>JARK01001572.1:29614-107828 GCA_000688135.1 Ancylostoma ceylanicum
TATATATATATAGCCAGGAATTTTCAGTCCTAGGTGGAGCAGCCTAGGTTTTTCCTTAGCACGTAGAAGGCCCAGTTAAGCGACCACTCATGATCTACTGCCATAGCGTTCTCTAGGGAACTATGGTCGTTATTGATGGAAATGGAAGAATAGATTTTAATATCGTCGGCAAACGCACAACAACCGACATTAGTCGATACAATCACCGCGGGCAATTCATGGGTGAAGATATCGAACAGTAGAGGCGATAGGACCTGAGGCACTCCACTCATCACCGGTCTCGGTTTGGAAAACGCCGAATTCACACGCTTCCTGAAGGTACCCCCGAAAAAAAATGCAGATATCCAAGCGACTATTCGAGAATGTACCCCAAACTGGGTTAATTTGTTGCGTAATTTCAAATAGGCCCGTCTTCCCTGCTTTTCTTTAGAATCAAAAGTGAAATTATAATAATAGATAAAAAATCTTTGGACATTTTTAATAATAATAGATTAAAATCTTTGGACAAAAAACAAACACTCATTAAAACGAAACGCAAAAGGAACACAAATAAAAACCAAAGATTCTTTAATGTTTATGACCCAATTGTAAGCGCAGATATCACTTTTCATTCCAAAGTTGCTCTCCTTTGTTCACAAACTCTTGTACACATGTGAACAAACTTCGGAAAGTTTAGGTCATACATGGACACTGGTGCCCAGGTAGTAGAAGTCCTTTCTTCTCCACCAATTCTCCATCTGTTTGCAAGGAAACTCCAAGTTTCTGTGGCAAAAAGAATCCCAGGGCAATTTGGAAAGTAAATCAAGAATTCTCACCTTCATTGTTAGCTTTGCGTTTGGCAGTGGTCAAAAGTTTTGCAAGCAAACACAGAAATCGCGCTACAACTGCTGTTTTCGCCTATTTAGGAGCAATTACACCACCGTTTTCTGCAACGAACTTGCTGATTTGCTCTTGCTTGATAAATACATGCTAATTTGGGATCTATAGAGTGACGAAACTGACTCTCAAAGCGAGTATTCTTCTCTACTGCAAGTGGGAATAAATAATTACTCACCGAGGTCCTTCATCCATACAAGAGATTCTGAAGTGTTCACTAGATTCTGCTCTGATGTTGAATGGCAATACATTTGGCGAGGTTTGATTGGTAACCTCGCAGACGAGCTTGCAAACTAGCCAAGCAAACGAACCCCGTCAAATGTATTGCCAAACAAGAAGTCCCGTAAAATGTATCGCCAAACAAGAAGTCCCGCGAAATGTATCGCCATGCAAACCCTACCTTTTGTATCGCCAAACAAACTTGAATGCGCAAAAATTTGGATAACACCGTGGATCGTACCGTGGTTCTGATTTGGAGTCCGCTGCTTTACCAACTGCGCCATCCGAGTCGACACCGATGATGTTTGAATCACCCGCTAAGAATGGAATCAGTATATTAATCCGTAAAATTTATCGTCACGCAACCCTTGCCATTTGTATCGCCAAACACCTGTAACCTGTCTTGCCAACAGATTCTCTTGCCTTTCGTATTGCCAGACAGGCCCTTCACTCATTCTCCCGTAAAATGTATCGCCAAGCAAAAGTTTATCCCGTAAACTGTCTTGCCAAACACATTCTCTTGCCAAATGTATTGCCATTCAACATCAGAGTGCGGGCTTTCTCAATCCCATACAGGAGTTTAGACTTTCTTCCCAAACGTTGGAGAAGGCCCGAAGTGAATTTTACTTCATCAAGGTGCGTGCCGGGCCAACGTCTCATAAGTATTTTTCGAAGCCCGGGCCACTACTACTGGAGAGAATTTCGGAATCAAAAATATCATTTACAGAGGGCGTAGATGGCATTGACCCCTCTGCTGCCCCAAAAAACACGCGGCGCGACTGTGCCGCTCGAGTAGCAATTCCTTCCGGGACAACAAATTATGGGGTGTTCTTGGCAGTTTGTTAATTTTCTTATTAGGTAACATTGTTAATTTTCTTAGTAAGTAACATCAAATGTGATGAACATACACCGAGAAAGCCCGGATTCGCCACTGCAGCGAGGATTCCTTCGCGAGCGGCGCGTTCGCGCCGCGTTCTTTTTGAGGCAGCGGATGGGTCACCGTCATCGTCGCCCACTTTATGTTAACAAGTGAACCGCCAATACACCACAGCTACCGACATTTTCACTTTTTGCTCCATCATGTTTTGAAGACCGAATATGCTTGTCCAAAGACTTTTGCCGCACCCTGTATACAGTAAGTGTTAAACCACATTGGTGAGATTGCTTGAGATCTTATTCAGTTTGATTGGATCAAGTTAGTTCGATTGCGAGATCGTACCGAAGAGAAGAGATGTGTATGGTGAGGGAGAGAAGCTCTAAAGCCCTTTGCATACTAGTAGCGACGGCGATTTGGTCGCTACGCGATTTAACTCGCAAACACCACAAAAGCTGCCTTGTTCATTCCACGCGTATTCATTTTCAAAAGCTATCCGGGAATGCGCGGCCGATTTTAACGAAATCTCACGAGGAATAGTATGGCGACCTAATCGCTAGCCAGTCGCGGCCTGGGCATACTTCATGTTGTTAGTCGTCAGCGATTTTCCTCATTTCTCATGCAGTCGCTTCGCTAAGTCTGGACGTAGCGAAGCGACATAATCGCTCACTTTCTCGGTTATTTTTGCTGTGGATTCCCAGAATTTTCGTTCATCATTATAGTTTTGACTTTAACAAGCTGCGCTGTTTTTGTTCAGAATATGAGCAAGCCTTTGCTTTTTATGTAGTAACCTACTTTGTTTGCAAACTCCGTTATCTTGGAAAAGTACCCTATTCTTTCTTCATGGCCACTCTCGCATCCTTCCATGTTATGAGCATCGTACAAGAATGCAACAAATTAGAAAATGAACGTTCCTAGCAAAAACCAGTTTGAAATGACAAAATTCTCGTTCAAGACTAATCAGAAGGCACATATACGTCAAAGGAACACTCTATAAAGGCGTACTAACGCCAAGTATAGAAAACAAGTGTGAATCGAGCTCAAAATTTAAGTTTTTGGTGAGGTCAGCGAATGTTCAACGCAGTTGCCACTTATCACACGAAGTATGCCTAAGCACGCGATCGCGTCGTGGCGACTGGATCGCTCGTGCAAAGCTCAGTCGTGGCGACCAAATCGCGCCGCTTGAGGGCCCAAGGCTATTCATTTTCTTCACAGCAACGGTGTCGCTGGCGACTATGCCATAGGCATAATGGAGAGGAAGAGCAGGGAGGTAGGTCCACCAGTGTGTCGACGGTGCACCGCCACTGAAAAGTGGAGATCCGCCTGGAGAAAGGTGAAAAGGGTGCGTCTGCGCCTAAAGTAGGGGGAGACGGATTCATTGCTGTGATAAGGGTACGTGTAAGCCCAAAGTAGAGGGAGACGGTTCTACTGCTGTGATAATGGTGCGCAGATGCCAATAGTGGAGGAAGACGGGACCTCTGCTGTGATAAAAGTGCACCAGCGTTGAAAAGCGGGGTAACGCCTGAAGACGGGTAAACTGATGGAAAAAGGGTGCTCCAGCGCCCAGAAAACGCTATTTGTTTGGTCCAACATTGTTCCATCGCTTTGCGGACGTTTAACGACAGTGGAAAGACATCAAATGCTAGAGATCAGCTATGAGAAGTTTACCATTCGCGTTGTTTTGTTTCTGTCACAACCTTTTTCTCTGCTACGCTTCCCCCCTCTTATTTGTGTCTGAGCATACCGCTCCCTGTTGTTTTATATGTACCGGCTTACTCTTATCACTTAGTCAATCACAATAAACAGAAAGATACACCATTCCTGTGATTATCGTAGATGAACAGGTGGTATGTCAGGATCATTACGAGGAAAGTATACGAGGAGAAGTCATGCGACGAAGCGAGCGTTAGGAAAAGTCGGCAAGTCCGGCGTTAGCAGGACGGCCAGACTGATCTAACCCAATACGGGCGAATTTATTAGAAGTAGTGGAATCGTAATAATTCCAGGGAGAGAATACACCTGCGATGATCATGAAAACGATATTTTCGACCATTGCTTCGTGGTGAAGGAACCGACTGGTGAACCGTTCTCACCTGATGCATGTCCGGAAGGATACTCTCTACACGTAGTCACTAGCAAGAAAGAGTTCATGTGGATTGCTGGTAAGACATTCACAGTCTACTTAACATGCATAGAGTGGATGGATCCACCATTGTTTTAATGATTAGTTATGAAAATTAACTTGTTCAAGAGAAGAAGCTCATTTGCTCAAAAGCACCACTCACGTAAATTTTCGTGACCGAGATTTTAATCGTTTTGGATTCCGAGCAATGGTGACAAGAACACTGCAAAAGTTGCACCGTCGCAGGTACTAGAGTTCTCAAGATATGAAGAGATTAGCAGTGCTCCAGCGTTCGAACAGAGTACATATGAGTTGTAGCATGAAATGGATGTGTGTTTTTGTTTACGATCAACCCTTTTCTCTATGACGAACCAGCTTTCATTCCCATCTCTGTCCACCCCAAGCCCGAGCGGCTCGGCCATCTTTTGCAAAGGGAATAAACTGGTTGCAACGGAGGCCGCCTTTCGTAGGATTTGTCAAAATATAACTGCGTTCGTCTTCACTATACTCTGAACTTTCTTGCCACGATGGGCCCTCACTATTGGATCAAGATGGATCCATTCTCTGTCTGTGGACTTGTGTTCTAGAGCTTTCCTCACTTCTCCATCGGCGGACCGGTATCCATGCGTTTTCCCAACTGCTTGGCCAAGACGGACCCGGCTCTTGAATTTTCCTCACGGCTTGGCTAAAGAGGACTCGTAGAATAGTGTTTCCCGCACTGTTTGACCGAGGCGGACCTTTACCGTGACAAACGCACCACTGATCGGCCATGGCAAAGCGGACGGACGCGGCCCAGCCGCGGGGCCCAAGGCAAAGCTTATGAAAGCGCCGCAGGTGTTGGGCAACTGTGGCGGACGCGAACGAAAGCGCCGCAGCCGCCGGGGTCCACTGCAAGGCGTTGTGCTGTGTGAATGAGTTGGTGAGGTGTTATTCTGCTCCATATACTGCGCAGCATGAAAACTGTAAACACTGTCTCACGCGTTGGCTACGAGACCGCTAGTGGAGGTATGAGTCACCCAATGTGCGAGGATGCGGATCTCGCGAGGACCTTGACGGGTCCCGCGAAGATCTGAAAGATTTGACTCCACCTGAATCTCTAAATCGCTTAGTCCTCTCAATTCTGCGCATCTTTCTACAACACTGCCTATGCGCTGCTGAAGTACTCGAAAGATACACAAGACTTGGCAAGACTCTTGTGGTCTGACCTTCAAAAAATCTCGACCCTTACCAGCCTTTTTATAGGGGAGATTTATTACATGGCTTAGCCATGTGAATACACTGCACAGAGCCATGTGAATACACTGCACAGTACAATTACAAGTAATCTAATTAATATCATGTTCAAGTACAGGTATGTCAATATTAAATACTAGAGATTGGTGGGCAGGAAGCCCCACCAGTTTGGGTTACTTGTCTAGGTACTCGCGAATCGCCCTTTTGTGAATTTTTTTGTTTTTTTTTTGTAAAGAAGGTTTCACTGGCACTCTTTTGTTCTTTGCTAAACTTCAGGTAATCGGAGAGACCCCTGTTAGTTCATTTAAAGTAAATTCTTCGAATCTTTCACTCATGGACCTAGCTAGTGTTATTCAGGATTGGGTTCAGTTGGATTGGAAGAGGAGTTGTTCAGAATCCCTGGCGCTCAAGTTGGAATGCCTAATGAAATTTCGCGCGTGGATCGGCCAGATCCGAATCGGGCTAGACTCGTCAAGGTGTCCTTCTCATCCAAGAATGAATGGTTAACAGCTTCAGTTAGAACCTTTTTTTGAGATAAGGAGGCTTTTGGTGATGTTTATATTCGCTGTAGCATAACAGAAGCGAAACGGAAACGAGAATATGAACTTCGCCGAACTACTCGCGAACTAAACAGCAAGGTAGGCAGGAATGGGTCGTGTACAAGAGTGAGCTGAAGCAAACGTCGGAGTTGAACTTCCACATTAGCCTGGAAAACTCTCAGTAATGCACGATGTTTCTGATCATGTCAGATGTTCCTTTTGAATGCGAGGATCACTGTCAATAAAACTCATCATTTTCATTCGTTCCTTTTCCAGTGTAATTTTGACCCTATCTCTGTAACTGAATCTTGCTAACCCCAAAAATCTTACGATTCAGAACTTGTCGTGAGATCCCTCTACAGTGCATGTAGATGTGACCTACCTTATCGCAAATAAGATGTTATTTTTTGTTTAGCAAAAGCGTTTTTGAAAGCATCCCATCATGCGAGTCACAGAGTGAATTCTACTGATATTTTGTGCCTTGATTTGGCGCTACCTTCAATCGTTAAGTTAAGACCACCAAATAGTCAGAGAGAGGAAGATTACAATGCGGCTGAACGTGAACGATTCAAACTATTATGGGCAACTAGCTGGAACGTGAAAGTCTTAGGAGACTTCAACACTGGTTTTCTTCGGGAATTGCAGCCAAATTCCTCGCGAAAAGTGGCCGTCCAGAATTATTGATTATATTGGTAAGGCTGGTATCATGCACCAAGTTCCATTTTTCCCCGCTCTGATGCATTGCTCGATATTTTCCTTTCCAGTCGAGATTTGATAAAACATATTAACTGCCTTAATACTCTGACGTCCTCTGACCATAACGTAATTTCTTTTACCTTTCTAGTGTCAACTTTACTGATCTTGATAATTTCTTGAAAGGCGCTGACTGGTTTTTTTTTGAGGGATACGAGTGTACAGAGGATCTCTTCATAAAATTTTGTGTTATCATCTGCTTCAAAGACTGCCGCTATACTCCTCGAGGAGTATAGCGGTTTCGGTCGCGGCGCCGCGGCGACACTGGCCGTTGTGCGTATTGATCGTGGGCGGCGCGTCGCCGACTCCGCAGTCGTTGACACCAGCGACCGTCGCCGTTGTCGTCGACACGCCGTCTCCGATCCCGATCGGCGACAGCGACGACGAGCCCCGCGACAAAAGTAGGTTTCTCATTTTCAAGTCTTTTTACCTATATATTTTGCTGGATCTGGTATTGTGATGACATTTATTGTGTTGTAGTTTTGTCTGAAGTGTTTCCGCTGTGGTTGTCCTTACCTTTCTTGTTAACGTGTTGTACAATTTTTTCAACATTTCCATTGCTGCAATGTTCTTGCTTCAGGTACTGCCTCAAATCCGACGTCCTACAGAGGAAAAAACCGCCGACATAAAATAAGAGTGGGATTTTTTCAAACACTCAGGCACATTTACCGTGTGAGCGATAAACTTTTGTCCGAACAAGCAAGTGCACTCCCACTTTAGAACTCCAGAAACATGAAAAATGCTTTTTGAAAGCATAACAGAATTGCCATTTAAGGTTTTGAACACGAATGCGACATCTAATTGGCCCAAATTAGCACCGTCATCCTAATTTTATATAGTTAGTGTAGCTATGGTCTAGATACGTTACCTTACCAAATTTCTTGAGATTTTGCCTACAAGAGCAGCTTAGTATCCTGATCACAACTCCCACATTCGTTTTGCGTTGTACACTCGTTCCCGCAGGATTACTCATGGTAGTATATTTGATTTTGACAAGAAAACGAAAGTGGCCTTATCCCTACGAAAATGGGAGTTATGGAGCGAAATAGACATGATATTCATGTTTGGCATCAAATGATCCTTCTGGGCATGTTTCAGCAGAATATTTCTTATGTTTTGAAGTTTTAAAATGGAAGTGCTTCTGCTTTTTTCAGAAAAATCCCATCTTTACCAGATTTCGGCAGCCTTTTCCTTCCTACAGTGTCGGATTCTGGGCGGGGCCTAAAGTAGAAAATGTGGCAGCAATGGAAATGCGGGAAAAAAGGAACGACACTTTGACAAGGAATAGTAGGAACAAAAACGGAGAAATTAGCACAATACACAACAACACAAACAAATAAATGAAATCATAATATCAAAACAGCAGAAAAAGTATATGAAAGCACCTTAAAGTAAAGAACCTACATTTGTCGCAGCGGTCATCGCCGCAGTCGTCGATCGGGATCGACGACGACGTGTCGACGACAGCTGGTGTCGACGACAGCGGAGTCGGCGGCGACCCACGCCAGCGACGCGCCGCCCACGATCAATACGCACAACGGCCAGTGTCGCCGCGGCGCAGCGACCGAAACCGCTATACTCCTCGAGGAGTATAGCGGCAGCCAAAGGTCTTTGTTGCCCTCAAGTGGCACCACCATTATACTGCTATTACGTCCCGGAACATATCAGATGTGGTAGTTACCGGTGTGGTGGTGTTTCCCCACTATAGGGCTGAATGCACCCGTTATCCGTATCCTGACGTATTCCTCGCTAGTGGGCTGACACATCCATCATCGACAGACTTGAATCCTGGCGATTTCCGACATTCCTGGGCCAATGCAGAGCCGTGATCCGTATCCTTGCATTTGGATCACTAGAGGCGGAGCCATGATCCGCATCCTTGCGTTTGGATCAATAATGGGCCACTTCGCACCCATCCTCTGCCGGCAGACACGTAGCAGACATTGGCCTTCTTTTAGCGTCTGTCACGCGCATTTACGGGGTCCGCTGTTTTGGTTCTCCTGCGCCATGAATCTCAATCCTGAGCTCCATCGTTTGTGACTCCAAGCTCTATCACATTCTTGCATACGATGTCCCTCCATAACGCTTGCCGGTTATCTCCATCTCCATGGCCTGCTGGGTAGGGTGCTGTGGTATCCAAACCACCGCAACCTCTGTACTCGCAACTTTTGCTGTACAGGCGCTGTCTGCATCAGTGTCTTCTGAGGTCTTCATTGTACGCCTTCAGTACATATCAGTACGACGTTCTCATCGACCGGCTTGTCGTAACAGCCTGCGTCGGAATTATCACATTGAATTATCATCATTCAAACATTATCATGTCCCGTAAGCCCACATGCTCATCCAAGCATGTGCATCTTCACCGTGTTCAACATCCCTTCGTGGGACTTAAACGATTGTTTTCAATTTTCAAGTAGTTCGAATATTCGAAACTGAGTTATTAATGTTTTCGAACAACTTGAATATTCAAGTAACAAAAATTCTGAATCTTCTGAATATTTACTCTAGAGGAGCGGACACGTTGTTTCGGATAAACGATACATCAATTGTGTTTTGATTGGGGTAGTAGATAAGGTGATGATCACGTGTTATTTATTGGGGTTGGACGTATTTGCGGTATAGCATTGCTTCAACTTTATTCCTGTACTCGTAGCTAAACTGATAGTCATAATTTGTAGTAGAAGTTACGCAGTGGCCAGGAAATATAGGGTGAGAATTCACAAGCAATCTTACAAGTAAATTCGAAATACAGAGAAACAAAAACATTATTCAGGTATAAGCGATAGCAAAATCGCAAATCGCGGTTCACTTCAGAACTGGTCCGCACGCCGGTGCGAATCCTTACAACTTAACATTCACAAGACCCGCCCATTTTGTAGCGGAGAAACGAGAGGGCGTTGCAGCCATTTTTACGAAGGGCCGCAACACCAACCACGTTTCTCCAGCGGTCACACCGCGAAGTCCAGCCTGCTAGTAGGGTGCGACGAACTGCCTTACATGTCGTGAACCTGCGATGACCTCTGAATCCTTTGGCGGAGAACAAACACACAAGTAAGCTCTGTCGTTTGACAACAGGCTCATATACACTTCTATGGGACGGGACTTCACGTAACAACAAGGGGAAAATTCAGGAGTTGAAGGCAGAACACAGGTTCAACGACACTACAAATAATCGAGTTAGCAATTAGCCCCCTCAAAGCGTACGAAATACGGGATCTCCTGCTCCCAGCACTCGGAACTCTGCAGTTCTTCGCCATGTAGCAATGTCCGTCCTTTTTGGGGCATAGCTAATCTGCTGCGTTTCATTTTTTCAGTTATTAGAGTAAGAAAAGCGCGGTTTTTTATTGCCATCAGATTGGTCCGTTCGCAAAGGATGACCGAGTTGCCTAAGCATGAGATGAAAGGATGTATGGCTGAAAGCAAGTCTCATGATAAGGGAAGAGAGTAATTGCTAAACGGGTTTTTACAGTTTTTAGCAAGTTGCGGCACGGCGCGGCGCGAGAAACCACTCACTGCGAGCTGAATCCCCGCATTTCAACTCGCGCTGGGGTTGTGGCAAACGTCGCATGTTGCCGCAATTAATGGACTGGAAATGCAGCATGAAATCGCGTAAAACAAAGTGCAGTTCTAGCGAACAGTACTGCAAACTGAACGGGTGCATACATCTAGGAAGTGTAAACGCAAAATACAAATAAAGTGGTTTTGCAGCTGTTTATAGAACCTAAGCAGTATGAGATGGAGAACAGGTCTACTTCAGCGAGATGACGGACAGGGAAGTAGCTACAAACTTTGCATTACATTTTTGATTATACGGGGTAAACGTGCAAACCATTACGCAACCATCATATGAGTGAGCTTCGGCCCTTTGGACAACTTGCTGAAGTTCGCAAGCAAATTCCACATTTCTATAGTAATTCCTACCTTAATGTCCTTCTGATAGAATTGTTAGTAAAACCTAAGTGAAACAGCGAAGAGAAATCACTTAGAAACGACAAACATCAAATGAGAAAAACGTTCAAAATGCATGCAACTGCGAAGAACAACTGATTTGCACGTTGCCGCAGCAGCAAAGAATGCCCCTGAGCATTCCTTGCCGCAGCCCGCAGTGCGAGCTCGCAAAATGACGCGCCGCAGGAAAAAGTGTAGAAGGACCTTCTTGCGGCATTGGTGCAGCGAGCTCGCGCCAGCTCGCACTGCGTTGCCGCGCCCTATGCTCAAGCATAGGACGCGGCTCGACGCGTCAAAACTGTAAAAACACCCTAACAAGTGCACCAATTTATTCTATGCTACAATTCATTCTTTTGGAACGCTGGAACGCACCTGAGCTGTTTACATTTAGATAAAGTTGTTGTCTACTACTGTGCAGCTTTCGTAGAACTGTTGGCACCACTGCCAAATAATCGAAACGATCAAAATCTCGGATACGAAAATTACCGTGGGTGCTGCCTTCTTGTGTCGTAGGAACTAACCTTTAACCTTCGTTGGTGTGACGGTGTGGCGCTGGAGTGGCACTGGTGCGGCGGTGGTTTAGTTGCGCTTTGATTGTCTTCGACACAATCAGACGTTCGGGCTTCCGAGCACTTCCCTCAAACTTGGGTAATTAAACGGCGGCTTTTTCCGATCATGAACGTGTGATGACGATGATTAATGTGGTAGTAACGGGGTTAGTAACAAGAACAAACTGAAGGATATAAAACGTGGCACGGTTCCGTCCGTGCTTCCTTTATAGACGGATTTGGCAGGATTTCTTCCGCATCAGCCCCGATTGGTCCGTTTCCCGATAGATCAGCGGCGCGCGCGTTGATCTCCCCCTGGCTGATCTACGCTACGGTGTTGGCGAGCCAACACACTTCTAATTTGACCGCAGCACTGCAAACGAAGTTGGGACACTGTTGGGAAATATGGGAAGTCGCTTCAGTGTTCAGCTCCAGAACCATTTTATGCTGAAATGCTAGAAATATTCTTACAATTTTTCAGTAGTATTCGAGGACCACAAGAAAGTGTGGGTGGGAAATAGTGGAAGCTCGGCGTCTTGGCTTCAGCCGAAAGAGCGAAAAAAAATAAGAAAAAGAGGTAGGAGTTTTCATTCTTGATCGGCACTTCAGCATAGGAGTGGTATTGCCGAACTGAAAAGAAATGAATGAATGAAATTATTCCGTCGCTACCTTCTCAAATTGTGCGAAAACTTTCTCTCTTTTGTGGAATCTAGAACAATGGTTTTAATTATTTGATGTGTTGAACGCAAATATCGGATTCATTTTATACCATGCTCTCGTTTTTTCGGTGTAAAATTTCAGTGGGTAGTGGAAATCGTATTTCCTACGCCATGTAGCCACCCTTCAACGGCCAAGGGAAGCGACCACATTTGGCCGTTCTTTGAAAGGCGGCCAGAAGGTCAAGACCTTCGACAAATAATTCTGGCTGAAAATTCGCATAGGGGGATATTCAAGACCAGTCTGACTGTCAGGCTAACGCCATATTTCCGATTTTCTATTGATGCTCTCTTCGCTCGCATACTTTACAGTATATCCTCCTATATAAATCCTGGTAACGCCGCAAATTTTTCTAGAGCGCAGACGTGGGGGCCGGCACGTGATCGCATCCTTTCATCATGTGCTCAGCTCACAGAGCTCATAGACACTATTCATGGATGAGGCGAAGCTGACGAGACAGTGGGCCGATGTTTCATCATAAGTGCATGGATGTGGTGGAAGTCGCGCTGGGACCCACCTTCCGCTGGTTCCGATGGTCACGATAATGCTGGATACTGTCGCCGATGATTAAAGCGAGAGAATTGAACAGTGCTTTCAGTATTTCGCGACGGGACCAGCGCCCTGCGCTGGCAGTACCGTGGGCTACGAGTGAAACAGTGTTTGCGAGCTTCCAGGCTGCATAAAATGCGGAGCAAAATTATCACTATGCGGTGCTGTGCGGCCCACAGATGCCCGATCGCCACGGTGCTGAGCAGCAGGTCCACGTCATCCCGTACATAAGTGGCCGCGAGAGGGGTTCCGCAGCAGCGAGGCCAATGAGTAGCGGCAGTGTCTAAGTGGCCCTCCCGCTTCTATATACCACCACCCTCTCTGAATACTCTCTAACCTTGTTCTATTGCTTTCGAGATTATAAAAGGGTGCACCGATGGTGTACAGGGTTTCACTAGTGTTGAAAATGCCAGGATATCGGTCCCTGGGTGCAAAGGCGCACAGTAAATGCCGAGATACGAGATCACTAATGGAGGAGGGTTGTATGAGCGGTGTGAAGAATGCCAAGGGGGGTCCACCGATGGAGAAAGGTGAGTCGGCGCTCAGCACTGTAGGAAACCCTTGGGTAAGGCGGGTGCGCCTGAGCTCAATAACGTAGAAAAAACTATGCAGCGGGTTTATCAAAGAAATTCGAGTGCATTCCAGCTCACGAGGGAAAGATACCAGATGTCTGCGGCATTTCAAAGTGGGCTATGCCACGTAGTGTGAACCTGACCACGCTGGTCTTCATTGTGCTCTCTGCTTGTGCTTAATGTCAGTGCAGAAACAGTTATGACGTTGCATGTGCAGCATGTGAAGTCTCTACTTCCATCTATAGATACCGTGAAGAAATGAAGTTGTCGAGGAAAATGAATGCAGAATTTATGATCAGCAGTCCAAGTAACCCTGCGCGCAAAATTTCACGGAAGAAAGTCTACGCATGTTTTGTCGGAGCGGATTATGTCGCACTGATCGTGTAGATCAGGTGAGTTGTAACGTCGTGGTAAGTGCCCCGCTCTTCTGTGGGGCATTTCCAGGTTCAATCCCTGCTGGGGCACACCTTTTTCCTTTTTTTCACCTTGCATTTTCCTTCAACATGCTGTTTTCCTTTTTCTGTGTTGTTTCATGACGTTTTTCATTTACAATTAGTTGTTCTGAAAATATGGGAGCTTTTTGAAGGATTCCAGTGCCGGAGTTCCAATCTTGATGGTAGGCGTAATCGAAACTTCTTGCACACATATGGTAATGTATGTGAATTAACTCTCCGGTGTAATGTCACTTCCTCCCGTTCTTTTTTGAATAACTTCTTCATCCGTATCTGGACCTTTTCCTCACTATTGAGCTGAAGCGCACCCGTACCCCTTCGAGAAACCCGTGGCTTACTTTTCTAAGCTAGACCACGACCTGACCTCGAGGTGACCGAGCTGAAACCGCGAAGTAGCCAATTTTGACTGAACAAATCATTTTGTCTCATGAATAGCAACCCTTGGGAGAATTCAAACCGGTGAGGCTTTGAATCGGAGACAGCCCACATCGCACTCGGCCATCTGTACTGTGACTACACTGATTTGTTTTGGGCTATGTGAAACTTATCAAATTTATCCTCACTCATTCTGAGCATGGGAATACCCACTTCATAAAGGCTAGCCAAGCGTGGTACAAGGACATGTTATGCTATATACGCGTGTTTGCTGCGCATGCGTTTATATGGTGAAGGATAGGCCTAGTCGTAACCCTTAAGCAAATCAAACGACGTTTGAGTAACGTCGAAGCTGCGTTTTCAATCCAGATGTGCAGGTTGACCGGCCTTCATGGAAATTCCTCTGCAATTACGGGGTGAAAACAAAGTCTTTTGTCGAAGCATTGCTGCGGTTATGTATCACTCATTGCCGAGAAATCCCCACACTTTGTATTTGTGTTGGCTCCCCAGTTATCTCAGGCATGCATATACAATTTTATGTTCAGTAACTCTATCTGAATACTGTGATAGTCAGATTTCTATCCATTATCTGGAACAGTAGAAACCTCCTTCGCTAGGGAGATTTTTGCTTGAACTGACTTTATGGGACCGAAAGAGAATTGATTGCCACTCCTAGTTTTTGCCATTTAGATTTGCGAAGCAAAAGGCAAAAGTGGGTTGCGGAAAATTCTACGAGATATGTTGTTTCTTAGGCTCGAGGACATCTGCTAAAGATGGAATGAGCATTTAACAATATCCTTGAATCAATTCGATCGATTGAGACCTAAATGCGAATGAGGATGATATCTGGCAACAAAAATACGGTCACATGAAAATGAGCACAAGTGATCGCTGGTGCCACTTTCAAGAAAAAAGCGGACTGAGTGCGTAGGACCAATACTAGTTCAAATACGGTCATGTGCTAGCGAACCCACCACCCCCTCCCCCACAGATGGAACCACCGCATGACCCTTACCCCACAATTAAACTCCTTTTCTCACTGTTGGACCATGATGTTTTGGAACCCTCTCCCCACTGTTGGACCATGATGAGCCCATCTCCTACGGTGGACTCGGGTTCTGGCGTTTTCCTCACTACAGGGTGGCCCATAATTATTGTGACACCATGTCCACTTCCGCTTCTTCAGCTTATATCGAGTTACTGTATTTTCCTGGAGTACACTCTTGCTCATTTGTTAGCACTAGTTTGTCACTTCCAATTTAGATTAGGTAGGATGGTGCTATCCCGGAGCCTCATCTAGTATGGTAGTTTTTTTCCGTGTTGTGGTCGTGAACGTTGTAGACTCCTGTTTGATGTTTTTATTGGCAAGCTTTCGGTGCTATAACACCGTCCTCAGGCCTACAATATAAATCAATACAAATCAACATATCTACTAACACTCATACAATGACGTTAAGAACGGGGTAGAGTGAGTAGACTAACCAGGCTGAGTGAGCAGGATGACAAACAGCTCAACAGTAAGTCAGTAGAACAATGAGAGCTACAGAGGCTGGGACATCAATGACATGGTCACGACCGCTCTTCGTGATATGGTCACAATCACGACCGCTCTACGTGATAAGCCTAAGGGTATCCAAAAGCTCATCTCCATTGTTTATCTCGGGCGCGAGTCGCTTTATCTCCAGAGCCTCAAGTAGCTGCCTTTCCAAGGGACTTCTTAGTGAGCGGTGCAGCACTATAACTCTAACCCCAGGCGGGTCTTCTCGTGTGTGGCGGAGGGTGCGGTGATGCGAAAAGCTGCTGTTTGGGTAGGAGGCAGGATTCCGCAGTGCTGGTAGATGTTCATCTATCCGCTTGTGGAGAGGTCGTGCTGTCTCTCCAACATATCTTTCACGACATCCTTCGCATACTATCATATACACTGTTCCTCGCAGTTGACATATTTTTCTTTCTGTGCAATATGTGCAACTGTTCCGGCCACATTTTTCTTCGTAGATCCGCGAAGATGCAAGCAGGTTCTTCAGATTAGGTGGCGGTCGGAAAATCAGTTTTACTGGGAGATTTGACGATCGCACTATTCGGTTGACGTCCCTCGCACACTGTTCGTTTACAAAAGGTAACACAAGTGGTATGCCTCCTGCAACGGAATAGGGGCGCCATGATCTTGCCTCCGAGGTCGTGTAACCATTGTCTCTTAGTATTCGTTTTATTGAATCTTCCACTTCTTCTGATTCTTCGCTGCAAGTCCTCTTCTTGATAACAACGATATTCCGCACCATATTGACTTTCATGTATATAGGATGCGCACTCCTGGAGTGAAGTAGTACGCTTTTCAAGTGAGCCGCTGGAGTTAGAGTTTTAGTGCTGCACCGCTCACTAGGAAGTCCCTTGGAAAGGAAGCTACTTGAGGCTCTGGAGATAAAGCGACTCGCGCCCGAGATAAACAATAGAGATGAGCTTTTGGATATCCTTAGGCTTATCACGTAGAGCTCTACTCACTCTACCCCGTTCTTAACGTCATTGTATGAGTGTTAGTAGATATGTTGATTCGTTTATATCCCTACTAGCTACCGTACCCGGCTTCGCTCGGGTGATACACTACCTGCGGCGATGTTTTGATGTGGGCAAAAATTACCACCCAGAAACATGTGAACAAACACAAACGGGCACTGTTTGTAAACATAAGTGTCTAGCTCAAGCATGCATGCAAAAAAGCCTATCTACTTGCCTACAAACATGAATGGTATACAAAAGTTTCTGAATATCCAACTTTTTTGTTCCTTTTTGAATTTTTTTCTTTTTTTTCGTTATTTTTATTTTTTAGATTTTTTGAATTTCTTAGTTTTTCTTTTTTTGTTGTTTTTATTTTTCCTTTCTTTGGTTTTTTCAATTTTTATTTTTTTGAGTTTTCAATCCTTTTTTTCCTACTTCATGTCATTTCAATACATGCAGTGCACTGTAATATGCATGAAACCGATGTGAAAATAAATATGTACAAAATCCTCAGCATAATGCATTCGCGTAAACAATATTTTTGGTTTTGCCTTCGGGGGCATAAATATATAGATTTTTAAGAGCTCCTACTCTAGAGCATGCAACGTAAAGTTGACCATGCGAGAAACAGGGAGTTTCTAGATTAATGCCTGCTACTCGCAGTAACTGCCCTTGAGCTTTGTTTATAGCAATGGCGAAGGCGAGTCTCACAGGATATTGCAGTCGCTTGAATTCAAAGGGCATGTCTGTGGGTATCATTGTAATGCGTGGTATGAAGACATCCTCTCCTCTAGCCTCTCCTGTCAATATAGTAGCCTCTATCACGTTTGGCAAAAGATTTTTCACGCAAAGTCTTGTACCGTTGCACAGCTTTGGTGGGTCAATATTGCGAAGCAGCATCATTGGTGATCAAACCTTCAAAACCAAACTGTGCGGTGGCATGCCTGGCGGTTCCAAAGAATTCAGGAATTCTGTAGGATAACATACAGCCTGTTCGCAGTCTACAACAGTGTCAGTGGACTCGTATGTTGCCGCAAGGCTTGGAAATTGGTTCTGAATCTCGGTGTTGATTTTGTTCACACTGTCATTCATGGGAGCCAAAATCGCTCGATCACAAAGCCACGATGGTTTGTGAAGTTATTACTGATGTCTGGAAAGACCTTGACTATCAGTTCTTCAGGTGGATCCGTCATGTTACGGGAGTCGGGTGGGAAAGAAATCAAGTCAGTATTTGGACCCACGGGGAACTTGCCGTCACCAAGGCGCAGTAGCTGTTGAGCAAAGTTCTGCGCGCTCAAATCGCCCTTTAGATGAACTCTCATATTTGTGCTCAATGTCATTTTTTGAACATGCCTCCAAAGATACGAAGCTTTGAGGCATGCATTAAGTTCATCCGCTGGTGTTGTACGCGGTATAACTGGTAAGATCTGGCGAAAATCGCCTGCAAGAACTAATGCAGCTTCACCCATAAGACGGTTATTCTCCCTTATATCTTGCAGCGGTCGATCAAGGGCTTCAAGCGCTCTCTTGTGTGCCATGGTACACTCATCCCATACAATAACCTTGAACATCTTCAGTACATGAGCCTTTCCAGAACCTTTGCTCATATCACGGACAGGAATTTCGGAACGTGCAAGATGTAAGGGTAACACAGTGCTGAATGTGCTTTACGACCTCCATCAAGTAGTGTGGCTGCAATCCCAGAAGAAGGAACTGCTACAGCGATTTCGTTCCGTTTTCGGATTTTGGCGAGCAGAAGATTGATAAGGAATGTTTTGCCTGTTCCTCCTGGTGCGTCCAAGAAGAGAAGCCCACCATTTCCCTTCCTTATCATATTCAGAATAGCTTCGTCGGCTCACCTCTGGTCGGCCACTAATAGGGGTTCGTTGACTTGAACAAAGTTTTGCAACTCTTCACTATTGTAGTTCCTTTCTCGCAGAACTTCGCTCTGCACTAACTCAGCTCCAGTACGTGATGGTAATTGTAGGCCAAGTTCCGAAAGCGTTTTGCTGCTGATAGCTATGTACTTGTCCTCGAGCAGAATTAGTTTGATTGAATATCTCAGTGCAGAAGTTCACTTCTGGATTAGTTCTTCGTTGCTCCCTAAGAATATCCTCACCAAGTCTTTCTTTATACTTTTCCCAAAGACTTTGCGGATTCGATGGAGCACAACTTGTTAATATGATATCGCGAATAGACTCCGTAATTGAGAGGGAAAGCATGTCACACATGCTTCAGACAACGTGGTATCCCAATGTTGGTCGTTTTCGAGCCAACTACGCCTTTGGCACGCCTCTTTATACGTTTCGCAAATTTCTCCGTCGACGGTTTTCAGATCAGCGAAAGAAGTTGGCCCTCGAACGGTGTGCAGCAATAGCCTGAGGTAGTAGCATTCAGTATTGTTCGGGTGAACAGTATAAACACGTCCTAAGGCATCGCTTGCACGCACATCATATCCTGGAACGGGAACTCCTTGCTTTCTCTTGCAGAACACCTTTCTTGAGACATTCCAGGTATAATATTTTGGAACTTCTGGAAAGAGCAGGGCTCTTGCAAAAGGGTCTTGTTGGCATAGTTGGAAAAAGCTGTCAACGTTGTGTTGGGTGGATTTGCTGCTCTCTCTTGCGTTATCAGGGGTGAAGTAGACTCCTTGCCCATTCTCTACATGAATACTAAGATGTACAACTGGTGGATAACGTTCATAAATCAAAAAAACATAGAAGGTGCCAAACTCCTTCGTTGGCACTGATGTATCTACCCATCAGATACTGCAGAATTTCATCAAGCACACCATTCTCATTTCGCAGGCAGAAAACTGCCATGTCGCTGCCTTTGTTAACATATTTGCAGATGTACTTATTGGATTTCACCGAGTTGCAGTATTCGACGTTGATGTGCGCCTCAAACATTTTCGAAAGGAGAGGACTGTAAGGCACCACCCACCTTTTGTCAACCTCAATTTCTGTTTGTTGGTTGTTCATCCTTACTTTCACTCTTGCAGCAAATCCTCCTTCTCCTGGTCTTCGTCTCCTGAATGAGGGGTAGCCATCATTTCCTCTTTGGGTCTCCAGTATGAATTCTCGAGGGTAGTGTTTTGTGCACTTTCCGTCTTTCATACAGGGTGAATTGGGATTCACTGGCCCGCAATGTAAATGAATCATGTTCTTAAAGATAATATCAAAGAGTCCAGGATCTTGTTCTGGATTCGGGATTTCGGTGGAAATGATGGTGACGATTTGAGTCGGATGGATCTTATCCTTGAACCATACTATGATATGAGAATGAAGAAGACCTCTCTTCTGCCACTCGACTGAATACATCCAACATCGAGTCTCGCCGTAAATATGGCTCTTGGTTATAATATCCATCAACTTTGTGAGTTTCTGCTTGAACAGGTCCGGCCGTCCACAGGTTCTAACATACAGCATCGCATCTTGAGCATATTCGTGCATATGTCTTGGACTACCTGTGAACGTTGCCGGTAATATTACCAGTCGTCCAACATCCGTGGAATCGCTGTCGCTCGCTTCTGCATCTCGCAAATAGATGTAATCATCTTCTGGAAGCTTTCGCTGGTTCAAGCGGATGTAGAGGGGACGCTCGCTCTCGAATTTCGCGTACATATCAACGATGAATTGATGGAAGAGCTGGCGGCATTTCAGAAAATGATTAGGTTCCCTGTCTCTTATCATTATTCGGCCTGTATAAAAATCCTCAGCCGAAACCTTTTCGCTGGTTGAACTGCCTGTCCTAGGATCGGTTTGTTTAAGATTGAAGTGATACCCATCTTCTCTTTCCCAAAATATCACTGAGTACTGAAGAGCATCGTATGATCGGTGTGTTTCTGAAATACGTTGCAATGAGTCGTTCCGTTTCTGGATAATTATATCGCGCCTATCGAAATCCTCACTAACCATGACTACTGCAACTTCGTTCACCGCATTGAAACGACGCTCATGCTCGCCCGTTGGTCTTTTATCGGCTCGGATGACGACCTTATATTCGCCCGTTGGCATTCTTCCCAGCGCTGTCTTGAACAAATTCACCAACGTGTTATGCTGGTGGAACATCCTCTGCAGATTGAGGACAATGTTCCTTCTCGTGCCGCCGATATTTTCACAACGTTGACCAACTTGCTGCTCTTCATCACCCGTAAAGTAGACCTGCAGAAATTTTGGATTCTCATCGGGAGGGGAAAGTAGGGCTCCTATTCTGTAATAAATCTGGCCCTTTACCTTGGAGGTAGGCATGAAGTTGGTTTCCTGAACAGGTACAGTTGTACAAAAGGACGTCATCTGGAAACAGGAGTTGTACTTCCTTATGTTTTGCAGAAAATGCTTCGACTCCGCCGTATTTCCGGACATGTATGAAAGGAGAGGTTCAGGAGGAGGGTTAAGCGAAGGTATATTAACGTTCCCGTTCCAGCAGCACATTCCTGGGGATTCACTCCTGGACTTTTTCGTCTGGCAATGAGGGCAGATTACATCCGTTTTCCCGATCACGACTTTAGGATGTGCTCGATAGTCGTAATTGGGATCGTATCGAAAGGCTGCCAACTTTAAGTCAGGTCGTCTGGATGTCTGCCTTGAATGCTGGCGCTGCACGCATTCGTTTTGGAGTCTGGCGTCACGCTGCCCACGTGTTTCAGCAACTCTCGATTCAGCAGCTCCTTGTCGTTGTTCCTCAAGCCTGGAGTCGCGCCGTTCAGGTGTTTCAGCGGCCCTCGACTCGGCCATTCTTAGTCGGTTTTCGTCCAGCCTGGAATCGCGCTGTTCGCATGTTTCAGCGGCCCTCGACTCGGTCGTTCTCAACCGGTTTTCCTCGAGCCTGGCCTCACGCTGGTGGGATGTTCCAGCAGCCTTAGACTCCATATTCCTTAGACGGTTTGCCTCAAGTCGTGCATCCCGTTGTTCCATTGTCTCCGCGGCTCGTGATTCCTTGGAAACGCACACGCTGGCTCCGGATGCGCACATGCCTGCGTGGATCCGCTGTGGATCCGCACTTGCCCACGGTGGACCCGCATGTTAGAGTTTTGACCGAATCGAATAAAATTCGAATATTTATTCGAATGTTCGAATATTCGAAAATTCGGGGGTTCCCTAATATTCGAAAATTCAAACATTCGAAAATTCGATGGTGTCGCATTATTCGAAAATTCGAATATTCGATGATTCGAAGAGCGAAAATTCAAATATTTGAAATGCTTGTGTTTTGCAACTGTGTTGTTATTATATACAGTTCCATGTTATCCCTGAACGGGTGTATCAATTAAAATCCATATTCTATTTGTCATTCTAATATAATTTTTCTCCAAAAATCTGCGCGTATTTTTGTGAGCATACGAAAGCTGCCAAATGTTAGGCCCTTATAGCACTTCCGACAATCATACGACGTACGCGCCGAGGATCTCACCGGTAAAACAGACGTGATTGGACACTTCAAAACCTAGGTGCTTTAACAAAATTTCTGATTCAAACTTTTCTTGAGAGACTAACTGAGCTGGAAGCTAGAATAACGGCTTTGCACAGCATTCTTCTGAAATTTAACCAATTTACAAACCTTTCCCGCAACCTTTTTTAAACTATTTATCCATTGCTTATGAAATTTACCGTCTACCTAGAGCTTTTAGACCCTCTCATTTTCCCTCCTGGACAAACCATACCTCGAAATCTTGATGTAGAACTTTTGTCTCAATGTTGGTTCTTGCATATGAGTTGGACATATTAGCATGTAGTGTAGACCGTGTAAACAGATGTAACAATCAGAAGCGAGGTAACAAGCGGTTTATTTTGTGTCGCTGACGCTTTGATGATGGCTAGAGGCTCATTTTTGTTTCATTTACATGCAGATCTAAAACCTATACATTATCTACTGTACATACAGCAGCCCAAGTTTCCAATCATGAGGAACTTGTGAAAGACTTTCAGAAACCGCAGATAAAATTTGCCACCCGAACGGATTCATGGACGTTATCGTTGGGAAGCATATTTTATTATTCGTCTACATGCACGTTTACGAAATTTTCTCACCAAATGGGTTGTTATTCGAGTAAATATTCAAACATTCGAATATTCGAAAGTTCGAATATTGAGAGAAGACGTGTGTTGGGAGAAGAGATTGAGAGAAGACCTTAACAGTGTGGAGCGAGCAAAACCAACACCCGAAGATGCTTGAACAGGTGAACATCCAGATGAACAGGCTGTTAATGCCATATTGCCATGTCATATGCCTTACTGCATCCTTTCAGATCCGGGTCCGGTGTGACTTCGTGTATGCAGATTGAATAGAATTCACCTTTGAAATTTAGCGAGAAAATCGTTGCTAGATTTTGCTATCTTAATTTTTTTTATTTTGACATTGCAGCGCACGAAAGAATGTGTTCAAATACATTTGTAGCTATGCGAGTATAATGGTTGTCATGCTGACTCAATGTTGTTCCTTTGCGGCCATATCACTAATATCACCACGCATCACCAACGCGAGCTCATGCAATGGCGGGAGCGTAGCGGTGTGAGCCTAAAATGGTTTCACTTAGGGCAATTCATACCAGATGCGACTATCAGGCGCACGCATCCATTTGCGAAAANATATCACCACGCATCACCAACGCGAGCTCATGCAATGGCGGGAGCGTAGCGGTGTGAGCCTAAAATGGTTTCACTTAGGGCAATTCATACCAGATGCGACTATCAGGCGCACGCATCCATTTGCGAAAAATTTTCTATGAAGACCGGTCAACGCGGCATGAAATTCTCAATGAAAAGAAAGCGCGGCCGTCGCGAGGCCGCAAGAGGCCGCGTGCGACAGCGATGCGACTGCGATGCGACTAGCCCCTATTCCTCATCATATAATCAGACACTTTCTCCGGGCAGGCCGGTCACTAAACACCGGGCAGGCCGACGCCCCTCACTGGGCCTGCCCGGTGTAGGCGCGCGGCTTTCTCGGTGGAAGTGCGCGGCCGGCTCGGAAATTAGCGCGCGGCCTGCTCGGTAGCGCGCTAAACACATCGTGCGGGGCCTTTCCGAGGCATTGGAATGGTTCTTACGCCAAAAATAAAGGGAACAAGTTTGACATACAAGAAAAACATTTTATTAAATCAAGCCACACGCAGTAAAAAATTCAATCTTCACAACCACAGACAGAAAATTTAATTCCGTTGTTCTAAATCACAAATGGCAAAATTTTTCGATTATTCGAAACCACTAGTCATTAGCTTTGGAAGAGATCACGATTCGTACATCCATCTCAAATTTTGGAGCCATCGTCCCCGTCTCTAGCAATATAACCTTCGTCTCCGTCTCTATTGGCGTCCTCCACACGGGGTTTTTGGCTTTCCTCTGGAGAAGAAACCATTGAAGATTGTGGCAAACAAAACTGGCAGGAATAACCCACATCACTGGGCATCCATCGGAGAACCTTAGTTATATAGCTAGTCCTCTAGCTGCACAGATAGACTCGCATATCTCGTATAAAATGAGTGTTTTACGAAGAAATCGTTAAGAAATTCATGTGACATGCGGACATTATAGACCTATTGAGACTCAAAAACCATATTGCACGAAATATCAGATTTCAAATTTCTTTAAACAGCAGAAATAAACGTCCCAGTCAAGAAGATAGTATGATCCATACCTGCTGTATTCACTTGGAATATTCCAGCTCAGGTCGAACACCTCCGAACAAATACTCGTTGAGAAATCCGAGGGTAGTACCGAGATTTCAAATCAATGATTCCGATTTGCCACCCTCGTATAGAAGCACGTGGTAATCCCATGTAAAAAAAGGCCTGAAATGGTAGAAAATGGGAGAAACCTGGAACATATAAAGGGCATCCACCTGCAGCTGTATGAACTGCAGTTGTGTGCATCTCCACGGGGTAGATATGAAGGCAGCAAAGGAGCGTGGTCTATGAGTATTCGCTCACATAACCTATAAATGAAACACTTAGCGAACTGGATTAATAGAAAACTCCGAAAATAATCGAAACATGACTGACCAGGCGAAGAACTTCCACTAACAAGAGTACAGAAAGACAATTGAAAAAGGTGGCACGGTGAAGATGAGAAACAGATAAGGTGCGCGAGCAGCGCATAAACGGCAGTTTGTAGTAGATGCGCGCGTTCGACGCATGCGCGTCAACATGGTGGAGTATGGGCGAAGCCTCAGCTCTGCAACTCAGATGCGGATCGGACACCGCAGCTAATAGTTGCGGCCGCGTGGTAGGTTTCCATTAAAGGCAGCACTCACGGAGATCTTCACCTCCGAGGTGAGTCGTTCTCCGTGTGGTCGGCCGCCAGACAATCACAATGGTAACTTAAACACAGGAAAAGGCGGCCCATCCGTGGAGATACTGCTGGGGACACAGAGGCGAGCGTGGCCATTTTGGTGTCCGCCCCGCCACTTAACGCTATTGATTTGGCATGCTACGAGTGGTTTAGCCTAATGTATCATTTTGTATATGGAATATTGTACGCTGTAGGGTATGGGATGCGCGCCATCCACAGGAATTCGTGGCGATACGCATGTATGCCCTCAGCAGAAAACTCGTCCGCGCTGTCGACGCATGGAAAACAGCGCCTTCATTTTTCGTCTTCCGGCGTGTTTCACGCTGTTTCATCACTGCCTATGAGTTCATCGTCCCAGAAAATCTTGAAATTCAGCGAAATTACCAACACAAAAATTTCCAACACAAAAATGGGTGCTGCCTTTAAGAGTGTTCATGCCGCGTTTGTCTATCTTCAAAGAAGATCCTTCAGAAATTCATGTGCGAGTCTAACATAGTATAAGCACCCAGTATGAACTGATCTCACTGGTGATGATGCAATTAAGAAAATTCTCGCATCTCAAATTATCCGCATACGATCCAACTGAGTTTGTGCAGTCCGCCACGAGAAGTTGCGGCGTTCTTATGTGCGTGCGGCCTGCCCGGCATAACCGCAAAATTCAAAAATATGGGCAGCGGCCTGCCCGTTCTGATAATCCGCCCAAAAACAAAGCGCCGGGGCCTGCCCGGTGCACGAAAATTGCCCGCCGTCTGCCCGCTGAAATTGTCTCACGCAGTCGCACGCATCTCGTATAAATTGCTCTTTTGGCGGTGAGGGTAACTGTTTTCGGCCGGAAACAGCTCCATTCACTAGTCTTATCGAGCACCACCGCTACGCTCACGCTCTTGCACCAGCTCGCACCGGTGATATGTGAAGACATAGTGATACGGGCGATAAGGAACAGCACTGAATCAGAATGACCATGGCTATAGGTACAATGCAATTTTAGTTTCACGTTTGCACACTCAAAGTTTAACGGCGTTGCGGATTCGATCTCTTGCCTTTTATTTCCGCATGGAACAATGTTCTAGTCTTTAGAGGATTACACACGACTAGTCCTTCTCTGAAGTCAGCTCACCGAACAAAGGCTGGCCAATGTGTTCCACTGCGAATGAGTTCTGTGATTTCATCTTCTTTCGTGAAGATCTTGTAATTTTCGCAATTCATCTAAAATTTCTTTTTCTTAAACAATATGCACCAAATAGTAGCGTTAGAATAATCTCCGTAAGTTACACAAATGTATATACAAGAGTTGCCAAAACTAGGGCATGTTCTGCTATAACTCGCTTCTGGATTGACCTGTACCATGAAAAGTTGGATATGTATTTCAAAACTCTAAATCTGCTTTCAAGTATCAGCTTAACATTACTTAACATTAGCACAAACTTCAACTTTCTCTAATTATATGAATTTAGTTCAGCATCCTCACTCCTACGTACTGCGAAAACAGAAGGTTGATACAGATTGGACACATACTTTCCTTATTATTGCCACCAAAGTGCTATCGTAGCAGTTTCCTTTGCTGCTTAAATGAGAGGACAGAACTAATTGATCGAATCCAACAAAATTCGTCTCATTATACCTTAAAGGCAGTGCATCAGGTCGTTTTGGGTATCGAGTTGTCAACAGAATCTAATTCTTCTCGACGCGCTGTTTCCAATGATGTACTTGAAATCCGAAAAAACGGTCAAAAACCCATACTTTTGGGGCAAAATGTAATCTTGACATGGACGAGTTTCCCTGACCGCAAGCAACGACGAAGCGGCGAGAAATTGAGGTTATTTATCGAAATGAACTCCTCAGCAGCAGCTGTTATAGACAGAACAAGTACCTCCGTGTTGGAAAACCATGCCATACCCTTAGTAAGCTTCCATTGCGGAATGAAGCTTCTCGCACAACTGGCCGAGAATTTTGAAATTCTCGGCCAAAGAAACCCGGATATTTCGGGGTTTTCGACGTCTTTTTGAAATTTAAAGTACATCTATGTGCTCAGCAGCCCGAATATGTTCAGATGAAGGGGGTTGTGACGAGCTGACACAATGCCTTTAAGAATATTAGCAGCAATTTTCATTTGAATGTCAGAACAGTTGCTAGTGCATATATCATAGAATTATTCCCCATCGGAACGGTTGTTTTCTCTTTGGAACTATTGACAATTCATTTTTTTTCGCTTTCACTCGACTTGTTGATACGCCACGTTTTTGTGTAAAGGGAAGAACCGCATAACAAAACCTGATAGATTACAATGCGATCTAGAGTAATTTCTTCTGGAAGTGAAATACTGCGATGCAGGAGAAAAACCAACATTTTTGTAAAAGCGGCGAATTTGGATCTGGATCGCGGTAGTTCCATTTGGAAGCAGTTTACATCAATGTAAAGCAGTGCAAGCAAAGAATACTTTGAACCTTACTACTTACCTTACTCAGAACCTCTGCAACAACTATTTAACCAGCTTTTGAAGAACTAGTTTCGGATCGCATCAGAAACTAGTTTTTCTGAAGCTGGTAAAATACTATTT
Organism: Ancylostoma ceylanicum; assembly: GCA_000688135.1. NCBI lineage: Eukaryota > Metazoa > Nematoda > Chromadorea > Rhabditida > Ancylostomatidae > Ancylostoma > Ancylostoma ceylanicum. The sequence continues at coordinate 56,727 of JARK01001572.1, forward strand.
TTTGCCACTTCCTTCCTAAATAGTTGCAAATGGAAAGCTTGTAAAATATTTGTTTTGACCTATTCTTCAACAAGTAGTTGGGAAATGAAAAGCTAGTAAAATAGTTGTTTTCCGAAGTCAATCGGTTAGAACAGGAAGGTTTGTGGATAGCATTCATTCAAAATACAACATCTTTATCGGCGGTATTCATAAACGTCTTGTGTGGCGCAACCCAGCCACAAATCTGAGCACAACTCGTGACAGAGCAATAAAATGCAGTGCGTTTCTCTGATTCTCACAGTTTCTGTGATAGGACGGACTTCGGCTACCGCTCATTCTTTACGGCACGTAGTCGCACATCACTCAGGCAAAGTCCGAAAATGTCTACATGGGCGGCAAATTTGGAAGGGAATCTTTTCTGCAGTAAATCAGATGCCTGAACAGGACTCTGATAGTTGTGCAGCACGAACGCAGTCAGAACAGCGTAATGCATCGAGTAAAAATCCTAGCAGCATCTCCTTCCGCTCTCCTTTTAATAGCTGCTCAAGCTTTCGTCGTTGTAGCCTCTAATGGAGCAGCTGGTAGGAGATGCTGCAAGGGTTCTTACAGTTATCAGAGGAGTTCTAAATTAATGTAGAGTCTATTGATTTAATTAGTTTCTCATTAGAACACTTGCCTTCAATGCTCCGGAATGAATGCTGAGAAAATGAATCTATCTTGTCGAAAGGAAATGGTCTTTTTAGCTGATATATAGTCATTCATAATCGATTTGCAACCCTCTCTTAAAAGGTCTTCAACAGAACAATAGCGACTATATCATGGGACTCCTGAATAGGTAGGAGTAAGTATTAGGTTGATGCAAAAGAAATGGCGCCTTCTCGTGTTGACTACATTTTTTCCTCACAACCCTAACAGACGGCAACCTTGGCAGACGACATAATATCTTTGATTAGTGGGGACCATCGCTTATTGCATGGGCAGGTCTCCGATCTCCTACACAGAGAATTCGGAAAACTGAGAACCGAAGAACAAGAAAAACTTCGTCTTCATGTCGTCTTGTTTGACAGGTTTTTTCTTGCAGGATAAAGGTTTCCGAAGCTGGGGAAATTGACAGGAACGCGACAATTTTCCTGTAGATTATAATGACTACTCAGTGGTTCCCCATGGAAGTTGTCAAAATTGGAACCAGCTCGCGGAAGCAAATTTTGGTGAGAAGTTGGGCTGCAGAAAATGTGCTTTTGAGCATCTTTAGCGTTTTTCTGGAAGACCTTTGGCAACTATCTGGGGTAATTAACAGCAACAGGTATTGCGCAGAGTTATGTCTCCAAAAAGCAGCTCGGGGAGAATCGTCTACCAAGAATCCTAGAGATACCGAAGAAAAAGCTTCGAAATTTGCTCGTCTCTGTTTCACCAACAGCAACCCCGTTGCACCAGGTCTTCCATGTGGGTTAGGTACTGTCGTCCTGACGTAACACAAAAAAGGTATTTTGGCCTGTGTCGGTTGTGGTATTAGAGGAAAATCCTCGAAATCCAAAAACCAGGTATCAGGATTTTCGGAAGCTTCCTGTTATTTCGTGTTTCCTTGCCCTAGCCGACACCTCGTTCACGTATAGAACGAAAGAGCTTGTTTTGCTCTACAAGAATGTATTAACATTTAGATGTCATACTACGTCCAAACCAGATTATATGGTTCTGAAAAAATGAGCGCCATTTCTTTTGCATCAACCTAATAAATTCTGTAAACCTAACTTAAAACGCCATCTTCTCAAGACCTGTTTCGAGGAGTTTTAAAAAATCGAGACAAAGATTCGAAACCTATAACCTACGCTGTGAGCGAAAATGATGTAATTGCCGCTCTTCATTATGGTGCCGCTAAAATACTCTACCACATGAGTAAGATTGTTTCATTTCTGCGTGATAACTGGAGAGTATCAGCGCAAAGCTAGTAAAATAGTTGCTTTGACTTTCTATTAAGTTAGTTGTGGAATGGAAAGCTAGTCGGCAACTATTTTCCCGAGCTGGTGATGACGTCATACTTATTTGCAAGCTTTTTTCCGCAAAAGCTTGCAAACAAGTATATTTTAGCTTGTTTGCAAGTTGTTTTTCAGAAGTTCTTGTTTGCAACTTGATGCAGAGGTTCTGAGTAGTTGAGTTAAACTATACTCAGAACCTCTGGAACAAGTTGTGAACAAGGATTCCACAAAAGCCACTTGAAAACAAGCTTAAATATACTTGTTTGCAAGCTTTTGCGGGAAAAAGCTTGCAAACAAGTATGACGTCATCACCAGCTCGGAAAAATAGTTGCCGACTAACTTTCCATTCCACAACTAAATTACTAGGAAATCAAAGCAGCTATTTTACCAGTTTTCCACAAAAACGACTATTTTACTAGCCTTGTGCTGATCTCGTCAGTTATCATGCAGAAGTGAAACAATCCTTTCATGCGGTAGGTTATTCTAGCGGCAGCATGTATGAAGGGCGGCAGTTATATCATTTTCGTTCACGGCGTAGGTTAAAGGTTTCAAATCTTCGTCTCGATTTTCTAAAACTCCTCGAAACAGGTCTTGAGGAGACAGCGTTTTGAGTTAAGTTTACAGAATTTACTTCTACCGTTGTTGTTCTGTTCAAGACCTTTTAATGGAGCTTTGCAAATCGGTTATGAATGACTATATATCAGCTAAAGAGACCATTTGCTTTCGACAAGATAGATTTATTTTCTCAGCATTCTTCAGAAGCATTAAAGGTTCTAATGAGAAGCTAGTTAGACTCGACATTAAATTAGAACTCCTCTGATAACTGTGCAGCGCAGCCAGAACAGCGTAATGCGTCGAACAGGAACCCTTGCAGCATCTCCTCCCAGCTGCTCCATCCTCCCCTCATTTGAGGCTACAACGACGAAAACGTGAGCAGCAATTGAGGGGAGGAGCGGAAGGGCTGTTAGGATTTTTACTCGACGTTTTACGCTGTATGGGCTGCGTTCGTGCTGCACAATTATCAGAGTCCTGTTCGGGCATCTGATGTACTACAGGAAAGATTTCCTTGCAAATTTGCTGCCTGTTTAGACAATTTCGGACCTTGATTGAGTGACGTGCAACTGTGTGACGTAATGAACTGAAATGAGCGGTAGCCGAAGTTCGTCCAATCACAGTAAACTATGAGAATCAGAAGAGCGTACTGCATTTTATTGCTCTTGCACAAGCAGTGCGTAGATTTGTGGCTGAAATGTGCCACACAGTTTAGAGACGTTTAAAGATGTTGTATTTTGAATTAGTGTATTCCCCAAAACGTTCCTGTTGTAACGGGTTGACTTCAGAGAGCAACTATTTTACTAGCTTTCATTTTACAACTATTTGACAAGGAAGAGGTCAAAACAACTATTTTACAAGCTTTTCATTTGCAACTATTTAGCAAGGAAGCGGCAAAAAATAGTATTTTACCAGCTTTAGAAAAACTAGTTTCTGATGCGATCTGAAACTAGTTTTTCAAAAGCTGGTAAAATAGTTGTTGCAGAGGTTCTGAGTAGTTCAAGATTCTGCTTTCAACAGTGTGTGTCGCGAAGCGATCGCTTATCTCCAAAGGAAGTACGAGGCACCGTACTCATGATCACGCCGCGGCCGGCTGTGATCTGGATTTGACCACATCCGCCTTATCGGCTGTCGATAGGTCCGACGTGCAGGTGCCTCAGCTTGCTGCGACTCTTCCGCCTAGTGCGGTCCCTTTTTATTCTTCCACAGGACCGTTTTATTGTTTTATCTTTATTACATTTATCATTCTCTGTTTCTACTACGTATGACCCTGCATAAATCCTTATACTGCATATTATTACTACAAATTTTCCATAATTCTTCTTCTGCATGCTGGCTCATGAATCTTGACATTTTCGCTTTCTTATTGACTTAGTACATTAAGTTAACCAACACTTAACATTCTTGTAATCTTATCCGATCGATAGTCGCTTCTACAGTGGTGAATGTTAATATCCGAAGTAATAAATCCTTCTTGATTTTATGTTACTTTTACATAACAAGTGTTTCATCCTCACGTCGTTTGATTAATGACTTGAATTCACCTTTTTTCTCGTTGTTCTGGTTCGTGGCAGTGGGTGTTCGGCTGAGCCCCCCGATCGCGACACTGCGTCTGATTGTATCTTTTTCGCCACTATTGCGTGTACTATATAGCAGTTTTAGCTACGGTAGATAATGGGAAGTTTTCAACGTGTTGTTGCAAAATAATTGCCGAAACAGACAATCCGGCCCAGAAGTTTATGTCTCGGCTTAAACATAACTTTACTCGTCAGGTTAACACCTTCTCGTTCGGGTACACTCTTTCCAACAATCAGTAAATACATATCATATGTCTCTACAATGAAAACTGAGATCGCAAAAATTTGCAAACTTTTGGAAGGTAATTTCAGCATCAGCATGCTACCGGTCAGCGATGTGCTGCTATCGCAGACCTGTATCTGGAGCTTGGAAAAGAGGAGTTCGGTAGAGGAAGGTTATAAGGGATAAGTCATTGAGTGAGAACATCCATGCCTCACTACATCAGTTTTTGATCAGTAAGTTTTGAAGTGTGAGGCTTAGCGTTGGTTTGGAGCAGGAAAGAATGTTCATCACTGGCGATCAAATCTGTAGTAGAGTTTCGGACATCAAGTCAAAATTACCATACTGAAACTCTGTTGTTAATGTTTGGTTGGAGAGGGCTACACTGGTTCACACATTTACAGCACCACTAAACATCTAAAACAAGCGCTCTAGAGTGACGATCTGGTTCAGGAAGGCTAAGAAGTATGAAAACGTCTCTATTCTTACACATACGCACTTCTTTTTGTTGTAAAGAAACCGTTCTCCATCTACAGCAAATTTTCTCTCTGGAAGTGAATAGCTTTTATTGGTGACAAATTAAGTTAGCAGTGATATCACTGCAAGTGAGACGCTGGTCATCAGAATCATCGTAATGTGTTCACTTTCCCCTATTGATTCGAGTCGAATGTTTGAAACTATAGTATGGTGAACATCCTCTCAACTCTCAACAAATAACTTCAGTACTCTAAAGTTTGTTGCAATACGTATGACAATGATTGTTTGGCAACCTCGCTGACGAGCATTGTATTACTGTGAGGAAGTTCCACAAAAGCAATATCGAACAAGCCATTCCGAATGTTTTACGATATGAGAGTCGCCAGAAGTATCAACTTCGTCATCCATGCCAAGTCTTTCGACACTGTCATGAACACCTAGCAAAGATTGACTTGTCACCAACCATAACGGCAATACATCCACTCACCTTTTGTACTGCCAGACGTACTCATGACTCCTTCTTCCGGAAGATATATTTACAAGCAGAATATTAACCCTTAAAATGTATTCACGAACATTTCCTCTTACTAAATGTGGCGCCACTCAACTTCAGAGTAGGATCCGGTTCAGATACCACGACTGTTCTCAATGAGTGATCAGCATGTGACAAACTGCGATCATGAACAAAGTTGTCTTGAAGTTCAGAACCACAGGAAGGAAAATTCGCACAAAAGTAGCCCACTGTCTGAGAGATTATTCTAAGCAAAAACAAATGCGGAATTACCTCCGGCGAGGAGTGATCGAGTTTGAGGCCACAAAGCATGATGACTCAAAAATCGCGTCGATGTATCACTTATCCGCGTCCCTTTGAAACCAATACATAGTGGATTAGTTGTCAGGAAAAGTACCACCGAACGAAGAGAAGGAGGTCTCAGCTGCATTACCAATGATGAAGAAGAGAATTTACGTTGATAACCTGCCTTCTCAAATCCCTAACAGGGGAAGTGCACGAACCTAAGCTGCCAATTCGAAACGAGACATTTACGGTTGGAATGCATGCCTTACATGATCTCACGGACTGTACTTGAATTTTGCTAAATGGTTTACGTAAGCTCATAATTCCATGCCGATGATTTCCTATCATCCTGATATGAAACGCCTCCACTCACAGCGTAGCAGCTGGATAGCCGAGTGAATAGTAATACAAACCCTTACCTCCGGCAATTCTAGCGACCCGCCCTCGCTTGTTTTGCGACCGGCCCCGATTTTGCGGCCGACCCCGATGCGGGAGAAATGCAAAACGAGCGCGTGAAGCACGATGAACGAGCGCGGTCGGATTGCTAAAACAGCACCTCGAGATAGGATTAGTGCGTCATAACGGTCCGTCGGAACACCAAGACAGGAAGAAGCTGTTGAAGACATCCAGAACTGGGAGAAACAAAACATTTGCAGAGTTCACACAACTTGACATTGTAATCTACTGCCTGGAGGATTCAAACTTGCCTCCTCATTGTTCATTAATGTTCGAGAGTCCGCTGCTCCATCCACTCGACCATCCTCCTGACATCCTCGACTTGTTTCAGGTTGCTAGTGCCTTCGCTCTCCATCACCGCTGTACTTCATAAGTACGTATGGATCCGTGTGAGTATGTGACGACTCAACGTATTTGATTTCAGACTATATCGAATCAGTGGAGATGGTGTCAGGATTGACCCGGTAAGATTAAACATCAGATTGCGCCCGAGCTGTTCATCAGGGATGTGCGGTAGTGAAATTTCAAATCCCGTAAAACGTAAAATGGAAAACGGAAGCGCAAAAAAGGCAGGAAAACGGAAGCGTAAGACGGAAAACGGAAAACTTTTGAAAGCATACGAGGTCCATCTCTATCATGGTGCAGTGGAAGTCAAACGTATATTTATCGCTCATCAATGTTTTCTCCGCCCACATGTTTGTTACTTATTAGCCCATATACCTGTTACTTGTTCGACCATGCCATTCTACCCTTTTTGGAAATTTTTTTCATATTGATGCATTGATGTTTCAACTCCAGCTAAGATAGGGACAGAAGAGGCTCGCCCTAGCCAAGGAGGAAATACCCTCCTAGAAGGAAACTGTATAAGAGTCTGGGAAGGACCGCCTCAGACTCAATGGAGCTAGGTCCGCAAACAATTATAACTCCAACCGTAATGCTTCATGTTTCTTGTTGTCCGAGTCTCGTTTTGATATAAGAAACAATCGATGCGAAATGGTAGATACGCCTCAGTCGAACCCTAATAAAGGAAGTAGATGTAATAGGGGTAGGTGTTTGATTTGTGACAAATTTAATTTCAACAACTATGTTAAAAGTTCAGTAACAAATTATTGTTTCCGTACAAACAAGCCAGTCAATCTAACTTGTGACACTCAAAATGTTATTTATATGATAACCTGTCTTACCTGTAAATTGCAGTACATTGGAGAAACCTTACAAACATTAAGGGCACGTGTTAGTCAACACAAAAGAAGTTTTGAAAATTTGAATCTAACGACCTTTCTAGTTAAACACTTTAAAAACTCAGGGCATGACCCAACCAACTTTAGCATAGACGTGTTGGATCATGTTAATGGAAGCATTGATGTAAAAAAGCAGTTAAGAGAAAAGGAACTTACATGGATCAAATATATGGTAACTGCATATCCGCTAGGATTAAATGATCAAATTAAAGGTTTTGGAAACATATCAGATAACGTTAACCCTCTGGAGAAAAAGGATCACCCATATTTTCGATTCCCTGTTAAACGTAACAGGCGTAGGGGGCAGAAAAGAAGATCAAGAAAGAAGAATAAATCTTTGGACAGGACAGATGTTATTGTAAACCAAATAGATGCGAAGGGTAATCCTTTATACAGGTATTTTAGAACACTTAATAAATACGACGTTAGCAGGCTTATAGATCTAACATTCAGCGAAAGGTTTAAGGAGTTTTCTTATGAATTGAGGTATAAAATTTATGCGTTAGTAGCAGCACCTTTTTGGAAAAAGCGGGAAGATAATAGAAATAAGAAGAACGAATTAGTAATTAGCCTGCAGTACCTGGGAGATATTATTTATAGACTAAAATTAAATAAAATATGCAACAGTCCAATGATGAAAAGAATAATAGAGGGTTATACTAGAGATCCTAATGGGCTTAGTGACATGAGAGTAAGGATTTTGTATAAGACCAATCCACCGTCATGCTTGAAACTGTGTAACTATAATAAGTTTTTAAGAAGCTTAAGCAAGGACGATATAAGGGATAACATAAATAAAGAGTGTGCTTGCGATAGGTATAAGGAATTCATTGATCCCAATCTGAGGCATGTGTGCACCGGGAACTTAGACTTAATAAGGGACTGTAAGCTTAGGGGTCTTTTTAGTAAAGGAACTAAATATAGGGTACATGCAAGGACAGCTAAGGGAGATGTTCTGGTAGAAGTTAATAAACTAGTTACAGAGCTAGTAAATAAACTGAAGAATAAGAAAATAATTAGCGAACTAGTATAGGGTCACTTCACTAATAGAATCAGAATGTTCATTCATAAAAATATTCGGATGAAACTGTACGACCTATATGATCCAGCCCTTACAGAAGAGGATGACTACAGTCCTAGGACTTTAAATGAAATACACAAGCATTTTGTAGTAACACCTGTTGATAAGGCCTCGTCAAACTTCAGCTTCACTTGTAAGAAGTTATATATCACAATGATTAAAAAGGAAATGGAACAATCTAACAGTGACGGTAGTACTTACACAATGACCTCCTATGAGGAAGATGATATTGTAGGAATACACAAGAGAATATTGCAAGGATTGAATATACGCGCCTATGATAGATGTAGAGATATACCACGCATTTATGGAATCCCCAAAATGCATAAAACTCCCATCAAGTTTCGATACATAACGGGGGCTAAACATAGCAGTCTTAAGCCATCAAATACGGTGTTACAAAAAATACTGGCACACATTCATAAACATTTTGCGAATTATTGCAACGTGATGAGGCAGCGAACTGGGGTGAAGCATATCTGGTCCATGAATAATAGCGTCAATGTCGTTAAAGACTCACAAATAGTCTTTGAAGATACGCAATTATATTCAGCGGACTTCCCAAGCCTTTTCACTAGTCTTCCCCACGACGTGGTTAGGACAAGTATCAGTAAGTTTGTAGCCTTGTGCATGAGAGACTACAATTATGTCAGATTATACAATGGAAAGGTCTATTATGCTAACAGTGATTGGAATAAAGGTAACTTTTATAGAAAAGAGGATATATTATACATGATAGATCCGCTACTAAGGTCGAGTTACGTGTCCTTTGGGGGTACCATATTCAAGCAAGTGAGGGGTATACCACAAGGAGTTTCGTGCAGTCCCCAACTAGCCGATCTCACATTAGCTTCTATGGAATACGAGTTCATCAAAAATAAACTGTCTATAGATGGGAGTGTAGGTACAGCACTAATTTACAATAAGACATATAGGTACATAGATGATATCTTACATATTTCCAGCGAGACAAGAGTTTTTGAGGATAATCTCAAAGAAATTTATCATCCATCTCTTTCTATAGAAAAAACCAATGTTAAACAGGACGAAACTAATTTTTTGGATCTAAACATTAGAATCAGGCAGGGAAAAATTAAATATAAACTGTACAATAAGACAGATGACTATAATTTCAGGGTAATTCGATATCCGAATGATAAATCCAATATTCCACGGCATATAATAGAGAACACATTTGTAGCAGAAACTGTAAGAATTAGTAGAACTTGCAACGAATTTGGAGACTTCAGACAAAGAATATTAGAGCTATGTATTACATGCATAAGGAATGCATGGGATCATTCTAAGGTGATTGGGAAGCTATGTCATACCCTTATGGATCGCCCTTACATTTTAAGGAAATATGGATTTAACAATGCTGTACACATTCCTCTTATACATGAAGTAAAAGAGGAGCTACATGCCCTAAGATTCTGATCTCAGATCACCAAAGGCGGGTGATTTGAATTCGGATATGGCGGGGATATAGCGGTATACAAGGTGGTAGACTCCAGAACTGCTCTCTTGCTGCATGGGTAGTTAACTGTCATTCTATTTCCTGTAATCTGGACTGATTCGAGTATGTTCGCATTGGATCTACCCAAGTATACAGTATCTCTTCCACTTACTAGCTTATTGCTTCTCCTCTCATCTTAATTAGGAGCTTTTACAGTCTCCTTGGGAACTACTGATGAAAGGGTCGTAGACCCGGGGGCGCAAAGGAGACCACACTTCCGGTCTAGTTCAAGCCCCGAAACCGGATTAGTGTGAAAACCTTAACTATTCCTTCATAATTCTATATACACGGTCTGAATTCGCTCGTCTAGATCATCACTATACTGTTTGACTCTATCTAATTTGGTCTTTAATACCACTCACCCACTTCAATTGCTCACTTTGCAGATTTCAACCGCTGAGCAGTGGTAGGATTCATAAGCTTACAACCAAAAGCATCCGCAATAAACATTCTATGATAACCAACCCATAGCAAACTCATTCCAAGCTTTTACTCAAGTATATACCTTCCACGATGCGGTTGAGAAATCACCGCTGTCTAAGAAGACACGCAAATTTTTCTTTTTTAAAAATGATTGAAGGTGATCTCTTTGGTCACCGAAACGTAAGTACGTGAGAAACGCATTTACACCTTTAAAAATAACTTAATAAAGCTATAACGAGACATTCCAATGCCTTTTCTCCCGTACTGGCGAGTGCAGAAAAGGCATATTCCGATGTGCAGAATCCGTATAAGGGTAATGCACGAAACGGAGTCTAAACATATTAAATGAAAAAAACTTTGAGAACGTGTAGTGTGTCTATAGCAATGCCTTAACTTTTTTCTTTTATTACTTCCTTTTTCGTTCCCAACAGGCATCTTGTAACTGTGTTGTGCGTTGTGCAGTTGTGTGTGTGAGTAGTGCAGTTTTCTTTGGCTATTATTCTATTCGGGGGAATGAAAGCGAACGGAATCTCGCATCTTTTGCTATCTTACAAGGGGAGGGCACGAAATTATGCTGCCAATTCGGAACAAGACATGTACGGTTGGAAGGCCCGTCCAGCACGATGTTACAGGATACACTCGAATACTGCTAAATGGTCTGCACGAGCTCAAAATTCCATGCTCACGCGTGGTTGCGCTTTTGCTGGCCGAACTTGACCAGGTTAATATTACCAATGCAACTCGCTTAAAATGGCAGGAACTTTCGAGAGAATCCTACCTGATGTCGCTTACAGCCTTGAAGATCTCGAAGAAGACGACGACTCAACGACGAAAAAACGGACTTCGACTGGAACATTGACTGTGAGAAAATTGGAACATGCTATCTATTCCGCCCGCTCCACCTATCAAATTGCTGTTGGCAAAAGATTACACCTGCTTCGGCGACTTTACGAGCCAAGCTTTTATCATACAGCGAAGTAGGCATCATACAGAGAAAGTCGTCCTAGAGTTTAAATGGAGTAAAGCCAATGATCACTTACATCCTGAGAAGTAACTTTCAGAGATGGAAGTTCGCGTAACACGATGCAGACACTAGAGCCTCAATGTCGGGCAATTTTTGCAAGCGGCCCGCGTGCCTTATTTGTGGGCGGAGCCTGTAAGCGCGTCCTCCGCGTGCCAGATCTGTGGGCAAGGATCGTTAGCGGACCACCCACGCTTGCTTTCTTGTGTACCGGGCTACCTCAGTGGCTGGCTCAGAATTTGCTAGCTGGGTTGGACGTCATTTAAGTGAAGGGCAATTTATGCTGGATTTGTGCGCGTGGTGTTCGTGCGTCTATATGATGAAGGATAGTGATTGTCGCATCGCTGATGCTGCTCAGACGTGTTTACAGAGCAGTTTATACTAGATGCGTGCGTGCGTCAGTCGCGCCACTGACGAGTTATTGCATTGCTCTAGCTTCTCTGTTCTTCATATAATATAATTTCCGTTTCCGGGCCAAAACCCGCAAAACGTAAAACGTAAAACGGACGGTCAAAAATGGCCGCAGAACGGAAAGCGTAAAGCGGATATTGGAGGTTACCGTATGAAACCGGGAATCTTTCTAGACCAACACCGCTCATTATATGAAGAACAGAGAAGCTAGAGCAATGCAATAACTCGTCAGTGGCGCGACTGACGCACGCACGCGTCTAGTATAAACTGCCCTGTAAACACGTCTGAGCAGCATCAGCGATGCGACAATCACTATCCTTCATCATATAGACGCACGAACACCACGCGCACAAATCCAGCATAAATTGCCCTTCACTTAAATGACGTCCAACCCAGCTAGCAAATTCTGAGCCAGCCACTGAGGTAGCCCGGTACACAAGAAAGCAAGCGTGGGTGGTCCGCTAACGATCCTTGCCCACAGATCTGGCACGCGGAGGACGCGCTTACAGGCTCCGCCCACAAATAAGGCACGCGGGCCGCTTGCAAAAATTGCCCGACATTGAGGCTCTAGTGTCTGCATCGTGTTACGCGAACTTCCATCTCTGAAAGTTACTTCTCAGGATGTAAGTGATCATTGGCTTTACTCCATTTAAACTCTAGGACGACTTTCTCTGTATGATGCCTACTTCGCTGTATGATAAAAGCTTGGCTCGTAAAGTCGCCGAAGCAGGTGTAATCTTTTGCCAACAGCAATTTGATAGGTGGAGCGGGCGGAATAGATAGCATGTTCCAATTTTCTCACAGTCAATGTTCCAGTCGAAGTCCGTTTTTTCGTCGTTGAGTCGTCGTCTTCTTCGAGATCTTCAAGGCTGTAAGCGACATCAGGTAGGATTCTCTCGAAAGTTCCTGCCATTTTAAGCGAGTTGCATTGGTAATATTAACCTGGTCAAGTTCGGCCAGCAAAAGCGCAACCACGCGTGAGCATGGAATTTTGAGCTCGTGCAGACCATTTAGCAGTATTCGAGTGTATCCTGTAACATCGTGCTGGACGGGCCTTCCAACCGTACATGTCTTGTTCCGAATTGGCAGCATAATTTCGTGCCCTCCCCTTGTAAGATAGCAAAAGATGCGAGATTCCGTTCGCTTTCATTCCCCCGAATAGAATAATAGCCAAAGAAAACTGCACTACTCACACACACAACTGCACAACGCACAACACAGTTACAAGATGCCTGTTGGGAACGAAAAAGGAAGTAATAAAAGAAAAAAGTTAAGGCATTGCTATAGACACACTACACGTTCTCAAAGTTTTTTTCATTTAATATGTTTAGACTCCGTTTCGTGCATTACCCTTATACGGATTCTGCACATCGGAATATGCCTTTTCTGCACTCGCCAGTACGGGAGAAAAGGCATTGGAATGTCTCGTTATAGCTTTATTAAGTTATTTTTAAAGGTGTAAATGCGTTTCTCACGTACTTACGTTTCGGTGATCAAAGAGATCACCTTCAATCATTTTTAAAAAAGAAAAATTTGCGTGTCTTCTTAGACATTCTTCAGCGGTGATTTCTCAACCGCATCGTGGAAGGTATATACTTGAGTAAAAGCTTGGAATGAGTTTGCTATGGGTTGGTTATCATAGAATGTTTATTGCGGATGCTTTTGGTTGTAAGCTTATGAATCCTACCACTGCTCAGCGGTTGAAATCTGCAAAGTGAGCAATTGAAGTGGGTGAGTGGTATTAAAGACCAAATTAGATAGAGTCAAACAGTATAGTGATGATCTAGACGAGCGAATTCAGACCGTGTATATAGAATTATGAAGGAATAGTTAAGGTTTTCACACTAATCCGGTTTCGGGGCTTGAACTAGACCGGAAGTGTGGTCTCCTTTGCGCCCCCGGGTCTACGACCCTTTCATCAGTAGTTCCCAAGGAGACTGTAAAAGCTCCTAATTAAGATGAGAGGAGAAGCAATAAGCTAGTAAGTGGAAGAGATACTGTATACTTGGGTAGATCCAATGCGAACATACTCGAATCAGTCCAGATTACAGGAAATAGAATGACAGTTAACTACTGAGATTCAGGTGGAGGGATAATTCCATGGATGCGGATTGTGTGATAACTTGAGGATGGAGATCGAGAGTTCGTTCTATGACAAAGTTGGGATGCGTTAAGGGTAATAATGTGTGAAGTGAGAAAAGATCTCTTGAGGGGCCATTTTTACAATAACAGTTGACTTCGTTTTCGGCGGGTGTACAGATGCACGTATTGGTGACTATGCAATTTGATAGTTTACTACCATTCAAACTTGCGCAGGCGTACGAAAGTTGTGAGTTTTGCGGGATCATGGCGATTTGTTTGCTGTTGCGAATGAAGTGAGAGCTAAGAAATGGAACTGGAGGGATAGCTAAATTGGTTACGGCGATAACTGCATTGAAAATAGATTTCTGGACGTTGGACAATAACGTAATGTTGTAATGGTGATGCTTCTCGTGCGATCTTATGATTTCGTAACTCAAATTTACGATTTCGGACCAGGTTCGGCAATTGAACACTTCATAGGTGTCGTTGTCGATGGGTTCTTTATATACTCTGTAAAACAGACACCCGGAGGATGGGTATCCACAGTTACAACCCCAAAAGCCGCACGATTCCGAGCAGAATGTGATCCCGTGATGCTGGTTTGCTTCCGAAAGTTCTTCTATTAGTGATGAGTCATTAATGCTTGCACATTTACGACCAGTACAAGAGCCCATGTGTGGACATCTTTTGCGAGATTGGACTTTCGTTACGGTGTTTCTGGTATAATAGAGGATCTGGGAGTTACAGGATAATGTGATACGATTAAGTGTGATTTTGATCTGCTCTACAATAGAACCTTGCGATATAATGGCTATGCAAACTTCTCGTGCGATAGGATTGATTTTTATTACTTGATTTTGGATGGAATGGCAGTTAGAAGTGTTTTGCGAGCACTGTATACCATCAGCTATTATGGGGAAGGTTTGTTTGCATGCCAGGGTACACGTACTAGTCCCAAGGATGCCAACAATTGCTATGATACTGACGAGAGAGGACCTTTTGAATGCATTGCGATTGTTAGCGATGGTTACGAGCGGAATTTCTTCGGAGTTAAGCGAATGGGTGCGATAGCAAGTTCGAATAAGAGTGACGATAGCTTGGCGGCAGGGTCTGAGGATGCGTCTACAAAGGCAAAATGTTAGCAGGGTGGAAATGAAAAGAATATACAGAAAAACGGCTATCATTGCAATGGCTGCCCGAGGCCAACAATGTGGATTGTTAATGAGGATATAGCAGAAATAGCAATCTATCATTTCACAAAACGGGCTCGGAGGGCAAACGAGAGTAGAGACATCGGTGCGATAGTCGTGCTTCATCTTGACTCGAACCTCGTGCTCATGCAAGCAAATGTGGGCTGGTAGCATTACCGCAGTCTCAGATTGTAAAGCATGTGTCTCGATGCAATGGTTGCTAGCGCAGACTTGAACGTCGGAGAACGGTATGAGATTGCGCGCAAGAATTCCTCCCTTTACGCACTGAATTTCCACATTGCTGGAGTACGAGCTGGTTGTGTGATCAGCAAGTGCGAAAGGTAGTAATGTAAGGATGGAAGTGCACAATAAGAGAGTGGGCACGTTTGTGATGAGATTGGTCGGGCTGAAGGAGAGGATTTGCGCGTCTTCTGCGTAAGTTACATTCTTTTTCGCTTTTCGAGATGGTTGAATTCGCAACCCTTCCTTTGTCTGCTCGCTTTCTCGTGAACGCGCTATTTCCGCGTCTTTGAAGTGACCGTTTTCCGAATCGTTACTGACCGCGAGCTCGAGTGGAATAAGCATGTTGATCGATCGCGTTACAATGTTGCCATTGGGACTTCGCGCATCGACTGATCGAACGTTACCATCAGTATCCGAGTGAACATGAATTATTATTCCCATTTTCCACTGGGTGCGAGGCTTTTCGTCGTCCATTATGAATACTAAGGAGCCGACTTGTGGTGTTTGCCTCGTGGACTTGCTTTTTGCCGCATTTGCGTGTACGTTCTGTAACGTGGTGAGGTACGAATTTGTCCACTGTTCCCAGAATTTACCCAGTGCTTCTTTCGTTTCGGTCAGCAGATTTGAGGCGTCTTTTCTTGTGGATATGAGGCGAAACTCTGGGTCATAATCCGGCTCGAATTTCCAGGGTGTTATTTTTGCGTGCGGATGCAGAAAGTCAATCGCTCGTAGAGTGTTTGCATCGCGAAAGTCCGACGAAACGTAGGTTAGTGGACGTGCGTTAACGATGGCCTCACATTCCGTAATAACCGTACGAAACTCATCGTCAGATACAAATTTTCTCCTTATAGTTTTGCGGAGGTAGGATTTCACAGAGCCAATGAGGCGTTCGTAAAACCCGCCTTTCCATGGCGATAGTGGAGTTATAAATTTCCATGTAATTCCCTGATTTGTGACGAAATTTTGCACATTTTCTATTAGCGAGGAATTTGCGAAAATTCCTTGTAGAATTGCGTTCCCTTTTACGAATGTTGTTGCGTTGTCCGAGGTGATTGATTTGGGAGTTCCTCTCCGTGCGATGAAACGGCGAAGAGCTGCGATGAATTGCGTTGCTGAAAGGCCATCCACGACCTCAAGATGAATTGCGCGAGTGGACATGCAAGTAATCAAACATATCCATCTCTTCTCATAAGTAGAATTTTCGACTTTCACTATGAACGGTCCTGCGTAATCAATTCCGACATGCTCAAAAGGACGTGATATGCATACACGTGTTGATGGGAGTGCAGGTTGTTCCGGATATCTGTACGGAAGACCTTGTAATTTTTTACATACTATGCATTTCCGAAGTATTTTTTTGATAACCTGACGGCCTTTCGGTATCCAGTATTTTCTTTGTATTTGAGAAAGTGTCCCATTAACGCCTTGGTGACCACATTGTTCGTGTGCGAATCTTACGATTAATGTGGTAATTGTGTGATCGGGTAATAAAAGAATGGGATTTACCGCATCGAAGCTAAGATGAGAATTAGCTCATCTCCCTCGACAACGATGAATTCCGTGATCCGATACTAAATTCAGAGATCGGTATAACGTTCGTTGCTCATCTCTCATTCCCAAGTAGTGGTCCCGAATGAGAACTTGTTCGGCTAATTTCATATCAGTAGCTGTTATCTCTAAAGAGTCTGAGATCTGGTAGAGTTCCGAGCATCCATGTTCCGATGAATCGCGATCATTTCGCGATTTCGACGGTTTCGTGAGAAATTTGAGAACGATGGCCGCCGAACGTTTTGTGTTGTGTCCAGTCCGAAATAGCATAGCGAAAAACGGATTGTTTTTCTTCTGAATTTTTATACGAGAGGTGCACTGCAATTTCAGATTCGTTCCATTTTATTTCGAAAAGTTTAATCTGAGGCCAATGTGTTTCTAACTGTCGAAGAAATGCTGGACCATGCCACCAGTAGTGAATTTGGAAGTTTTGAGTGGCTAGTCTGCGTGTAGCGCAGTCAGCGGGATTTTCGTTGGTGGTGATGTGTAAAAATGTACAGTTAATACCCTTGTTTTTCCAGGATTCAAAAATAGCACGAATTTTCCTGACGCGATTGTTTACGAATGTCCCGGAATTTTTTCCAGAGTGGATTTGTGCGAGGGCAATGTTGCTATCAGAGAAAATCCTGATTCTGCTAATTACGATGTCGAGTTCGTTCAGAATGAATTGGGTAAGTTGTGTACCAATGAGAAGCGCTAATAATTCCAATTTTGGGATTGTTCCGATTTTGTTTCCTGTCAAATAGCTAACGGGAGTGAGACGGTATTTTGCACATAGTAGATGTGTATCGATTGTATTTTCGTTAACGCATCTTACGTACGTGCATGCTGCGTAAGCGTGCGAAGAAGCGTCTGTGAAAGTACAGAGTTCAAATACTTGTGTCCCTCGTAAACTGGCAATATGTCTAGGTATCGATTTGCGAAATTCCACAGACTGACGACATATATCTCGCCATTGTGAGGTTTCCGTTTCTGATAGAGGTTGATCCCAAGTGTATCCCTTCACCCACAAATGTTGTAGAAAGATACGTGCTGAGATCAAAAGAGGAATCATGAAGCCCAATGGATCAAATGTAGTGTGAATACTTCGAAGTATTTTGCGTTTGGTGGGATTTTCTTCAAACCGAAGTTTCGAGCGTAGGATGAGCTGATCGGTCTCTGTATCCCAAGGAACCCCCAGCAATTTCATTGTGGTGGCTGAAGAGTTATCGCCTTCCGCGAATTACGCTCTCACTTCAGCTCCATTGGTTGCGAATTCTCTAAGGTTCATGGACATGTTTGCGAAGATAACTTTGCTTTCTTTATACTTTGCTATTGCTTCTCCTAAGCTATCTGTGAGCAAGATCATATTATCCACGTATAGGTTACGAGAAATTGCCGAACACAATTCTTTCTGTTTACTTCTTCCCAAGGAATACTTAATAGACATAGCTAGAAGGGATGGACTAGTTTTCGTTCCGAAGGGAACACGAGTAAATCTTAGTTCACGAATATTTTCCGATGAAGGTGGTTTGTTGGGGTCTTTCAGCCACAGGAAGCGAGTTGCATCTCTTTGCGATTCCTGTAAATAAATCATATGAAAGGCTTTTTCGACATCGCCCGTTATTAGGTAATTTCCGAACCGTATGCGAAGGAGAATACCTAAAAGATTAGGGAGTATTGTAGGTCCTTGATAAAGAACGTCGTTGAGTGAGAGTTGCCCTACTCGTTTTGAGCTTGCGTCCAGTACGATTCTGACTTGTGTGGTACTGCTGGTAGGTTTCAGTACGGCCTGGTGAGGGATATAATATATTGGACAGTCATTGGACCTTTGGCGAGGTGGTACGTCTTCTATAATGTTTCTAGCTAGTTGGTCTTTGATAATATCGCAATATTTAACCCATAAGTCAGTTTTCGAATTCAACGATCGATAGAGTTGATACAAACGACTCAGTGCAAGTTTGTAATTGCTATCGAGATCCATTTTGTTGGGTTTCCACGGAAATCTTACGAAAATACGTTTGTCTCGAATTTCGATAGTATCATAGAATTCTTGAAGAATTCGCTGATTTCCGTCGGATTCCGAAATTGAATCTAAAATTCCGATCCCCTCTAATGACCACGTTGTCGCTATATCAGGCAGATCCTCGTCGGCGGGTAATACTGTCATAAGAGCTTGAAGATCTACTATTTCATGCGGAGGCAGCATCGCGCTATCACCGGTGGGACTGAAGTGTCGATCACTTCGGTATAATAGTCGATCCCCAGGAGTATTTCTGGTTCGATTTCTATTTCGCACGGATTTAACACAGTGTGCTCGGAAATCTGATTCGAGATGGCATGTTGGATGTCGTCAGGTGACAATCGTGGTAGGGTAATTTTCTCAGTTATTTTCTCAGAAGTAAGGAGAGACATAGAAAAGATACCCTCATTCTTGCTAATTGCTTGTGCTGAAACAGCATGGGATTTCTTTTTCTCCTGTTTGCCTCCAAATGTTGTGAGTACGTACGAAGAACATGTTCCTAGAGGCAGATGAAGACGACTTGCAAGTGCCTCAGAGATAAAGCTTCGAGTTGCTCCTGAGTCTAGAAGCGCGTAAACCTCGGTACGCTCTCTCGAAACGTGATCTACTAACGGTACAACAATAATCATCAATCGTGGATCAGAACTATCAGAACTCACGCGGATTCGATGTATGTGTATGAGTTCTTCATCAGAACTGACTTCATCCTCTTGTGCAGCTACATTGTGTACTGGAATCTGTAAATTGCTTTGGTGACGAGGACGAGGCCGTCCAGGCGTAGGCGAGCGAGAGCGTACCGAATTGCGGTTTCGTTCTACGAATTGATTCGATGATTCAGGGGTGCTTCGCCTACTGCCAGAAGGTGACCTAGAAGGAAGTCTACGTCGTTCCGAAACATGAGGGCTATAACGTTCGTTGCGACCCCATTGTTGGTGATTGCTTGAGCTGCGTTGTCTACTCGCGTGGCGTGCTCTACTAATGCTATGCTCACGTCCTCGTAGGTGGTCTTCCGAACTGCGAGAAGTTTGCGTGAATGAGTAACATAAAGCAACGTTGTGTTGGCCACTAGAATATCGGCAAACCGGCTTACTGCATTGGGTGTTGAGATGTTGCGTGGAGAAACACTTGAAGCACTTCCGTAGCTCTTGGATTCGTTGACGACGCGCATCCGTCGTTTTATATCGATTACAAAAGCGAATCCGATGAGCTCCTTCACAGGCTGCGCACCTATAGCGGAGCAGATCGCGAGTTTGCGCGTGAAGTAGGGTTGCTTTAGGGGTCGGCGTGGGGATGGTATGAGTATGGACCTGTGTGATTCCAAATTTTTTGACGATAGTAGCGTTGTCATCATACTCTTTCGAAAGTAGTAATCTCTGGATGTTCTCTGGAAACTTCTGACGTACCTTAGCTTTATATTCGCGCGCGTCAATGTGAGTCTCAGAGCGAGAGAGAGGGGTGATGATTGCCATGATGTCATTTATGGTTGCACGAAGCTGCGATGCGTCTTCTGTGGACGGAGGAATTCTTTCGAGTTGTTCAAGTAATAGCTTAACGTTTAATTCCTCATTTTCGAATTGCTCTTTGAGCTGCTTTTTAGCATCATTATACGAAGAACCTTTACGAGGGAGAAATTTTAGAGCACGAGCGGCTTCGCCTTTACATTTCTCAAGAAGTATGGTTAATTTTTCGATATCTGTGTACGGTTGTTTATCGACTAATTCTGAGAAAATTTCCCAAAATGATTGAAAGTCTGTAGGATTACCATAGAATTCTGGTATGCGCAGTTCTTTTTTGTACCAGTGAGCAGGGATACTATTAGATGGTCCGGAAATTGGTGCATCTACCTGTGATGTGAATGGAGTTACAAGCGGAGGTAATTCAGATGATGTCATAGTGGTTCTTTGTCTTTCAAGATGATCGAACTCGTCGGCGTACGATACTTGCAGTTCTTGAGTGGAAAGCTCTACGAGCCTCATATCTAGGCTTTGAATGAGTTCCCTAGCCATTTCGAGGATGTCATCACCTTCTTTTTCCTCCCAATATATGTGGAAATCTTTCAGCACTTGCGGAATATTTGGCGAGTCCGTGGCGGAAGAGGAACGCTGGGTGCGAATAAACACAAAAAGTTCCTTACAAGTGGATGGAAACTTCCATCCTTCCTGGTATCGCTCACACTCATGAATCAAATGTTTGATGTCGTTGATATGGCGTGTGAGCCTTTGCTTGGCTATAGTGAGACTCGGATTGGCTCCAGCCATGCAGGGACTAACTAAGTGGATAACAGCAAGTGAACAAAAGTGAATGGGATGTATAAGAGTGTGGAGAGTTCCTATAAAGGCTTATTTGTTGTAATATGATGGAATGTCGGTGTAATGTTTTGAGAATTACGAGATGAACTTCCGATATTGTCTGGACTCGAGATTTGTTGTGATTGAGAAGAACGCTGCTCGGACATTCCATGCTGACTCCTACACAAATTGGTGGCTATGCTGTAAAAAATGTGATGTTGAAAAGAGATGATGCGAAAAGATAATGCGCGCATGGGTGATCTTTTGTCCGTAGGTTCAGTCCAAAGTTAACACAAAAAAATGGGATCCCTTACCTCATCATATCGTTCTCGTTGGTGAGATCGTTATTCTCACCAGAATACGGAAAATGCTGGTTCACCATCAGTCAACTGCAATTAACGGGTGTCCTTGTCAGACCACACGACTGGAACTCTGGTGTCCAGTAGCCCTCGTATACGATTGTCACAGACGTTTCACTACTATAGCTCCTAGGCTGAGAGATCAAGAAAGCTAAGAAGGAAAAAAAGAAAAGGAGACAAGAAAAAAAGGGGCGAAGAAAGAAAAGGGCTGCTCTCTGCAAGAAACGGATGCGTTGTCAAAAAAAAAAAGAGAGATCACCAACCTGCCAGTTGGTTTTCGGGTACCAAGACAACGTACCGTTGACGAGATCGTGCAGATGGAAGGGCGTGTATGTTCCGGAGTGGTAGTGGGTGAATCCCCGATGCACCATGTCGAGAATCGTGTCGAGAGTTGGATACAGTCGGTGGCTCGGAACATTTATTCATTCCCATCGACCCATGAATATCAGAGCAAGAAAAGCAACCGTCCGTCGTTGCGATTCTATTACGACTACCCCAGCGCGGGGCTCCGCCCTCTTTCCGTGCCGCGATTCGCGACAGTGATGGTGTCGTTCAAGAATTTGAACTAATGTCTCATCTTGGTAATTTGCAGGTGTTTTTTGATGATGATAATAAGATAGTATCTTTGTTTGTTCCAATGCTCATATCTTTCATAATGGCTTCCGAGTAGAATTTCTTACAAATAATGCAGTAGTTATTGCTAGCTTTATCAACTGGGCAGAAAATGAACGATTTTTTGAGTTTATTGATTTCTTTGAGTGTATTTGCGTTGACAGTATCGGTGGGTGCTGGACCCTCTTTGAAAAGATCTGGTCTGAATCTTTCAAGAAGAACTGGTGTGATAAATTCTCTGATTTTGTCAATATATGATAACGTGAGGTGGTATTTCTTTGTTGCTTTTTCGAGAAATTTTAGTATTAGTTCGTTATTATCAAAGAAAGCACAAATGTTTTATCTATTATAGATGTTGTGAAGGTCGGTACTTTGTCTCTCCAGAGAGTAGGTTTTGTACCGAAACGTTATTAAGAATGGCCAGGTCACCTGATATAATATGTTCATGATGACTATCTGAACATATTATATACTACTAACATACTATATGTATAGTTTCTATAAATTGGTAATGTACATGGACATTCGCTTGTTTTTTTTTTCATTCGATTAATTATTAGGTCGTCAAGTATGGAATGTCTGATTTCGAATGAGACGCTTTCGAGTAATGTTTCTCCAACAAGATGAGGTACGAGCAATCCAAATATGTCCCTATGCTACCGGCACAACCTTGCCATCTCAGCAGTGGCATGTTTGCGCCAACGGGCTAGAAGCCTGAGAAGCAAGAGGCGATAAGTTGGCGAAGGGCATTTCCAACATCATGTTGGAGGTGGTAAATTTTCTCTACCTAGAAGTGGACTAATACTTGGGAGAAGTTGTGGTCAAGTAGAGCAAGGTTTGGCCAGTACAACGAATGGCAGGTGGATTCCCCTCCTTGCTCCAGTGGTTTATGCAGCGCGCTTTTGCAAAAAATGGTCAACAATTGGCATCATTTTTGGGGATCAAATTGTGGGAAACTCGTTCATCGAGCCACTTTACCTTGTCAAATTGCCTTGAACGCCTGAATAGTATAGGGTTAGAAACGCCAAACCTTGCTGCATACACAGGCATAGTTTGACTCCTATCCGCTTGAGCCACAGCTTCCAGTTCATCGTAATCCAGGTTCATCACAGCGCTCACTTTGCAGGCTTATAGCGCAGCGAGGAAATTTCCCAGGACATCGGTATCCCCGTTCCTTTATTAGGCACTCCCTTTCCAAACGTTTCTAGGGTACTCCAATTTGTTCTTACCTTGCACGCTCCAAGATGACACCCATATTCGGAAATGATACGATTTTTTGTTCTTGAGTAGTTTCACATAAATTCCTCTCAGGCGAAAATTCCAAAGCTGATCAAAAATCAAATAGGTGATTTTGAGAGAGGGAGAATGCTTTTTTATAATGGAAAGAAAGATGAGAGTGGGATCTGAGGAAACCCCGAAGATACCAGCTGTCAAACTGACCGCTTAAAAAATCAGACATTTCATACTTGACGACCTAATAGATCTGAAGCGGTTAGGTTTTTGAGTGTGGAGTTATAATTCAAGATTTCTTTAGATATTGGTGGATCAAATGTATAGACTACACGAAAAGACTACGATGCTGGTGGAAGTATAGATGTTATCTAATTTGACTTCCACAAGGCATTCGATAAGGTTCCTCACAGTATTTTGATTCGTAAACTAGAGCTCGTTGGAATTCACCCACTAGCAAGGAATTAGATTTCCGAATTCATAAGGAATAGGACGTTTCAAGTCATGGTTGGTGACTCGTTTTCGAGTGTTCACAAAGTTCTGAGTGGAGTTCCACAGGGCGCTGTGCTCTCGCCAGTGCTATTTGATATTCACTGCTGACTTTCCTTCTATGTTTCCCACATGAGGTGTGACTTGCAACATGTTTGCTGATGATATTAAAATTTATCGTGCTGTCGAAGGTGAAATACAAGATAGCAATCTTCAGCTAGCTATTGACAAGGTATTTGACTGGTCAAGCATGAATGGCTTACGTCTATCATCTTAGAAAACCCAGGTCATGTCTATCGGTAAAACAACACGAAATCCGCATTACTTTTTGTACGGAGTAAAATTAAAAGTTGTGCCAGAAGTGCGGGATCTTGGTTCTGTATACGACCGCAATCTTAGTTTTTCTCGTCACTGTACGCTTGTGGTATCCAAAGGTCATTGCCGAATCTTTAACCTTTTCAAGGCATTACGATCAGATGACGCTAACGTTTTCTTAAGAGCGTTACTACTATTTTTCTTCCATGTAAAAAGAAAGATATTTGCGCTCTTGAAGGAGTTCAAAACAGCTTCACAAGAAAACTAATGCTGAGATCTAGAAGGCAGAGCAGATATTGCTTATATCCTGCGTCTATTTCGTCAAGAAGGTTAGATGTATAATATCTTGATATAATTTGTTTGATTGTTTTCTTTTGTAAGCTGTATAAATATTGACGTATGGTTTGGGAACTTGGATGGGTTTGCATAAACTTAATGAATTTAGTGAATTAGTTGATATCGATCGTAGAAGTAACTTTACAACATCGTTGAAGTTTCACGCAGTCAGTGTGGGTTCGTCAATCATCCGATGAACCAAGTCAGGGCTTCATCCTCCCAGACTCATCTCGTGCTAATTTATCGACGCCGGGTGGATGGATGCCTTGCTTGACAACGGGCGCGATCAAACCAACCCAAGGGCGCGTCTGGCGCAGTAGTGAGAGGCTACCTGCGCAAGCACACGGTCGATGGTTCGATCGCGCCCGTAGCCAAAGAGCCATTCATCCTTCCGGGGTCGGTAAATTGGTACCAGAGGAGTCCGGGAGCTCATTGCCCTCCGCAACTCACTGTGTAGGGCACATACGCATTCAACACCTCTACGATACTCAGATGAAGTCGAATGCGTGGCGCACCCCACATGACGGAATTGATCAACGCCGACCACTTAATCATTTGTTGAAAACATGATAAACAAATATTCCGGTACTGGATACGAGGATATTGATCGGCAGTGATAAGTGGCGGACGCAGAAAGTGGGCGGGAGGGTAGGGGGCGTGGAAAAAAGGGGTCTCAGCCGTTTTGGGGACCCAGACAGGAAATAAAATTAATAAAATATCAATTTTAATAATAAATAATAAATAATCGATCTTTAAAAAAATGATAATGAAAATAAACAACTAAGAACAAACTAAAACAAGATTTTCTTTCATTGTAAAGTAATTTCAAAATTTTGACGAACCATTCCCGGGGGGGGCGCCCCCCCCGCCCCCTGCGTCCGCCACTGGCAGTGATTAGTGATTAGATCATAATTATTTCTCACTCGTGTTGTTGTGTAGTTTCCTCGTGTCGTTATTGATGATGACTCATGTGAGCGACCGTTTAGTGGTGTAAGATCTTCGCCCGGCCTACGATATGGTTCAGTATTATGACTTACCAGCCTGATCGTCCGGCTAACGCCGAACTCCCAGGCTTCTTGTGGTGCTCGCTTCGTTCCCATTATTTTGGTATGGCACATTCCCCGCACTACGTCGGCCACTCCTTACCCTATCGGTACTCATGTTTTTCATATCTTCTCATTGCTCGGCGTCAAAGCACTCATTCCATAGCTGCAGACAGACCGACTAACTTTTTTCCTACGTACGTATGGCAGCAGAAATACACCACATCTATTATAGGTGAGTAGAGAAGCTAGCACACGATAGAGGCACTGCTGTGCTCTATTATTTAGCGTTACCTCACTGTATGTAGTTGGACGCAGAGGAACCGATTCAGCTGTGAAAGCGGACCGGATCGATAGCATATTCTCAAACTTCTTGGTCACGGCGCACCTTCCCACAGCATTGGATCCGTATCCAGGCGTTTCCCTACTTTTGGACGCTGGCCCACCCTTATCACACCGTGGCACCCAACTCCATTCATCCATCTTTTCTCCCGCTTCTCTTTCTCCTTCGCTTGTCTCTGAAACATACCCACCCACATCTTATCTTGTCTGGTCTGATAAACACAGACCAATAAACACCAACTCTCATTCATTTTCAATGTGGTGTAAACAACTGCTGATCTTCCAAGCGATGGAAAGTGGACCAAAACACCTGACCAACAACACTTCGTTTTTGACGGCATTGGCTGGCTCTCGTGCACACACACATGAACTGCCAATTAAGAAGTGGTAGGATAATGTCATGACCTCTAATAACGGGCTTAGTCTGTCTGTAAGTGTGAATGTGTGTTTCACTATCTGTGATTCACGAAATTCTACGATTCGTTAGTGATGGTGACTATGAGTTCATACAGAAGGCTAGGAAGTGATGTGGTGTGAGGAAGTGGGGTAGGAAGGAGATCAATCAGAAGGTTGGGTGGTGTCCAATGGGTCCACTGATGGAGAGAAGTTGCTCTGACGTATAAAAACGCCACAAGACGGGTCTGCTGTTGTGATAAGGGTGCTCCGGCGCCCAAAGTGGGGGAGACGGGGAGAGGGGTTCACTGCTGTGACAAGGATGTGCTGCGTCGAAAAGGGGGGAAACGCCTGGAGCCGGGTTTAACGGTGGGTAAGCATACGTCGGCGTCGAAAAGTGGCTAAACGCCTGCGAACGGGTCAACAGATGGAGAAGAGGTAAGCCGGTGCAGAGTAGCGAGAAGGTGCTATTAATCAGGTATAACGCAGTTCCAATTGTCCTCTGGCGCCTAAGTACAGTGAGAAAGTACCAAATATCCGGGGTCAGATGCGACTCTTATACCACTCATTTCATTGCGCCCACATCCTGTCCTCGAATCTCATTGCGTCTCATTTGCTCATTCTCATTTGCGAATTTCATTGCGCCCACATCCTGTCCTCGAAAATGTCCTCAATCAATCCTTCAATCTTCATTACATGGCGAGCCATGTTAGAAAAATCCATACAACACAACAAAGAATAGAAAGAAACGCTGGGTAAACATTGTAATGATGGCTAGGAATAAGTGAAAGTATAGTGAAAGGGATAATAGAAAGAAAGAGTTGAGGAAAACAAATAGAATCTACCTTAAGAAACTCTGAGGGTTTGCCCTCTTAGGTAGCTGTCAACGGTAATTTTAGTAAAACTATGGAAGCTCCCACCAGTGTCAACCTCTCCTGCGTGTTCTACTCTAATTTGTAACTGAGCATACCGCATCGTGCTCTTTTATATGTTCAAGCTGATTACTATCAATGGATCACTCACAACAAACAATGAACGATAAACCGTTTCCAGTGTTCATTCCAGGTCTATTTTTATGTTACTGGTAATGGAGCAAAAATTTGCTTGACCATATTCCTACTCAGACGAAGTATCGCATACATGCGTAAGACTACTGCAGCGCATCCGGAGGACGTGGTCAGGGAACTCGGTCTGTTACAGACCTCAAGCCGCGATTTAGTCCTCCGCAAATTCCGGTTACCTCCTTCGCACGTCCCGAAATGGAGGTTTTCGAGCGAAACTTATCCCTCCTTCCGTCGTTTGGAGATTTCGAACTCATTCAGCCTTGCTCCTCAATTGCATACCAGTCCGCTGCTTTGCCTCTGCTCCATCCGTGCCCACAACCGAGGGACTAATTGAGGCATCGAGTAATGTTCCTATCGCAGTGTATATGCTAGTGGAGGGAGTGTTGCAGACTGCGTTCTACCCCTATCAGGACGAAACGTTGCATACGTAATCATTGTAGGCATTGAGGTTATAGCGTACTTTTCGCTGAGAAACAATCGATAGGTTTGTCTATTTCAATGATTTTCCACTACTTCGCCCGGGGAGCGCTGGAGACATTCTTCGTGGGGCTGTTTAATATGCTGAACACAATGTGACAACGATCTGACGTAAATTTATCCATTTTACACAATTTGTTCGCTTTTGATGAGGAGATAGTGGATACATCCTTACTGGGGTTTTCTAAAGCTAAAACATATGTATAGGGCAATTTATACCAGATGCGACTATCAGGCGCACGCATCCATTTGCGAAAGATTTTCGGTGAAGACCGGTCAACGCGGAATGAAAAGAAAGCGCGGCCGTCGCGAGGCCGCGAGCGCGTGCGACTGCTATGCGACTGCAATGCGGCTAGCCCCATTCTTCATCACATAGACGCACGCGAGTCAGTCGCACGCATCTAGTATAAATTGCCGTTATGACAAGCATTTTACACTGAAGTTCCGGCTCATAGAGTTTTTTACTTGATTTTTAGCTTGTCGTTTTTTCAACTTCCATTCGCGGGTGGGTCAGTGAGGCAATATGTAGTGAGGTTTTCCAATAGGTTGAACACTGTGTAGTATGTCAACAAGAAAAATATTGGGCGCTTTGCGCGGTTGAGATTCCGTTAAGCTCAGCCCAGGATGCTTGAAGGATGGCGCATTCTGCGAGCGAGATGGATTAACGCTGGCCACTTTTTACGCAGACTTTCAATATTTGCCGTTCTATGGAACAGAATTATTAATGACACTGAGTTCATTCGTGGGGCTCCTGTGGCGCAGTTGTAAGAGGCTTGCCGCGCACCCACACGGTCGATAGTTCAACCGCGCCCATGGTCAACCTAACCATTCATTCCTCCAGATTCTGTAGAATGCTACCAGAGAGTCTGAAAGTAAAAAGCACTGACTTGGTACATCGGAGCCCTCCACCCCCTCCCCGCAGGTCACTGTACACGCATTGAATGCCTCAACGATGCTCAGACGAAGTCGAATGTGTGGCGTATCCCGCAGACGGGTTTGATTAACGACGACTCCTTTACCCCTTACTTTGAGGTCTTTCATGTACCCTGTCGTTTTCGGCATTTTACGTAAATTCTGGTTCTGTAATAATCTCGGAAACGACCTCTGAGTAGGACTGTTCCTCTATCAGGGCATGAACAGTGCTATTGGCGCTGTATTTTGAATCAGCCGCGCCGTGAAAAAGACGCTTCAGAGACACCTAATAGCGAAAATGACAATAAGAGCCCGTATAAAACTTAATGTAACAGAACGATGCAGTGCAGGGCTGGAAACAGTGGAGAAATAGGCAGAACTCACTGCTCTGTGATGTCAAACATCGGGTGTTCTCGAATTACCTGCCATGTTCCTCCGCACCCATCCGAGGCTTTTATCAGAGTTCGGGGATATGTCGCACCCCCGACTACATCCTCCGCAAGTCCTGAGGAATATTATCACCACATGACCAGTAAACGTCCTTAAGAAATGGGTGCTATCGTCCTCCGCATGTCCTGACATTTTTGTCTGAGTACTAGGATGGATGCGAGGTGAAGTCTTGCGAGCGAAGGAAGCACAAGAAAAAGTCTGAAAGTTCGGCATCAGCCGGACGCCCAGACTGATGTCTAGTAAAGCTCACTTTGTGTACTATGCAAGAGTGGGCTCGTAAACTGTCCAGGCTGGGCAGCAAGGATGATAAAGAACACAACGACAAGCCACTGGACGAACTACAGCTGCAGAGGATGCGACATAAGCCACAGAATCACAATCACTATTGCTCTAGGTGATAAGCCTTGCAGTTTCCATAAGCTCATTCTTGTCGTTTATCAAGTACGTGAGTGTTCCGTTGGAATCAACATGTCGAATAGAACAGATAATGCTGATATCCCGAGGCCGAGCATGGGGTGACACACTGCCTTTAAGGCCAAGCCGATTTTCCCTTGTGTGATGGAGTTTCTATGCGGCTCTCATTCGTCTAACTGCTCGCTGTTGTGCTATTTGTCATTGTAGGGCCTTGACTGATATGCGTTTGAGGTGATCTAGAACGTATGATCTACTATTGATCTGTTTTGATCTACTCTGGGATGTTCTGGAACCTCACCTCTTCGGGTACATAAACCCCGCCATTGCCACTGTATGTCTTTTTCGTATCCATAAGACTCACTCGTATTTACCCGCCTGTGCTGTATTCTAGTTCTTCTCATAAACTGTTCAACTACGACCATTGGACAACCACAACAGTCATCCTTGCCGCTCAGCCTGCTCGGTTAACTAGCCCACTCTTCCTTAGTGACATTGCTAACATGAATACTAGCAGACATATTGGTATATGTTGTAGGTCTGACGAAGGTGTTAGAGCACCAAAAGCTAGCCATAAACAATCACTCACAGGAGTCTACATCATTGAAGGCAGCACCAACAGTAATCCTGCTTTCTCAAATTTCACTGTATTCCTAGGGTTGACATTGTAGCGGGGACGAAAGTAGTGATCGATTTTGACAAAACCTACGAAGGAGGCGATCTTTATTGTCACCACTTCAGCTTGTTTGCAAATGATGGGCGAGTTGCTTGGTCTTGAATCGAAGGGGGATTGGAATGAAAGCAAGTTTATCATAAGGAAAGGAGAGATTGTAAACAAAAACACCCATTCCTTTCATGCTACAACTGATCACGTTGAAATGTTGAAATACGTTTAGTCTCCCATTTCTTGCGAGCGCCAATAGCTACGAAAGTGCAAATTTTTATTTTTTTTTTAGAATTTTTAGAATTGTTGACACCATTGCTAGGTGTTCAGAACCATCAAAATCTCGGACATGGAAATTTCCGAGGGCGCTGCCTTCATATATCGCTGTACTGAATGAGGCTCCGGGATAGCACAATTCTACCATATCTCGTTACTGCTAAAATTAGAACGAACGGACACATGTCATTTTCGAAATTCAATTTGAATAGCCTTCCTTCACGACTTGTGCCATCGTCTTTAGGGATAAAAAATGATTTATCTCCCAGACGAAAACATTTCATAATGGTGAACTTTGTCACTTGTACGAGTGTACTGAAGGCAGTGTATCAGGTCGTTTTGGGTATCGAGATGTCAACGGAATCCAATTCTTCTCGACGTGGTGATTCCAGTGATGTACTTGAAATCTGAAAAAACGGTCAAAAACCCCTACTTCAGAGGCAAAATGTAGTCTTGACATGGACGAGTTTCCCTGACCGCTAAGAAGGAGGAAGCGGCGAGAAATTGAGAATGTTTATCGAAATGAACTTCTCAACGGCAGCTATTATAGACAGAACAAGTATCTCCGTGTTGGAAAACAATGCCGTACCCTCAGTAAGCTTCATTGCGGAATGAAGCCTCTCGTACAACCGGCCGAGAATTTTGAAATTCTCGGCCAAAGGATCCCGCATTTTTGGGGGTTTTCGACGTCTTTTTGAAATTTAAAGTACATCTATGTGCTCAGCAGCCCGAACATGTTCAGATGAAATGGAATTGTGACGAGCTGATACACTGCCTTTGAGCACAGCACCATTAAATACCCACCAATGTATATCCTGCCATAAACAACGCGTTTGGAGGAAAATCTTCAAGACCTTCAACTGGACGTTCGTTATCGAAGCTTCTGAGTTTCGTTGCATGTTCATAAGCCTGTAGCAGTAGTCAGTGGGAATAGGTTAGAATGCGCGTCTGCACTGTTGATATATGTGAAAGTATGTGGAATGTGAATTTATGTCAATATGAATAAAAGTGGTAGTCTGCGTGTTTGCGTTTATGCGTGTATGTCAGGCGCCAGCACAGCTGGGCTTTGTAAAAAGGTAGAAAAACTTGGCAGGCTCAGCACTGGGTTCTAGAGGAAGCTCCAAAGAATTTTGGTGATCTGAGTGGAAAATGAGGCGGAGCTGTAACAGCTGATAAGGCTAGGGGTAGGTATCGGTCGTATCGGAAATGGAGGGAAAAACAACCAGAAAAGGAAGAAAACATTGTTGCGTTTAGTAGCAAAATACTGGACAAAAAGAAGGAAGTCGCAGTGCGGAATAGCCAGCGGCAGCATAAATAGAATTGTTACACTCGACAGTAGCATTAATATTCTATTCGAGCAGAAATTCACAGGGATTATGACGTGGTTCAGGGAAGGATCCTAATGGCTTCAGCAAACCCCACACCTACGGATTGACATCAAATATCGGGAGAACGTGCGCCAGTGTTGAAAAGTGGCTCAAAACCTGTGTGAACTAAGAATTAGTTTTAGGGTGGAAAAAAGTCTTCGAATCTTTTTCTGCCTCATTCTTTTTATTTAGCGAAAAATGGAATTAACTCAACAATATCATCGCTATCGCGATGTCTCGGCGATCCCCTTTTCCTAAGTTACGGAGACTGAGAGTGAAAGAAATTGCTAAACGTATCTTCACCTTTGGTATTTTTTCTTAGCTAAGAATGCCCTGAGGGGGCGAAAAGAGTGAGAGTCGGAGTGGTCAATGTTAGGGGAATAGTGTGGGTGGGGAACCGTGTCCGACGTGATTGTTACTGGTAATTGTGTATCCTTGATGGAATGGTAGAATACCCAACCCTCATCTCCAGCAATCAGTTCTTCCAGAAACTACTTTCGGTGCATGCTGAGAAGAGAAACTGATAATAACTTCAAGGTGGTCGTGTGGAATTGACACATCGACTAAGGTTAGGAAAGGCAACCCGGCTATGTATACTATGTTGGTGCAAAAATAATTCACGTTCCCAACCCTTTATTTCCTAGACCCACAACCCGCTTCTGAAGTAATGTTTTAAATAGAGCGTAGAAGTGTTATAATCCACAAATCCTCAGAAATAAAGGGGATGTTATAATCATACCGTGAACCTCAAACGGGGTCTTCAAGGATCAACGAGCTCCCGGAGGTCAACTTTGGGACCATGTTATTTTTCAGAGATGTTCTCTCTGATAGAGTCGTCTAGATGCTCGAGAAATAGTATTCGGCAAGCAAGAGGTTTGTTGACTATGATGTGCGGTCAGTGCTCGTTCCAAGTGTATCTGCTTCGGAGCCTATCCCAATCGATCGATTCATATATCCTTTGACACCGCTCAACAGCGACTCAGTGGATCAAACCGTTTTCCCTGCTGCTGGGAGAATTTTGAAAATTTGTGCCACCTAATCAGGTTTATTAGTGCTTTGTTGTGCCTGTTAGATCGTGATAGAGACTCTCCAAATGCCAATTGCAGTTCAGACGTAAGGGCAAGGAGCATCGGATCGATTTTGAGAGTCCACATGAGGACAAGAACTTCTATCGCGTTGTTGATCTTACTGTCAAAGATCAAGTCATCCTCATGTCAAGACCGCATTTGGAATCACGTTGGAGCTGAAGCAACAGATGGGTGCTGTTATAGCGAGGAATCAAGAGCTTCAGGAGAAAAATAGCACGTTACACCAGAAGAAGTTACAGGACGAAGTCCAGTCACTTAGATCTCAGATCGACTCGCTTAAACAACACTTTCTCTAATTTCTCTAATAATCAGACTCCTCCTCCTCTATCTTATAACCTTTCCTTGTCAATGTCTCACGAAGGAATTTATCGAAAGAGGTATGTTGTAGTTGCAAGTGTTAGAGAGTTCTGCTCCTGTTTGTTCTGCTAGACCTTGGATGCGTTTGTCAGTTGCTTGATTTTTATGCGTAGATTGCCAACCTGTCTCCGTTTACCGTATGAGGCGTACTATACCTAATAGATCACGTTTACTCAAGGTGGTCCTGGCGTCGTCATTTCATGCTTCTGAATTTCTGAAAAGCGCCACAAACCTGAGGTTCTTCTCAAAGAAAGGGACTCTCGCTACCAAATCGGAGCGAGATCGTTTTAGAGGTTAACGGATGTCGCGCAGCATTGGTACCCAAGGCGCTCCTAGTACTCCATCACAGAATCCGAATGATGTTCCTGGTAAAGTGCGTGTTTCTGCTGTTCTTGCTGATGGCTCATCTAAAGCGTGTGTTGTATCAAATCAGTTTCCGCCACCTAAACAACCGGAAATCATGTAACCCCTCCTCGGGAAACGGACTTTTTGCCTACATGTATTTCAATTAATATTCAATCCGCAGTTAAAAACAGCAATACATCATTTTCCCCTACAAAAGTCTCTCAGTTGATGTCATTACTAGCGCCCCCTCGAGACGCTAGGAAATGGTCTGGGACAGCCACTTGAGGTTGAAGAACTCGAGAAAGCTTCGACTTAAAAATTAACAAAAGAGCAAAACAGTCATTAA
Organism: Ancylostoma ceylanicum; assembly: GCA_000688135.1. Taxonomy (NCBI): domain Eukaryota; kingdom Metazoa; phylum Nematoda; class Chromadorea; order Rhabditida; family Ancylostomatidae; genus Ancylostoma; species Ancylostoma ceylanicum. The sequence continues at coordinate 90,679 of JARK01001572.1, forward strand.
ATGAGCTCAAATAGAAAATTCTCCTCATGACTCTCTACCAACCTCTCAACCAATATTTCCACCCGTTTTTTTGTTGCCGCACTTCTTACATGCGTACAAACCCGCCATGGGCAGTTACTCCTGCTCTGCACGGGAAAGTTCTTTAAAGGACGCTAGCAGCTATGAGCTATCCACTGTAACCGACATGCTGCAAAAAATGACATTCAACTTGCGATTGCTGTAGGCATACTTGAGCTGACTTGAGAAGGGTTTGGTTGGGAATCCCATACCGCCTCTATAATCATCGAGGACTGTAGCACCCTGCGTTGCCGTCGCCGGCGACTGCCGATGCGCTCTCTCTCTCTCTCTCTCTCTCTCTCTCTCTCTCGTTTGTGGGCGGAGGCCGCCGTCACCAACATCAGCGGCCGCCGGCGACGGCGTTGCAGGGTGCTATACTCCTCGAGGAGTATAGCGGTTACATCAGAGGAAGAAGAGGTCACCGATCCCCCTATATAATATCCCCCCTATATAATGAACGGCGAAGGTGTTAGCGAAATAGTCTGTCTGTCGCCGGGCACTGCCTGCCTGTAGACGGGTGACTCATCGCCGCTGGAATGCCGAGGGGACGCAGATTTTTTGAGTTCTTGAAAAGAGTCTTCGGTTATGAGTGCTTCAAATAACCAGAAAAGATAGAACAAAATGAGTGAAGGTTGACTCCACTGATCCATCAGGGGGACCGGAGTTTGCTGCGTTCACCTTCAGAGTCGATTTAGCGACCCCCAATCTTGATGTATTCGCAAACTCGACGTTTTCTACAATAACTAAAGGTACCTTGATGCTTATATGAACGAGAATGAAGTAGTGAGAGCTATTCGAATCGCTTTTATCTCAAAGTTACACAATCGTGTTTTTTTGAAGAATATTTTGTTAGGTATAGTATGATTTATGCCTCGGGGCTATTAAGTCGCTCTAGCTACCGAGCGCTTCCACCGGGTGGCGGATGGTGGTAGGGAGTAATCCCCGTGGTCCATGAGCGACCCCATCTTGGCCTACGTTTCGCAGGTGGGCATGGGGGTGGCACCTCATCAATATATAACGAATCACTAAAACCCCCGTTTGAAAATCGGTGCCTAGCGCGCCTTTTTTGCACCCGCGCGCGTTTTGGCCTCGGGGCGCGCAAGCGGGCGGGCGAGGTTTGGGTTTTTTGGTTTAATCTTTTGTTTTTTGTCGTTTGTGTTCGTTTTTCGTTATTATTATGTTGTTTTTGACGAAATTGTTCTTGTTGTTGTAGTTTTTCATTGCTTCTTGTTCTTGTTGGTACTGTTTTTACTTGAATCGTTTGTCTGGACGTACAGAATTAGAGAAAGCGTCTTGTAATCGGATTTCTACCATATACTCTTGTCTTTGTGAAGCTACGTGAGTGCATTATGATGTAGGAATATTATGATAGATAGAATAGAATAAAATGAAATGCTGGTATCGGTAGGGAAACCGTAATAATGACAGCGACGTTAGCAGCAGCCATGCCAACGTAGTTGGGGTTGTGGTACAAAGTGGATACGTTGTTTATCGTTTTAACAAAACCCTTTATCAATCAGTGAAGAGAATTCCGAGATTTTTGGTTGGAAAAAGCGGGATAGCGCTACAACAAATCGTCATTTCCTCGCCAGAATTCACATTTTCTCTTTCTTTCTTATGTTACTCCTAACACATCCACGCAGAAACGAGGCTAAGGTAGAAAACTAATGCAATTTTCGCGATCAGTGCATTGAACAACCTCTTTAAGGGGAGTGAAGGCGAAAATTTCTGGAGAAAACCGATCCGATGACAAGACACTTTCTATAATTCTGTCTGGAAAACTGGTTGTTGTGATACTTCCGATAATTCTCCTCGTACGATTACCTTTTGAGTGATTTTCTACTGGTTGATTTGTTGTTGACTCTACATTATTTTTTCTCCTTTTTCGCTCATCTTCACAAAAAAGAGTCAAGAGTTTCAGATGTTGTATAGTCAACTCCAAAAGTCCGTAGACAAGAGTTGGGACCACGGCGCGGTTTCCTCTGTGTCTCTGCCCTGCAGGCCCCGCTGAATCCGCGCAGCAGACAGCGAGAGACCCGCGCCGCGGTCCCAACTCTTGTCTACGGACTTTTGGAGTTGACTGTAATTGGCGTCACCGTATAAACTCGCTCTTCCCAATGGTTTGTTCCGTAATTGCTTTTTGCTCCTTCAAAAACGAATGAAGTTGTGATGCGTGACAAAAGCAGGAATGGCGCACCATTCTGAGTCGAAACTAAAGGTATTTGTCTTTCTTTCCCCAAAGAATTGTCGTTGGAAATGCGATCTGTCTTTTCTGCAGGAAGGCCCACAATTGTATCATTACTGGACCTTGAAGAGAATAAGTTGAATTTCTTCATCAAGTACGGTGAGTAGAAAAATGGAGTAGATGTGCGCGATGTCATCTCGAAAATATGGAAGAGCGGAAGAAGCATTGAAGGAGCACAAGGTTGGTTATGCGCTATAGTGCCTTATCAATGCGAAATTGTTCTCTTCACATTTTATTTTGATGGGAATAATGAGTCGTGTAAGGCTGTGCTTTTAATTCTATTCTATATACAATCCACAAAATATGTCGGTAGAAAGTTGTTGAGGCGGGCCGAGCCTACCTAGCGTGTGCGTGTGGTAAGTGAGCGCGGCCTCGCTCACTTGTTCCGAGACGCCAGTCTTCAGATTTAGAGTTTTTCAACAAAAAAAATACACTGTTTATGGAACAAAGAGCAAAGAAAAACATTTGGACCAAAACCTTATGAGTGGCGTCGTCGAGCCGCGGTCAGCTACCACACTCGCAAGCGCCACAGGCTTGGTCCGCTTAACAACATTCTGCCGACACATTTTATGGATTGTACGAGGTTGAGTACAGTGAGCGTCGATGAGGGTGTGTTTTTCGCGGACTCGCTCCGCCACTCGGGCTGGAATCGCCGAGCAAATTAGGGGTTCTTTGGCAATCATTCATATTATTTGACGACAACTGATGATTCCAGCGCGAGCGGTGCGGTTTCGTCGCGTGTTTCCCGACGAAAAACGCAGTTCTAGCAACCCTCGCAGTGTGCGTTTTTTTCCTTCACTGCCTCTTGTGGTGTTCTGAGGAGAAACTGTCAAAGGGAAAGTTTGACTACAGCGAACGTCAATCACGATTGCCACTCCCGCGGCCGCAACATCCACGCGGCGCGGGCGAGGCAACACCCAACATCCACAGCGATCGCCCGCTCCGCGTGAATGCTGTGGCTGCGGGAGTGGCAATCGTGATTGGCGTTCCCTGTACTTGTTCTGGAAAAAAGGCATGTTCTGGCAAGGCAAGGAGAACTACGAACCACCTCATGAGTTTTATAGACCTTATGGTAATCGGTAGAAAGTTTCAGAGTCCGCAGAGCCTGTGGCGCGTTCGCGGCGGATCTCGCTCGTAAGGCTGCCGCTATACTCCCCGAGGAGTGTGGCGCTGTCGTCGGCAACCTCGAGGAGTACAGCGACAGTCTAACAGCTGTCCGATGTCGTCAGTTAGCTCTTCGAGGACGCCGTTCGTCAGGATTAGGCTCAGATAAGCGTTTTATACGGCTTTCTTTATTATTGTTCGAAATGTTTTAACGAAGAGGAATATGGCTGGCCGATACTGATCGGACGGCTCCCCACGCCTCGCTTTGCACGTTTTGGCCGCGTGCCTGAAACTGTTATTTTTAGTTTTTTTTTTGTGTTTTTTATTTGTTTTTAGCCCCGTAGAGAGCTGCTTGTCTGAGGTAGCTGCTAAAAACGCTTACCTGAGTATAATCCTGACAAACGCCGTCCTCGAACAGCTGATCGAGGATGCCGGACCGCCGTTATGAACGAAACGCGCCGCGAACGCGCCGCAGACTCTGCGCACTCGAAAACTTTCTACCGATATATGTGTTTGCATAAGGACTATATTGTCGTGGTCACCGCGATCTTAACGTCTGCGGCTGCACACAACGGAGACGGTGAGACGCCGTCGCCGTGCAACACCGCCGCGAGGCTGGGTGGCGCCGGTTTACCGATCGATTTCTTCTTCCAGGTCGCGTTTTCGGCTTTTTCTTTGTTCACTTCAGCTAGGATTTTCATGTTTATCACACATTTCTTTGAGTTTTCCCCATGATTCTAGGAGAGATTTCCGAACTTCTTATCCGATCTTATCCTGAACTGTTTCAGGTTGTTCAACCCTGTTTTTTAGGGTCTGTTCCGCAATGTGCTATTTTGTGGGCTCCCACGAACGGGGGTGCGAGCGCTTAGTTACCCGTAGAATCTGCCGCAACGAACTCAAAGAAATGGATGGCAAATGTGAAAATCTAGCTGAAATGAACAAAAAGGCCGAAAACGTGGCCTAAAAGAAGAAACCGATCGATGAATCGGCGCAACGTAGCAGCCTTGCGTCAGTGTTGCACGGAGGTAGCGTTGCGCCGTCTCCGGTTGTCTAGCTTAGCTGACCTTTGGATTGCGGTGACCACGAGCATACATGTTAAAGTCTGCGCTTGAAAGAGAAAAACCACTCTCCGAAGACTGAAAAATTTGCAGGAATATTGGGGTTTCAGTCCTGCTTTTCTTGCATAAAATTTTCACCTTTTTCCTCTTATTCACTTTAAAAATGCATTACAGGCTGCTCAAGATCCGGAATTCGATGAAGAACACAAGAAGTCAGAGTTACGTATGTTCTAGGCTTACGCTTAAGACTAAAGACTATATGTAGGGTGAGAATGACGTGAGTGGCGAATACATTTCTGTTTGCTCATGTTGTTTTTGTGTTATGATGTACGTTTCGGGTTATTCATACGTTGCAGGTGTTGCGGGCGTGTTCTTAATGACAATAGGGTATTTCATTCACTTATTCCACTCCTGTTTATGTCGAATTCCTTGTTCGCTTCTCTGCGCCGTTCACTTCCTTTACTTGCATTAGCCGCGAGTCTTTATTTCCTTTAGTTTTTTTTTTCTTTAAGAGCCTTCAGTACATGTCAAGTTTGCTCCTGGTCACACTTACAGACAGATTACTCCGTCCAAACCTTTTCGAAAGATTTCTTCTTCTATCTTTTTTTCCCATTCTGCACTTTTGCCGCTGTGAAGCGGCATTGTCACCCCGGCAAAAGTGGGTGCGTAGCAAAAGTTATCGGCGAGCGGCAGAATACAGCACGACGTTTCCTTTTCAGACAGTCATTGCGTGCGGCCCACGTACCATCTCAGACGCTTGGCGACACCGGCCCTGCCTATCGCACGTTGCGGGGTACGTGTGCGCGGGTCGAAAGCTCTGGTTATCTGAGTACACTCTCCATGATAATGCAGCGCGCTTCAAATCAGTAAGCGGCAACCTTTTAATGTGCGATTGGCATGATCGATGTTCGATCGCACACTGAAACGGCGCTGCTCATTGATTTGAAGCAGGCTGTATTAGCATGGAGAGTATATTCAGATAATCAGAAGATTCTCTTAGTTGCGCACGTCGCTTGGCGGCACCACTTCGACAAAAGTACGCAAGCTCTTCCCGCCGGAGCTTTGTCGCGGCGACGCCGACTTAAGGGGGTTTCACACTTTTGCCGCGGCGACGTCAACGCGGCAAAAGTTTTCGCCGGTCGGCAAAATACCTCAATGACCAATCACTGTCGTGCGTCGCTGGGCGACGCCGCGGCAAAAAAAGTGTACAAGCTCTCAAAAAAATGTACAAGCTCAGTACGTAAGCTTTTGCCACCGGGACCGCGGCAGCAAGGTCCCGGTGGCAAAAGCTTACGTACTTTTTTGTCGTTCACCCGTCGGGCAACGTCACCAGGTGTACGTCCCAAAGCGACACCATGCATGAGTCTTGTACTCCAACTCGGCGCCTATGGGCATGCTCACAGGCGGATAAAGTCCTTACCTTATCAGTCAGTGAGTCCTTACCGAAGCTAATTATGGCAGCTTCATCTATCCTAGCCAAAAAGAAAAGAAAAGCCCGTTTTGCAGCAGAAATACACGTTTGAAGAATTTTTTCAAAATTTTCCAAGTTCAAGTTCTTCAAAGTGATAAAATCTTTGGGGTGGGCGGCGGAATGATCCAAGAGGGTCAAAGCCTTCAATCTATGCAACAAATCTATATTGTGATCTCCGCACGCACCGCGAAGGTAACGCGTTCAGGCCACATTTCCTATGTCGCTTTGGGAACGTTCTCCACGTCACCCAGCGACGTGCGACAAGGAATGGTCATGGGATATTTTGCTGCGCAGCAACAACTTTCGTCGCGTACCCACTTTCTTTTTCTTCAGCAAGTCCTGCATTTATATTATAGGGTGCGCCATAAGTTCTTGCACACCATACTCAGCAACACCACAGCGGTTGAATTCAACATAATGGCACGACCTCCATAGCGAAAATGAGTCAACTCAATAGCAACCTAAATCACCTATCAGAACAGGAATATGACGCCACCTGCTTCCGTAGAAGCTCAAACTTGAGATAAAAGTTAGCATCTCGCAGCTCGGTTTGGAGCGCGGGTGACACTGTCTCTTCGAACGGAAGACACTACTCAGAGCCAATCAGGTCGTTTCTCACCAAAACATTGGAGTAGACGGAGGAGACAACGAGGAATTCACCGGGTGTACTGGGATCCCATCTCCCCTTTCTTTGAGGAATTTCAGAAATTTTTTAAGGAAAGGTGGTGTATGAGCAATTTTTTCCAGTTTTTTGTGAACCACAACATAAAAATTACTCAGGATTTCACTCGCAGAGTATTTTTGGAGAGAAGGCACCTTGCTGCTTCCAACTCAAGTTGAACAGCGCAAACATGACGCTTCCGTAAAGCTTAGAATCTGCTCTGTGCCATTTGCGCCTCCTGGAATGCCGCACGACCGAAATCCCGTGCTCAGAACGAACTCCCTCTATAACGCCAATCCGATTCTGATGGATAGCCGTACTCAACTATGTTTTAGAGCGAATCAAGTGCTATATCATACATAAGTTTGGACTCGTAGCATAAAGCTGAGGTAAAGTTTCGAGAAGTTTTATACCAGATACACCAGCGCTCCACGAGGTGCTCCCTACTCTCTCAACTATGAGTTATTACAAAATCAAAAGGAGACGTATCCCCGATCTGATAGGTGTTTTGAGTTACTATTGAGATGGTTCAGTACCGCAATAGAGATCATGTCACTACGTTGAATCCAGCGGCTGTGGCATACTAAATATTATGTGCAAGAACTTATGGCGCACCCTGTATAGGTGATCGAAGATTTCGAAGAGAATATATTGGATTTCTTGATCAATTACAGTGAGTTGGGTGGTGATGCAGATGTACAGTGACCATCAGTGGCTGTAGTCCGCGGCCTCGACCAGAAGGCCGCACAACAGCGCCGGAATCAATGTCACCAGCTGCTGCTATGCTATTTCTAGCGACGAAACATTAAAAAACGGGGAAAGATAACCAAATCGGGAAGAAAACGCCTAGAAATCACTTCAGCGCCTGATGACATCGACGCACGCCGCGTGATTGCGCGGCGTCCTTGTCGGGGCCGCTGATGGGCTACCGCCATCAACGCTCACTGTACGCAATGCCTACATGAAGGAGAAGCACAGATTAATTTGGGGACTGATTTATTCTGAAATTATGGAAGAGAGGAAGAAAACATTGAAGGAGCACAGGGTCAGTTGGGTGCTATATTGCCTTTTTAATATGTACAGTATACCGTTTTTTTCACTCTTTATTTGGTGGAAAAACATGTAGTCGTGTCAGGTTATGCTTTGAATTTTATTTTATATGCTAGGATAGGAACGTATACAGCGCGTATGATAAATATACGGGCACCCTTTGCTGGAGTATATCAAGGTGGGGTCGTTCAAGTTGAGAGGCTCGAGGGAACCCGCATTGCAGGGGGACTTCCGGGACGGCATTCCCTGAATTGAGAAGGTCGAGGGGAACCCGCGTGGCTTGAGAGGCTCTGAGGGGACCCCTTTACAGGAGTACATCAAGGTGGGGTCGTTCAAGTTGAGAGGCTCGAGGGGAACCCGCATTGCAGGGGGACTTCCTGGACGGCATTCCCTCAATTGATAAGGTCGAGGAGAACCGCGTGCCTTGAAGAGGTCTCAGGGAACCCGCGTGGCTTGAGAAGCTCTGAGGGAACCCCGTTGCAGGAGTACGTGAAGATGGGGTCGTTCAAGTTGAGAATGTCGCAGGGATCCCGCTTGCCTAGAAAAAGGCGCGAGCAGCCCCGTTGCAGGAGTACATCAGGGTGGGGTCGATCATGTTGAGAGGGTGGAGAGAAACTCGCCTTGCAGGGGGACTCCCGGGACGGCATTCCCTGAATTGAGAAGGTCGAGGGGAACCCGCATGGCTTGAGAGGCTCTGAGGGGACCCCTTTGCAGGAGTACATCAAGGTGGGGTCGTTCAAGTTGAGAGGCTCGAGGGGAACCCGCATTGCAGGGGGACTTCCTGGACGGCATTCCCTGAATTGATAAGGTCGAGGAGAACCGCGTGCCTTGAAGAGGTCTCAGGGAGCCCGCGTGGCTTGGGAAGCTCTGAGGGGACCCCTTTGCAGGAGTATATCAAGGCGGGGTCTTTCAAGTTGAGAATGTCGCAGGGATCCCGCTTGCCTAGAAAAAGGCGCGAGCAGCCCCGTTGCAGGAGTACATCAGGGTGGGGTCGATCATGTTGAGAGGGTGGAGAGAAACTCGCCTTGCAGGGAGACTCCCGGGACGGCATTCCCTGAATTGAGAAGGTCGAGGGGAACACGCGTGGCTTGAGAGGCTCTGAGGGGACCCTTTTGCAGGAGTACATCAAGGTGGGGTCGTTCAAGTTGAGAGGCTCGAGGGGAACCCGCATTGCAGGGGGACTTCCTGGACGGCATTCCCTGAATTGATAAGGTCGAGGAGAACCGCGTGCCTTGAAGAGGTCTCAGGGAGCCCGCGTGGCTTGGGAAGCTCTGAGGGGACCCCTTTGCAGGAGTATATCAAGGCGGGGTCTTTCAAGTTGAGAATGTCGCAGGGATCCCGCTTGCCTAGAAAAAGGCGCGAGCAGCCCCGTTGCAGGAGTACATCAGGGTGGGGTTGATCATGTTGAGAGGGTGGAGAGAAACTCGCCTTGCAGGGGGACTCCCGGGACGGCATTCCCTGAATTGCGAAGGTCGAGGGGAACCCGCATTGCAGGGAGATTTCCGGGACGGCATTCCCTGAATTGAGAAAGTCGAGGGGAACCCGCGTGCCTTGAAGAGGTCTCAGGCAGCCCGCGTGGCTTGAGAAGCTCTGAGGGAACCCCATTGCAGGAGTACATCAAGATGGGGTCGTTCAAGTTGAGAGGCTCGAGGAGAACCCGCATTGCAGGGGGACTTCCGGGACGGCATTCCCTGAATTGAGAAAGTCGAGTGGAACCCGCGTGCCTCGAAGAGGTCTCAGGGAGCCCGCGTGGCTTGGGAAGCTCTGAGGGGACCCCTTTGCAGGAGTACATCAAGGTGGGGTCGTTCAAGTTGAGAGGCTCGAGGGGAAGCCTCATCGCAGGAAGACTTCCAGGACCGACCGCACTCCGTGAGTTGAAACGGTGGCAGTGAGTCCGCGTGCCTTGAGGAAGTCTCAGGGAGCGCGCGTGACTTAAGAAGGTCGCAGCAAATCCGTCTGCCTTGAGCAGGTCGCGGGGAGCCCCGTTGCAGGAGTACACTAGGGTGGGGTCGTTCATGTTGAGAGGGTTGAGGGGAAATTGCTGGGGGACTTCCGGGGAATTGTCTTTTGAAAAACCACCTTTGGGTTGAGGTGCTGGTAGTGAACCTTCTTGGCGCAACAGGGTCGATGTTAATTCTCTTTGTAAGATCACATCAAGTGGATTAGCAGGTTCACTGAGTCAGATAGTATAGTAGTGTGAGAAAGAGCCCGTCGCGCATTAGGACTTGCATGAGGGTATTGTCTGAGTTGAGCAGGTGGGTGACACCGTTGTAAAATGACGTCAATAACACCGTCACAGTATGAACTCGGGCAGATGTGACATATTTCTATCCCGCGTCGGGATTTGAAATCCATGTCTGTTAGTTAAAGAACATAATGTGGTTGGTATCTATGATCGACATGAAGCTCAAAGATGATTGCTGCTGATTTCGAATATAGTGGAAATGTCAAACCACGTTAGAATTTCTTGAAATCAAATGGCTTTGCTTGGATTGGGTTTCTGGTTAGAAGGTAATGGTTTTGGGTACCTATCTTCTGTGTCAAAAAAATGTTCTTTAATCTCGAAATATGCTATCAAAAAGTATCGATGGCTACTACTTTTATTGGTATGTTTCGTTGTGAAACTTGTGTGACTGTAGTGGAATTTGCAGCTGTCAAGATGAGCGAGTAGGGTGGCTTTTAGAAGGTTTTCTCCGAGAATAGTTCATCAGCAGCGCAAGGGAGGTTCAGTTCAGATTCAGCGAGCATATCTCTCACTGGTCCATTTCATACAGTGGTACAGCCAAGTGGTCATAAGAACAGCTATGTTTCCTCCCAATGCAGGATTTCGTTCGCGTTTGAGATAGGATAATAGGCAGACAAGTTATTATTAGTAATGTTAATTATTGTTATCTGTGTTGGATTATCTACTATCTATTAATTGGCACTTCATGTGTGTGTGTGAGTCTGTACACAAGAACCAGCCATTAAAAACGGAAAATACCTACACCATCGTGTTCAGCGCGTCAAGTTATGTACGAAAAGGTTGCAAATTTTGATTTTTACCTCAATTTACAGGTGTTTTGGGCCACTTTTGTCATGTTCAAACATGTTAAGTACCGACTGTTGTGTTTACCACAGTTGGAATGAATGAGATAAGCCCAGACACTATATAAGGGAAGAGATGGGTAGGACCTCTTTATGTCGAAGAGGAGGAGCCAGGAAGGCGAAGAGCGACACGGATGAGGGGTGGCGCTGTAGGGCTGAGCCGGCGTCCAGAAGGGGTCATAATGCTAAGGAAAGGGTACACTTTTGCGGCAACGGTGCGCCGGCGTCCAAAGGCGGGGATATGCCTAGAGACGGGCCTAAAGGTGTGATAAGGGGGCGCCGGCGTCCAAAAGTTGGGAAACGCTCAGAGACGGGGCCAACGGTGTAGTAAGGGTGTGCCGGCATCCAAAGTGGGGGGATGGGCCCACGGGTGGCGATCAGACGTGTGGAATCGCCTGGAAAATGAAGAAGTGCAGCAGCAGGGTCTAATTCTACACAAGGAATGCGCCAGTATTCATTGCGGCTTTCTCTTCTACATGCTTCCCTACCTTTCCTACACCTACTCCCTCATCATTTTTTCCCCATTCTCTGTCGTTTCCATTCGTGTCTGAATGAACCACCTCCCTCCTTCCTGTTTATATACACTAGTAGACCCTTATCACTTTAGTTACCACAACAGCCAGATAAACATATGCCATTTCAATGGTCATTTGCGCTGTATCGGTTACATTCAAATATCGATAGCCACAGGGCCAACAAAGGAGAACCACCTTGCGGAGACGGGAGAAGGCCACCTGTAATGGATTTGAGCAATTTTCGGGAGATTATTGGCTCTACATGGGTGAATATTGATTTGTATCTTCCGAAAGGTTCTCCAGGGTTTTTTTTATATAATGTGATGTATGCGAGCGAAGCGAGCCTTAATAGAAGTCTGGAAGTCCGGCGTTAGCCGGACGGACAGACTGGTCAATTGAATAAGACAACAGTTATACCCATTAATAATTCCTTATAATCATTGGAGGTGGTGGTGACCTCTTGCCTGTCTTACTGTAATCAGTGTAGCAATCTGAAAAAGTAGGGCAGTTGACTCTGATGCAGTGACCGAGATATGACCTATATTCAGAAGAAAGTAGGTCACGACTGTTTAAGATGTCACCTACCCGCAGCGCAGGTAGGACTTACGGCAAGTCATGGTCAAAACTAAGTTTGGGACAAAGAATATGAGTTCGTGTACACTTATGGAAAGCTACAATTCCGCGACGATGTTGTATACATGTACTAATTCGTTGCGAATTTAGAGGTTATTTTCTCGATCCTATGTAATATTGATGCTCAGAATGTGTTCAAATCTATGGATTTCGGTAATGGATTGGCCAAAAACAGTTGGTTTCGCTCTACAGTAGTGAGCAAGCATAGAGCCTAATGGTAATCAATGTAGTTTCTGGATTCGGAAAACCATTACTGGATTGTTCTTTCTGTCATGGCATACTCTGCATACAACACACTGATCTTCTGAACAGCTTTGGCTAAGTGTTAATTTCGAGTAAAGTAATAGGAAAGATAGTATAAAAACTTTTCTCATCCAGAAGATACACTTTCCGAACTCTAATGCTTGAGTGAATTCTTGTTTTAGGATGAAGAGTAAATCAAGAAAAGTGTCCAGGAAAGAAAAACAAAAGAGAAAAAGCACTGTATAGAAAAGCACACAAAGTTTACGGATAGAACGAAAAGTAGCAGGTGCAGAAAGAAGCCTCCAAACCCATGTTTGCGCCAACTGCTTTCACGAGAACCTCAAGTGGCTGCCGCATGCAAACTTTCTAGCGACCCGTAGGGTCGCTAGTGACCTATAAAATGCTTGCCATAGAAAATCGGCCAGATGGGAGAGGCGAGTCAGGACCGCCTCTATAATCAAGGTCCTCGCCCCGTGCGATAAGTTTGGCACGGTTACCAGAAAAACTTTTTTTTCGCATTTCCAGCGTCAGGCCCAGGTTGAGAGGCCGGCTGATGGAGTTCAAAGTCACATGATCATGACAGGTTCTATATGCAGTGGAGTTAATGCTAGGACGTCACCCGGAAGTGACCTGCAGGAAGCCCGCCCGTCTCCTGTAGTTAAAAAGCGAGGGCTACCGTGGGACGGACGACCTCGGCCAAAGACGCTAGTTCGAGTCGGTTCGCTAAACATCGGCTCTCTGACTGGTAAGACGCGCGAAATAGCAGATCTTATGAAGCGAAGGAGGATAGACTCTCTGTGTCTGCAGGAAACCAGATGGAAGGGTTGTAAAGCTAAGGAAATTGGAGAACGCATCAAACTCTTCTACTATGGAGTGGAGACCAAAAAGAATGGTGTCGCAATAGCGGTTGCTGGGACATTGAAAGACCATGTATCGTCCGTGAATCGAGTTAACGAGAGGTTAATCTCTGTTCGAATAGCTACTGGCAAGGGATTTCGGACCGTGATGTCTGTGTATGCTCCGCAATGTGGATGTCCCGAAGCTGACAAGATGGCATTCTATGATGAACTTGATAAAGCAATTAAAGGCGTCCCTGAAAGTGACTATCTGACAATCGGAGGGGACTTCAATGGTCATGTTGGTCAAGACAGAAAAGGATTTGAGAGAGTTCACGGCGGAAGAGGCTTTGAAATCAGGAATCAGGATGGAGAGAGGATTGTTGATATGGCCGAAGCACATGATCTGGCGTTTGCGAGCACTTTCTTCATGAAACGTGACTCTCAGAAGGTAACATATTGCAGTGCCGGTCAGAAAAGCGAGATAGACCACATTCTGGTCAGAAGGAATGCTCTCAAAACGATTAAGGATGTCAAATCTATACCGGGAGACGAAGTTGCGGGGCAACATCGACCAGTCGTAGCTGATATGTGCATAGCCCTGCCAAAGAAAACTAAAACCAACGTGGAACCACGTATACGATGGTGGAAGATGACAAAGGAATCACAGAAAAGTTTGCGCGAGAAGATCGTCGAAGCTGGTTTACCAGATCCCTCTGGCCCAATAGATTCTGTCTGGGCTAGCGCTGCAAACATCATCTTGAAATGTGCACGTGATACGCTAGGAGAAACAGTAGGAGGAAGAAGAGGGGACATGGCAGCGTGGTTCTGAAATGAAAATCTACAACAGGTGGTTAAAGCAAAGAAGAGTGCTTACAAAGTATGGCAGGATACGAAGTCACTTGCAGCTTTGAACGACTACAAGTCAAAAAAGAAAGCAGCAAAGGCTGCAGTAGCGAAAGCAAAGAACGCAGCACTGGACGAACTTTACAAGAAGTTGGACACCTCACAAGCCGAAAAGTTCGTTTTCCGACTAGCGAAAGCTCGCCACAGAAATTCATTGGATGTGACTGAAGTGAGGAGTGTTAAGAGTGGAAATGGAATAGTACTGAAGGACCCTACAGAAGTCAAAGAACGCTGGAAGCAGTACTTTTCCCATCTACTTAACCAGGCATCCCTGAGGAAGGAAAGGATTTCAGCGCGACCGGTAGTGGGACCGGTACAACCCTGGAGCGTAGGAGAGGTAAGGAATGTGATGAAGAAGATGAAAATCGGTAAGGCTGTGGGTCCAGATGGAGTCCCAGTGGAGGCATGGAAGGTGCTTGGTGAATCAGGCCTGCTGTGGTTGACCACGTTCTTCAACAACATTACAAGATCAGAAAGAATTCCTGATGCGTGGAGGGACAGCGTAATTGTCCCAGTCTTTAAACGAAAAGGAGACATCATGGACTGTGCAAACTACAGAGGTATAAAGCAAACTGCACATACTATGGAAGTTTATGAGCGTCTACTGGATTCCAGGCTAAGAGATATGGTGGAAATTGCAGCCGATCAATTTTGTTTTACCCCAGAGAGATTAACGATTGATGCCATCTTTATTGCCCGTCAAGTGATGGAGAAATATCGGGAAAAGAACAAACCATGCCACATTGCGTTTCTCGATTTGGAGAAAGCGTATGACAAACTACCACGCGCGCTCCCTTGGGAGGTGCTAAGAGAACGCGACATTCCGGAGTACATGGTAAGAACAATCCAAGATATGTACATAGGATCTACAACGAGAGTACGCACCGCACACGGAACTACGTCCAAATTCGAGATATCAGTCGAGGTGCACCAAGGGCCAGCCCTAAGCCCGTTTCTCTTAATACTGACGCTCGATACGGTGGTAAAGAATCTCATGGAAGGGCCCCCATTCACTCTCTTGTATGCCGATGACGTTGCGTTGATAGCAAATTCGAAAGTAGAGCTTCAGGACAAAATCCGGAAATGGCAGATGACGCTGGCAGACACAGGACTGAGGCTGAATCTCAAGAAAACGGAGATAATGAGCAGTATCGAGGAACCCGGTGACGTCTCAGATATGAGTGGCACGATGTTCACGCAAACGAAGGAATTCCAGTACCTGGGTAGCTTATTGAGTGCTGACGGGACCGTGGGGGCTGCAGTTCGTGAAAGAATTACCTGTGCTTGGTTGGAATGGCGAGAATTTACAGGAATTCTGTGCGACCGACGATGTTCTAGAGTGCTGAAAGGGAAAGTCTACCGCACTGTTGTCAGACCAGCGCTCCTGTACGGAAGTGAATGTTGGCCAGTGTCGAAAACACACGAGCGTATGCTGAACACCGCAGAGATGCGTATGCTCAGATGGGCTTGTGGTTTCACACGCTGTGATAAAGTGCGAAATGAGGACATATGAACGATGATGCAGACGGTGCCCATTCAGCTGAAACTACGTGAACAAAGGTTAAGATGATACGGTCATGTAATGAGAAGGCCATCACATCATCCCACCCGTAGGGCCTTAGAAATGGAAGTTCCCGGAAAACTTTCTAGGGGCGCACCGAAGAAGCGATGAACAGATGCCGTATACAAGGATATGAAGGAAGTAGGAGTTACAACGGATGACACACAAGATCGAGCTCTATGGCGAAGTAGAACCGGAACAGCGGACCCTGCGAATGCGCGGGACAAACACTAGGGAGAAGAAGAAGAAGTACGATTTATGCAACGTTTAGCTAGAAAATCATTTATATCAGGTCAAGAACCGAATGAACGTCTGTTTAGACTCCATGAGACTATATAAACTCAGAAGAGTTTATGAAAACTCAAGGCTTCCGTTGAACGCAAATTTTTAGTCAAAGAGGGTGAAGGACAGCGACCTTTGTTCAACACTGGCACAGAAAATCTTACCTTATATGTACACCTAGATTCACAAATTACTAGTGAATTACCGCGCTGAAGAAAATATGTAGGAACTTTTGATGCCCATATGAGGAGCGGACAAAAACCATCAAGCTTTCTACAGACTAGCGCCCCTTCGGGACGCTAGGAAGTGGGGTGGGGCAGCCACTTGAGGTTTGTGAAGAAGTTTTAACTCAAAAAGTCTTCAGAAAATTAACAAAAGAGCAAAACTAATCATTATCTTAGCTCAAATGCAATATCCTCCTCACGATTCTCTACCAATTCTGCCGCCCTGCTAAAGTTGGCCTTCCAGTCTCCTTCTGGTGCTAGCTTTGCTTGACAAGTTTTCATCAAACACAAGTTGCTTTCCGATGCATCAATATTTCCACCCATTTTTTTTCGTCGGCGCACTTTATGCATGCGTACGAACCCGCCACAGGCAGTTACTCCCAGCTCTGCGCGGGGAAGTTTTTTAAAGAACTCAAGCAGCTGTGAACTATTTACTGTAACCAGCACACTGCGAATAATGACATGGAATCATTCAAATTGAGATTGCTGTAGGGATACTCAAGCTGATAAGGGTTTTGTTGGGAATCTCAGAGGAAGAAGAGGTTGTCGATTGAGACATAGACGAGAATGTGGATGATACTGGGCAGCAAAAATACGGTCATATGAAAATCAGCACAAATGAGCGTTGGAGCCACTTTCAAAAAACAACGGGCTGGCTGCGTAAGGCTAATACTTCTTCAAACACTGTCATGTGATAGTAATTCCACCCCTGCCCCAATAATGGACTCACCGCATGACCGTTTCCCCAAAAGACAACCCCTTTCCTCACTGTTGGACCATGATGTTTGCAGCCCCTTCCTCACTGTTGGAGCATGTTGGGCCCATCCTCCATCGGTAGGCTCGTGTTCACTCCCTCACTCCTTCATCGGCGGACACGTTTCGTTTCCACCACTGCTTGGCCAAGGTAGAGCAGTATTCTGTCGCTTTCCACACCACTGGGCCACGGCGGACCCATCCTCCATCGGAGTCTCGTATATCGTCGTTTTCACCACTGCTTGGCTAACACGGACCCGTATCCTGGTGTTTCCACCATAACTTGGTCAAGGCGGACCGGTACCCTAACGTTTCCCACACTATGGGCCACGGCGGATCCATCCTCCATCGGATTCCCATATCCTCTCGTTTCTATCACTGCTTGGTCAAGATGGACTCGTATCCTGAAGCTCTCAACACTGCTCGGCTAAGACGGACCCATTCTCCATCGGATACCCGTATTC
>JARK01001572.1:108209-131050 GCA_000688135.1 Ancylostoma ceylanicum
AATTCACAATAAAAATTATTTAAAAAATAATAATAAAAATAAACAAATAAAAATAAGCTAATACAAGGCCAAGGGGGCGCATCCTTCATCGTTGGATCCGTATTCCGTCATTTCCCACACTATTGGGCCAGGGCGGACCCATATTCTGTTGCTGGAACTGTATCTTGAGGTGTTCATGGAGGAGCGCGCCGCTACTGCAAGGCCACCGTGGAGGAACGCGGGCGACCGCACCGCAGACGCGGGACCATCGTGGAGCGCGCGAACGACAGCACGCGCGGACGAGCACGCAGCTGCCGCGGGGTCACTGTGGAGGGCGCAGACAACCACGCCGCTGACGCGGGCTATGAGTTGTAGAGGTGTTATGCTGCTCCGTACATTGCACAGGTGGAAACTTTATATGAATTGTCTCACTCGTTGGCTGCGAGACTTCCTGCGGGAGATGCGGGCGCCGCCGCGAAACCCTGAANCGCATGATTCCACGCAATCACAATAAGAATACTAAATCTTAAATGGACAGCTCTTATGAATTGGTCTGGAATATAGTTTTGGAAGGGTTTTTCTATCACATGACGAAAGATTAAAGCACCAAATCTCAGCTTGCCTCGTGTGAGGCTGTGAGAAGGTAGTTTATGAAGGTTTCAAAATCACAGGGTGCGGCAAAAGCCTTTGGACAAGCATAAACGCACGCTNAAACCCTGAAAGCACTATCTTATTCTCTCGCCTTCATTACTGGAGATTGTATTCGTCATTCAGTCATTAACCCGTTCACGACCGTGCGCGCTTTGGTGTTTCTGGCGCGTGGGACCAACGCCTTTTTCAGCAGGGCAGTGATCGCATGATTTCACGCAATCACAATAAGAATACTAAATCTGAACTAAATTGACGAAAGATTAAAGCAACAAATCTCAGCTTGCCTCGTGTGAGGCTTATGTTTATGAAGGTTTCAAAATCACAGGGTGCGGCAAAAGCTCTGGTAGTTTATGAAGGTTTCAAAATCACAGGGTGCGGCAAAAGCCTTTGGACAAGCATAAACGCACGCTAAAAATCCACGGAGGGGGAATTTGGAGAAACCACTGGTCATTTTCTCTTTATCACCTAATTGCGTNCAGAAGCCTTCTACTTTGGAACCGAGAAAAATCTCTGGGAAATTTGGAAAATAGGTAGGACACCTACGAGTCCACCGCTAATTTTACTTTGGCCAAAATTTTCGCATGTAAACACGGAAATCGCACCATAACAACTATTTTCGCTTGGTTAAAAGCAATTTCACCACTGTTCTCTGTTATAGATTTGTTTATTTGCTCTTGACAGATGATGATGATCTTGAATTTATAGAATGNCAGAAGCCTTCTACTTTGGAACCGAGAAAAATCTCTGGGAAATTTGGAAAATAGGTAGGACACCTACGAGTCCACCGCTAATTTCACTTTGGCCAAAATTTTCGCATGTAAACACGGAAATCGCACCATAACAACTATTTTCGCTTGATTAAAAGCAATTTCACCACTGTTCTCTGTTATAGATTTGTTTATTTGCTCTTGACAGATGATGATAATCTTGAATTTATAGAATGACGAAATAGCCTTTTTGATTGAGTATTCTTCTCTATTGCAATGATGGAGACAAGTATTCGCTTATCGAGGTGCTACATCCATTCTGGGAGATTTAGAAGTGGTTTCAGTATTCTACAGGATGTGCGCGCAGGGCCAATATCTCATCTACCTTTCGACAAGCCTGTGTCGCTACCAATGAAGGAAAATTGGAATTGAAAATGTTATTTATGTTAATAAGTGTACTGCTAATACACAACGGCTTTTCCAATTTTCCTTCCTCATGTTTTGAAGATCGAATATGTTTGCCGCACCCTGTATAAAAAATGTGCGAAAGGCAGATTTTTTGATATGCCCCCCCCCCTCCTTCCAACGCAGCAAGGAGAGTAGGATGATTCAAGTGATCCTGAGTGGGAAATTCGGCGTGATCGAAAAATCGCGGCTCACATGTGAGCCACGTGGTCGCCAATGGGTTAAAGACGATGACGAAACCACTATCGCGTGCATAGGGAAGTGTCATAGGATGCGGGTCCCAGAACGAAAGCGTGTCTGAGTCCCTAAAAATTGGCCAGCTGCCTCACAGTCTGCGCATCAAGTTAACCACTGTTTATGAGTGCCGCCCCGTTGTGACCCTCCTATGTCTGCTGTTTTCGGGCTTACGGCGCTTTGTTAAAGAGATCAGAAAAATTAGTAGTGTAGATTAGCAGAAAATCACTGTCATACGCAAAGCGCGGCGGAGCTGCGCTTCGTGAGAATGAACTTGTAAATAGCGCCCAATCTGATGTTTATAGTACGTTCAGCGGTGTCCCTCAGGGCACGTGTCTTGAGCCCTTGATGTTTTTGCTCTACATTAACGATTTGCCAAAATGCCTTCCTGATGGCTCCGCCACTGATACATTACCATTACCTTAGGCAACGCTTCCAAAAATGGATGTCTTGATTAGATCCCCGGAGTTATCTTCGTGCACTTCCCTTGTGAGATGTGAAAGCAGTAACCGTTCACCCAAACTTTGACTTCTAACAACGTTTGACTTTGCATCATATGGATCTGGATTTTGGTATAAGGCTGCTTGAGTTGCCTTGGACACAATTTTTTCTTTAGAATATTTCTCTACGAGTTTAGAATCAATGCCTTACCGAATAAGCAAGATCAGCGGCAGCAAGGTCCACTATATTGTCCGTCAGTGCTTTTTCACGATCTTCTCTTGCCTGAAAAATGTTTCAACATTGGAAATATGTAGTTCTGATTAAGAAGTAAGAAATAGCAGTAAAAGACCCACTATTTCTTGTTGTTGGTCAAAATATGCACTGTAAGTGGTCTTATTCCTGGACACTTCCTCGAAATTGTAGGGCTTATACTGAAAGCTTGTCAAATAGAAGAAAAAATCAAATAGAAAAATCAAAATCCTTGTTAATCGGAAAATGATGACAGTGTTAGTAATTTGGCATGGTAGGAACCATGGAGATATCATCAATCTTAGGGTTCACTCTGAGGGAATGGCATGATCGCGATGTGGCTGCGTTCAAGCCTTACGGGCGGCCCGCGTGCCCCAATTGTGGGCGGGGCCTGTCAGCGGGCCATCCATGCTTGTTTTTCGGTACATTGGACTACCATTGCGACTGATCCACAATTTGCTACAGAGCCGGATGTCATTTAAGTGAATGACAATTTATACTAGTTACGTGCATGTGACGTTCGTTCGTCCATATAAGACAGTGCCAACTAAAATTCTGCACAAAACGGTTCCGGGAGGAGAGAATGTGCAGAAAATGACGTAGTGTCATGAAAGTTAGGCCTCTCAAAAAAGTGAAAAATTCTGGAATGGTGAGTATTTTCCTGTGAAAGCACCAACACTCCCTCAACTGTGAAACGTGGAAAACCGCTCTACACATGCTTCACAACTCGGCTTTGCAAATGTTTCACAACCATCTAAAATATTTATTGTGAAATTAGTTTTGACACCGAACAGACTATGTTATATAGGAAGATGCGCAGCCTCTTCTTTCACCCCTTGCTCAACCTGCAAAGGAACACAGCTAGTGAACTGCTCTTATCACCTGGTTTCCAACATTTGCACGTGCATAATTTGGAAGACCGCTCTCTGCCAGAATATACACCTGCAGATTTTGGAATTCTGGGTTCCTTATCCCAGCTATCGCAGATTTCCAACATTTGCACGTGCATATTTTGGAAGACCGCTCTCTGCCAGAATATACACCTGCAGATTTTGGAATTCTGGGTTCCTTATCCCAGCTATCGCAGATTTCCAACATTTGCACGTGCATATTTTGGAAGACCGCTCTCTGCCAGAATATACACCTGCAGATTTTGGAATTCTGGGTTCTTTATCCCAGCTATCGCAGATTTCCAACATTCGCACGTGCATATTTTGGAAGACCGCTCTCTGCCAGAAGATCCGGCTGGAAAAAATTCTAGCCACCTCCGTTAAATACTATGAAGGGTTTCACTTACGCGTTGACGGAGCGCAGTATTTTTCCTTCAAGTTTCAGGTCGCTCAAAGCAGATCTGACGCTGCCTCATTGACGTCAAAAGCGTTGTGCGATAGTCTTAGCATTTGTTCTTCTGTGTTCAAATCAGTTCTGACTCAAATGGGCAGACTGAAACCGACGTTAATAACGTTTGTCGGATGTTTCTGTCTAGATACATAAGCTAAACCCTTGCAACCAAGATGTGCGTACCTGGTGAGATAACCAACCCTTGATCTTTGAGCATGTAAGAATGAACCACCAAGCTGATAAAAAAGAAACTGCAGAGTAGTGATAGCCTTCATCACGTTTGAAAACGAAAGCTCCACATTTTACTCACCATGGAGCTGGGGATCGGTGGCCATGTTCGAATACCTCTCTGACCTATATTATGTTTCGACGGTGAGGAAGTCTTGCAGCGCTCCAATGCAACTCAACATCGGCTTCACTCGGCCGTGCTCATATATCAGAGGCTAGCCGTCGACTTCAATAACTTTTTGTGGACTGTAGTGCGTGTCTACCAACATCCTGGGCTGGTGGAAATTTTGAAAAGAACGTAAAGCCTCGCAAGACTTTCTTACCAACTCGATACATACTGAATTAGCATTGAGAGCGATGATGTTTCTATGAAGAGCGAAAAGCAAAGATGTACATCATTACTAGAAGCAGCTCTCTTAGTGAAAATCCAAAATTTTGGATTTCCAAAATCCACACGTGTATATTCTGGAAATTCCAAAATCTGCAGGTGCGGATTTTGGAATTCCAAAATAAGCACGTGCACGTTTTGGAAATTCCAAAATCTGCAGGTGCGGATTTTGGAATTCCAAAATAAGCACGTGCACGTTTTGGAAATTCCAAAATCTGCAGGTGCGGATTTTGGAATTCCAAAATAAGCACGTGCACGTTTTGGAAATTCCAAAATCTGCAGGTGTGGATTTTGGAATTCCAAAATAAGCACGTGCACGTTTTGGAAATTCCAAAATCTGCAGGTGCAGATTTTGGAATTTCAAAATAAGCACGTGCACGTTTTGGAAATTCCAAAATCTGCAGGTGTGGATTTTGGAATTCCAAAATAAACACGTGCACGTTCTGGAAATTCCAAAATGTGCACGTGTGGATTTCGGAAATCCAAAATGAGCACGTGCAGATTCTGGAAATGTTGGACAAGTTAGGTCTCACAGTCATCGGTCTTACATACCACGGAAGAGAGAGTACTGCAGAGAAGTCGACATTATGGATCAGATGGTACAAGATTTACACAAAGAGTCTGAGCTGCAAATTTCATGGTACGTACTCTGGCTTTTTCCCTGCTATTTCACTTGTACGCGCATCATTCAAAAAGATGGCAATGATTGCCAAGAAACTAACATTTCGGAGATTTAGGACGTTTTGCTACGAAACTTTAGTTGGCGCTGTCTTATATGATTGAGGATAGTGCTAGTCACATCGCTGACGCAGCTCACACGCACTCGATTACAGTGCATTTTATACTAAAGGCTTGCATGCGCCTATTGAGCAACTGACACATGCCTTGGAAATGCTGTGATGGAAGTTTGTGGACGAGTATCCGTGGTCAGCTGTGATGGCAGTAAAGGCGTCAACATCAGGGCTAATAATACACTGACAATTTGCTGCATTCCTCAAGCTTCTCTGTTCTTTACGTAGTGAGCGGTATTGATCTAAAAAAAACTCCCGGGTTCATACGATAACGCCGCAATAGGTTTTTTCTTCTCAAGGAACCCCTCGCACCCAAGTCATGAAGTTGATGGATTGCTTGTTCGTACCTCGCCTTGCTTACGCGAAGCTCACAATCAGAAGAACATTCCGCGCCACCGCTGCGGATGTCGTGCAGTGCCGTAAATGCGTGCTTCTGAGCTGCGATAGGACTGGCCTTATTCTTCGTCATAGTCGCACTCGCGTCAGAAGCACGCATCTGGTATGACCTTACCCCGGCGGCCGCGCATTCTTTCCATTGGGGATTTCATGTTACTTTGATCAGTCTTCACCGAAAATTTTCCGAAGATTGATGCGTGCGTCTGACGAGTTATTCGATTTGGCCTGACATGGAGATCTCGTTGCAGTAGTGGAATGAAGAGGTAACCTGTACCCCACGTAGGCGTCGTATTAGCTGGTTCACAGGAAGACCGTGTTTCTGGGGTTCTAGAATAAAGGGTGAGGAGGATGAAGAGCACAGACGCGGCCGCAGTAATGTTTAATCTTACTGGGTCAATCATGACAACATCTCTGTGATAGAGATCACAATAGGTTCAAATTGGTTTAGGGTTGTTCGGTGCGGCGCGTAACGTTTTGATCTATGCGCGCGTTCCTGAGCGTATATGAGGAGCCCCTCGACCACCTGACAGATCTTCGTCGTCCGGTCCTCCGCCTTTGCCACCGCCGTCGTCTGCCACCACCGCCCCCCGCCACTCGCCTGTATTTCCCACCTATTGTGGCAAATAATCTGTGAATAAAGTTTTTGTAGATAAGTCTACAAAAACAGAAGTAAGTGAGTATTCATACGATACCCACATACAACAATCTCCACTGATTCGGTGTAGAATTTCGGTGTTCTTGAAATCAGCGGTGGTAGTAAACCTACCGAAACTGTCGCTTAACGAGTAACGTTAACTGACAACTAACTCCCACCTAACGAGGAACTCCGGGACTGGTAATGTGAGCTTTACCGTGTGGAATATAGTTCTGTAAGTATGGCGGATGACTACCAGGACGAAACCGGGACCATACTTGCAGGTAACTCACAGTTCGAAACTGATCTGTGAGTTCTTTGTCATGCCGACCTCACTGCCAGTATGAAACGACGAGGACACAAGGAGGGCAATAGTGTGCGGCGCGCGAGACGCAGACAGTGACCTCGTCTTTTCACGAAAAAAGTCCTCGAGAGGACTTTTTGGTCATGGTTCGAGTTCATCGTTGTAGCCAAGCAAGCGTATAGTGGCTCCCTTTCGGTGAAGGCGCAATTCCGGGCAAATCCAGCTGATCGATGTTCTGCCGTTCCGATCACCATGACCTCCCACCGGAGATCATCGATGACATAAACTTCCTGGTGGGTGATTTTGACTGCCAAGCCTCACACGTTCCCAGATGAAATGTCACATATTTTATGGGCACGGAAATATATTTTTGAGCCTAACATATCAAAGTTAATTCATGCGGGACAAGATTCACTGACCGTTTGGGTTACAACGGCCACATAAATTCGTTAGTCGTGGAGTCAGTAGTGCAGAGGTATGGCGGCACACTCTGGGGACATCGAGTATTGTTGATTAAGGGTTCGAAACCCCTGATGGGTAGAAGGTTTTGCTAAAGCCTCATAATCCAAGGATCAAGGTTGTCAGTTAGCTAGCTTGTTCACGGTTGCAAACCAAAGCTGACAGTTAACTACGACCTAGGACTCATCGTTTCCTCGTCATTTCAAGAGGTTTACTATCACTCTGAGTCCTCACGTACTCACACGGATCCGTATGTACTTATGCAGTGCAGTGGTGATAGAGAATGAAGACACGAGTAACCTCAAAGTGGTCGAGGATATCAGGATGGCAGAGTGGATAAAGCAGCGTACTCTCAGTCAATGATGAACAATGGGAAGGCAAGTTCGAATCCTCCGGGCAGCAAATTATAATGTAAACTTGTATGAATTTTGCAAATGGTCTGTTTTTCCTACTTTTGGATGTTTTCGATGGTTTCTTCCTGTTTTCGTGTTCCGACGGACCGTTATGATGCTCTAAGCGGGCCTCCTGCGCTCGTTCAGCGTGCCTCCCGCGCTCGATTAGTGTGCCTTTCGCGCTAGTGCTGCAATTCGCCCGCGGGAGCAATCTGCGGCCGGCACCAAAACAAGCGCGGGCGGGCTGCAAGAATTGCCTGAGTATAGGCATCTGCTCATTTCTGCTGCTCAACCCGGGGGTACGTGTGAGAATCCACAACGCTTCAAGTGCTTTTTTAGCCGAAATTTGACTTTCCAACGCCAAGATGACCTCATGACGAAGTTATTTCGTCGTGGTCTTCCTTCCTATGCTTTCCAAGTGGTGTTATCAAGCTCTGCCGTCTTTTACTCACCAGTGTGCTTGTGGCGAAGGTTGGCTGCCCTACCTGGACAGGCAGCTGATGCTAGCAAATGGCAAGCTACATGTAAAATGGTATCGCAAAAAGAGCTACAATATCATTTTATTAGGTAGAGTCGAAAGTTCTCGGACAAACTGACTATATTTTTATTTCTCTTGCGATCTTTGAGCGATAAGTGTGAATCATTTGAGGCATGCCCCAAAGGCATTGCTGGTCTTCTGCCAACGTTTAGGCAGATCGCAGGTGCCCCTGCTCCAGAACGCTGGAGACCGCTTCTTGAAGAATTGCTCCAGTGCCTTTTCGATGTCGTCGTGGATTTGAAATTTTTGACCAAAGAGATGATGTTGGAGATGGAGAAAAAGGTGGTAGTCCGAGTAAGCCAAGTTTGGCGAATACGGAGAGAGTGGTAAAAAGTTGCATCCGAAATTCAATAGTTCGGTATTGGCCGTTCTTGCGATGTGTGCTCAGACGCTGTCGTGATAGAAGTAAACTTTGTGCTGCTGCGGGCGCGCATTTTCGAGAATTGCCTTCAAAGTCCTCAGTCGCTCAAAGTAGACGTCTGCGATCACTTTAGGTCCCTCGGCAAGCAACTCGCAACATTCGACGCTGTGTGCGCTCCACCAGATGCAGAGCATAACCATTTTGGCATTGGGTTTAGTGATGCCTCCTGCACCCGCACCTTTGTCAATCCAGCAGACACGATGGTAAACGTTAGAGTAGCAAATCTACTTCTCACCCTTGGTGAATGGGTACTCAAGTCACGTGTGGGTGCGCTTCAGCGTGTGAACAGAAAGTGACATATCAGCGCAGCGGTTCTTGCCATACTGCATCAGAGCATGTGGTACTCACCGACTCAGTTTTCGCGCCTTGCCGATCGACTTCAGCGGTAGAATAACCATGATCTGACTAATCACAACATCGACTGTCAGTTTGAGTGTTTTGATACTGATCGGTTTCTACCTGTCTCCACAACAAGTCCAAATCTAACTCGATCGGGCTCCCCGAACTGTCTTTATCTTCGATGGAATATTCGCCCGACACGAACTTCGAGTGTCACTTCTAGCCTATAGCCCTAACGGGGGCGTTCCCGTCGTAAAATTCCTCCAGACGTCAATCGATATCCGCGTGTTCTTGACCAAATTGATGGAGAAAGAGCATGGAGTTGCTAAAGTGCAGTGGCGATGGCTTGAAATTGCGCCGCACAGTGGCAGTCAAGGAGCAGGTTCGGTATGTTTGTTAGTATACGATTTAAAGAGCCTTTTATCCTCTATAACAGGTAGCTCGCTGCTGAGTTATGATCCCTAGAAATCATCACTACCATATTGTCCGAGAACTTTCGACCCAACCTAATACATGTGCGTTCTGCTCAAACAACGGCCACTAAACGAGCCTTTGTACGCAATTTATTCGGATCGGCTTGAAACGTCTCGAGTGGCGAAACTGAGCGAAAGAAATCACCGCGAATGGCGAGCGAGATGATGAGCAGCAGCAATTAGTCATCGCAACATAACCAATTGAGAAAACCTGCAGCTGTAACGAATACAAGCAACCGAAACGAAACTACTCAGATATTCGCTCGGGAGTCCCGCACTACAAAATGATGTCTCCCGCTCGAGGGTGAGCGGAAGACATCAAAAACTTTGAGTTTTTGTCCCGCAACATCCCGATTTTGTCCCGCAAGCTCCGGCGGGAGACCGGATTTTGTCCCGAAAATGATACCAGTATCATGGTGCGGGAGACCGGATCTTGTCCCGAAACTGAAAAACGAAAGAAAACAAAAATGCACGGTGACCGCAACGCGCATGCGGTCCGTGGGCCAACGCCGACCGCTACTAGCGGATTTCGCATCCGCGTCACGGCCGAGCGCGACGGCCTCCCACGCATCTCGCCTGGTCTTCACACTGGGCCACGGTCTTAACCGGGCCTCAGCAGGCCAGACGAGTCCCGTAGGACTCCTCTCCGCCGAAGCGGAGAGTAGACTGAAGCCTACCTGCAGAGTGAGGCCCTTATATACCCCTCATTTGATAAGGGTTACCACGTGGCAATAACAAACCCGCACCATTCTCGGGATAATCCCGCAACAAAACCAAAATGATGTCTCCCGCCGGAGCTCCTGATTTTCTCCCGAAAGTGATAAGAAAGCTTTTTGTCAGGCGGGACTCCCGAGCGAATGTCTGAGTAGACTTCCTCCTTCCCACCATTTATTCCTGAAGGGGTAATCGCTGCGATCAGGCAGTGGCTGACTCAAGCCCATCTACAACGCGTCGTCTTGATGAAATATCCCAAACGAAAATTAATGACGAAAACTAGTTCGTGAAAGAATATACGACAGGGCTTGCATCTCGCATAATTGCGTCGTTCACTCATATTGGAAAGCTGGTGACGCAAAATCTGTAGTCGTCTATCAAAAAGAGCGCTTAACTTGCCCTGCAATAAATTTCGGTGAAACCGGCCGCTCACTGAGTGTTCGCATAATTGAACATCTGGTAAGTAAGATACGACAGAGCTTGATAACACCACATGGAAAGCACAGAAAAGAGGACGACGACGGCAATGGCATCGACATAAGGTGCAATTTGGCGTGGCAAAGTGAAATTGTGGCTAGGAAGGCGAATGAAGCGTTGTGAATTCTCACCCCCGGGATGAACAGAAGAAATGAGCACATGTTTATAATTAGCGATCCTATGCCGTTACTACCACTATGTGAGCTCTAAGATCGTCAGGCCTTGTGAGACCAAAGCTACATACAGCACATAGTATTCAGTCACCATCTTCTGACGATCAATTGCTGTTGCGGTGGCACCTTGCTCCGCTAAATCGGCGGAACACATTGTGAGTTCGCATTCGGCTCGAGGCTTAGTGTTGTCTGATCTTGATGAGCTGAAGAAACGGGTGCAAGGAGGTGTTTGGTTTTCTAGAGCACAGACAGATGAACTTTAACCGCATTCAGACCATGACGACCTCATGACAACCTCCAGTCGATAGGTAAGGCCAAAATAGAGCGTGTTCTATAACAACCTGTGTGGCACAGACGACGAGCATCACATAAAATATCTAGTTAGTGCTGTTGGCATCATCTCTGACTGCCCCAATGAAGCAACTCCTTAGAACAGCCGGAATTTTTCATCAACCAAATACGGTTAAATGGGGTACGTTTTGCGTCGCCGCAATGCGCTTACTAAGACTCTTTCTCCATACTCGCAATGATGGGGGCCATTACGCAGCGGCACTCATAGACAGTGGTAGCCCGGATGCGCAGACTGTAAGGGAGCTGGCCGATTTTCAGGGACTAAGAGATGCTTCCGTTTTGGGACCCGCATCCTATGACACTCCCCTATGCACGCGTTAGTGGTTTTGTCATCGCCTTCAGGCTGCTTAGTATACGGAGGATAGTCACACCCCCTACGACTCATACGCACTATCTACTCTGCCTCTCAATGGCCTGGCGGCGCGATGCGCTCGCGATGGGGAATGACGAATACAGTCTCCAATGATGAAGGCGAGAGTAGAAGACAGTGCTTTCAAGGTTTCGCGGCGGGACTAGCGTCTCCCGCTGATTGTCTTGAAGCCGACGGGTGAGACAGTGTTTACGAAGTTCAGGCTGCGTAATGCATGGAGCATAATTACACCCCCTACGACTCATTCGCACTATCTACTCTGCCTCTCAATGGCCCGGCGGCGCGACGCGGTCGTCCGCGCCCTCCACGAAGGGGTGCGGTCACCGGTGCGGTCCTCCGTGAAAACTCCAGGATACAGTTCCAGCAATGGAATGTGGGTCCGCCATGATCCCGTAGTGTGGAAAACGACATACTACGTATTCGACGATGGAGGCTGGATCCTCCTTGGCCAAGCAGTGGTTGAAGCGCAAGGATATGTGTTCACTTTGGCCAAGCAGTGGTGAAAACGACAGAATACGGGGCTCCGATGGCGGATGAGTCCTCCGTGATCCATGGTATTGGAAACGCTAGCGAACCGGTCCGCATTGAACAGGAATTGCTGAAAACGACAGGATTTGGATCCGCCGACAGAAGATTGAGGAAAGCGCCAGAACATGAGTCCACCGAATGGGGATGGGTACATCATGCCTCATTGGTGACGGAAACGACAGAATACGGGTCTCCAATGGAGGATGGTTCCACCGTGGCTCAGTGGTATTGGGAACGACAGAATACGGACCCAAAGATGGAGGCTGGGTCCCCTATGGCCAAGCTGGATTTGAAACGCAATCATACGTGTCCGCTTTCGCCAAGAAGTGGCGAAAATGACAGAATACGGAGGATGGGCACGCCGTGGCCCAGGAGTAAGGGAAACTCCAGGGTGCCGGTCCGCCCTGGCCAAGAAGTGGTAGAAACGCCAGGATACGGGTCCGTTTTAGCCAAGCAGTGGTGAAAACCCAAAGGTACCGGTTCGCCTTACCCAACACGTGATGAAAACGACAGGATACAGGTCTGCTTTAGTCAAACAGTGGCGAAAACGCAAGGATACGGATCCATCGATGAAGGTGTGAGAAAAGCACCAGAACAAGGGTCCACCGTATGGGGGAGGAGTACACCATGCCCTATTGGTGAGAAAAACGATAGAATACGTGACTCCGATGGAGGATGGGCCCATCTTGGCCCAGTAATGAGGAAAACTTCGGGGTACCGGTTCGCCCTGGCCAAGTAGTGGTGGAAACGCCAGCATTCGGGTCTCCCTTGACGCGGTAGTGAGGGGAACGCCATAATACCGGTCCGCGTTTTAAAAGTGGCTTCAGCGCTCATTTGGGCTCATTTTCGTACTTTTGTTGTCCACATTCTCATTTATGTCTCAATGGACAACCTCTACTTCTTTTTTTTCCCTCCCCCAATCCAACCCTTATCAGCTCGAGTATCCCTACTGCAATCGCAATTTGAGTGATTCCGTGTCATTATATGTATGTCGGTTTCAGGAGATAGTTCACAGCTGCCAGAGTCATTTGAAGGAGTCTCCCGCGCAGAGCTGGGAGTAACTGCCCATGGCGGGTTCGTGCGTATGTAAGAAGTGCGGTAACAATAAACGGATGGAAACATTGATGAGTCGGAAACTAACTTGTGTGTAATGAAAACTTGTCCAGCAAGGCAAGCACCAGAAGGAGACTGGAAGGTCAACTTTAGCAGGCGGCAAGATTGGCAGAGAATCATGAGGAGAATTTTGTACTTTAGCTTATTTAATGATCGTTTTGCTTGTTTGGTAATTTTTTAAGGATTTCTTAAGTTAAAACTTCTTCATGAACCTTAAATGGCTGCCCCACCCCACTTCCTGGCGTTCCAAAGGGGCGCTAGTTAGAAACAATGAACAAGAACAAAGCATAGAAGTACCTGATTCCCATTTCGTCCAACAAAAGAGCAAAACTAATCATTAACTGAGCTCGAATACGAAATCCTGCTCATAATTCTGTACCAGTCTTGCCCCCCCCCCCTCGCTCACGTTGGCCTTCCAGTATTCTTCTGACGCTAGTTGTTGATGATTTATAGATCATCAATCATATATTTCATATAAGTTTAAGAACCAAAGATCAGTTGTACATTTACCCATGAGCCATTTCTTAGCAGGAGTTGTACTCAGGTATCCAATCACTCAACCTTGAGTGACAGTTGAACAGTCGGGGTCGACCCTCAGAGCGGCACTCCTTTGTATCGTTATATCCATTGGCACCTTTGCCACAACAGTTCCACACCGGGTCAGCTCCGCCCATTTCTATCTGCATAAAAGGGGCTCTCGAGTGTATATTGTACTCGGCTCGTCTATTCTGTGTGCAGGAAATGAACCTCTGATTCCCATCGTCGTCCACCCCATCCGTTGGCTGCATCCAAATTGGTGAATCGGCCAATGATCCCATCCTTGGCCTCTCTAGCGCGTCCTTGTTCAAGGAACCAGAAAGCCGAGGCAAGACCCGCGTGGCAGCACACCCCACCTCTGTCTTGGAAACTCTCTTGCGAGTCCTTTTTCAAGGAACCAGAGAGCGGAAAAGACTTTGTGTGGTTCAGCCACTGTTCAGAAAGTCTCATTCCTTCGCGTGTCCTTCCGGGGAACCAAGGAAAACGCAAGAGACTTGAGCCAGTTGAACAGTGTGCTGTACAACCAGACGAGTGCTGTACAACCAGACGACCAAAAACTCGTCTTGGTTTAAACTCGAGTAGTTCTCTCTCTCTCGAGTCTTATAACAACACAGCGTTAAGCAACGCTTGTTGTTTTCAAAAGGTTCGGTACTTCGATTGCCAACCTTTCAAAGCCACAAAATTTTGGAAACTCTCCCAAGCGTCCTTTTTCAAGGAACCGGAGAGTGGAAGAAATTTTGCCAGACTCATCCAACTGTCAGAGAGTCTCTTTTGAGACTTGAGCAAGAAGACAGTTGGATAACAAGTCGAGTAAATCAAAACTCGACTTGCTCATAACTCGAGCAGGTAATCAAGACCTCTCGAGTTTTGAAAAAAAAAACAGCACAGCGCCCAAGCTTGCTGTTTAGTAGGCAGAGGTCCGGCACTCTAATTGCCAGCCTCTGTTCTACAACCGTCTTTGCATACAGCAAAGCTCGGTTACTGATGAGGTCTCAGACACCTCCACCAGAGGGAAATAGCCAAGCGTTCACAACTCGCTTGCTGTTAATCTAGCTGAGGTTGGGCACATCAATTGCCAGCCTCACTAGTTAGCACCCGTCTTTGCACACAGCAAAGCATTGTCTTAGCCCGTAGTGCCTTGGACGTCCGAGTTTTAGTTGTTTTACGTTATGTCGCAATTGTAACAGTTGCTGTTGTTGTGCTGTTCTGTTCTCTTTTTTTAATTTTAGAATTTTTTTTCAGC
Organism: Ancylostoma ceylanicum; assembly: GCA_000688135.1. Taxonomy (NCBI): domain Eukaryota; kingdom Metazoa; phylum Nematoda; class Chromadorea; order Rhabditida; family Ancylostomatidae; genus Ancylostoma; species Ancylostoma ceylanicum. The sequence continues at coordinate 123,146 of JARK01001572.1, forward strand.
ACATAAGTGTAAGCTTATGTAATAAAATATATAATATAAAGCACGGTTCCTGGTAAGGTTCACGTCACCTTATCCAGAGAAAGGCAGCACAGCGTTCAAGCTAATTAGCACGCTTCTTGCTCACTAGCACAGTCTCGGCTCAATCAATAGCCGTACTTGCTAGTCGACCAGAGTGCCTGCACCAAGCAGACACAGCAACTGGTCGTGGTCCAAGCATCCTTGGTACCACGCAAAGGTTAATACCGCATCGAAGCCGAATAGGCCAGCGTATTAGCCCAGCGTTCGAGACCAGCTTTTTGGGGAAGGTAGACTCATAGGCAGAAGTGAAACTGCGTGAAAGATGCGAAAAATGCAAGAAATGAAGGCGTCTTTTCCATGTGTCGAAGGCGCGGACAAGTGTTCCGCCGTGACGTTGCGTGCGTCCCAACACGAAACCCTGTGAATGGTACGCATTGCACGCGTCCGCTGCGCCAGACCACCCACGGCAATGGCGCTGGCTGGCGCGTTTCGTTGAAAACCCGCCGTGGCCACGATCTTGGTTTCTCTGCAGGTAGGTCACCGTTCCTTGTGTTCTTCTCGCATTTGTGATGTGCTCACTCTCTATTTTACGAATTGCGCCTTAGCTCCGAGTCGAGGATTTCGGCTGGTGCTGCCTTTAAGGTTGCGACACCATCCCCACAAACCTCACTCAACCTACAGCTCTCCATAGTTGTCAAACGAATACCGAATACCGAAGCCAACTAAACAAAAAATGGCTGAACTTTAAGTATTCAAATCAAAGATAAACAACGCCTGCACACTCATAAAGGCGACCGAGGCCGACATCAAAAGACTCGATGAACCACTCGCCTTCCCCGAAGGAAGGTCCGAGTGCGAACACTATGTGAAGACAAAGACAGGAGAAATGGCACCCCTTCTAAACACCTTACAAAACGCAACAAAAATGCAAGAGACACAGATCAGTGCAGCATTGAACCATATTGCCACACGACATGAGCAAAAGGAAAGGGAAAAGTTGATGACAGAGTTGAACAAATATCTGGAGGTCGAGCCACTTCAACCGGAGCTCACAGCAGCACAGTGGCAGAACAAAATACAGTTCAGACAACACGAACTGAGAGAACAATCTAATGTTTTGCACAGTACTATTCCGAGCATCTCTAACCAATCAAACAGTGGTTCAGATGGAGCAACAACCAGCACTCCTGAGAGAAATGAAAGGCAACTCAGGATAAGAAAGCCAGTGCTAGAGATCCCATCGTTCTCTGGCAACGCCAGAGAGTACAACAGCTTCTGGACAGTATTTGAATCTCTCATCTACAGTGACGACGAACTGTCAAATATCGACAAGTTCTTGTTCCTAAAGCAAGCTCTCAAAGGAAAAGCGGCTATCACTATCAGCTGCATCCCAGTGTTTGGAGACAGATATCAAGCTGCTGTCAACATCCTGAAGAAGCAACTCGATCGTTCTGCAAACATAGCGGACAGCATCACCAACGAGTTCGAGTGTCTATACAGAGCATCAGATAATCCCAGGAGCTGTCGAGAAACGTTCGAAGGAATTAACTCAAGAATCATCCATCTGGAGCAGACAAGAATGAGGATGAACGCAGACCGAGTGTGGCGCCGCATGATCGTCTCCAAATTTCCTGAGTTCATCTGCACTACAGTGCTTCGAAAAGAAACAGAATGCGATCACTCATTCGACGTCACCAAAATCATGAGCACGATCGACACAATCATCTCTCTTCGAGAGACAACGGCTTTTACGACAGAGGCTCTATTCGCAAAGGATACTCACCGCGTCAACTTTCATAAACTGAGTATCAGCAGATCGAATCGGAATCATACGTCCGATAGCCTGAGACGTGTCTCAGGCCACCGTCACTTTTGATGGTGTCCGGATGTGGAACCTTCACCTATGGCGAAGAGGATAAGATGTGTCCGGGACCCAGTCCCGGACCAAAAAAGGGAGTGAAACTATGCATTGTAAATCGCTCAAAGCAGGTTCACATGAGATGCGCAGTTCTGGCTTAAGTTCTTCACACAATACACTCTAAGAAAAGCCGATGTTCAAACACGGGCGGTTAATTCCTTTGGAGAAAAAGTTTCCATGAAATTGGTGGGAATGTGCGGCAAAATTACGGTTTGACCGACAATATCGTTCTTCATTTGGGAAATTAAGCTTTGCGCAGTTGTCAGACTTCTTGCCAATGTCATTGAGGACTAGAAGACAGCAAGGTCACAGAGGTGCAACTGAAAATGGCTGAGAAGTTCATGAAAACGTGAAAAGAGGAATATCTTGCTTATTTGAAGGAACTGGATGTTGCGCAGTTGTCAGCTGAATTGAGAATGAAATTCTGAGCAGAATGATATATAATACTTGATACTTTGTTTCACTCCCGACGGAAAAACCAGGGTGAGCCAAATACCCCGTCTGGCTCACCCTCGCGTCTGGCGCCCTCCCATATTGCGTGCTCTCTCGCTAACCCCCCTGAGCTACACGGGGCATTTGTCTCAGGCGGGCTTTTTCAGCCCAGCATGGAAGGAAGTACCAAGTGTATACCTGTATGTATACATGTAGTGTATATATACCATTCTACTCAAAATTTCACAAGCTCGGCAGCTGACAACTGCGCAACCCCTGAATTTTTGATCTGAAAAAGATATAAAGTAAAAAAGCGTTTTCATACATCTCCCGTTTTCTGGGCCAGTTTCAGATAGGGGCACCTGCTTCAATGGGCTTTGCATGCGCAATGATGTCGCCAATTCAATGGACAACTGCGCAACTCACGATTTCTCAAGGTTGTTGAGAAATTTTGAAGGACGCAAATCCCCCGTCCAGGTTTTAAAAATTGATTTCTCCCTGGATTCTTGATGAAATTTGTCGCTTTTGGTGTCATCTTTGGGGGAATTTCGTGAAGAAAATCGCTGACAACTGCGCAACATACAGTTCTGTGAAACAACCGAAATATTCCGCAAAACTCGAGATGGGGCATTTTCTACGTTAGGCTGAGTGCTGGTCCCGGCACGAAAGCAGCGTTCCATATTGAGCGTTCCATCTTCGAACAAGCGATCTTTTCTTCATTTCATGAGCAATATTGAAACAGTTTTCGTTGAATCCATATTTGAAACAGCTCTCACTTTCTAGTATATATCATCGTTTACTTTGGTGAACCCTTCGTCAGCACTATCGAAGCTATGGTTGCGGAACAACCTTCACTTTTCAACCCAGACAACCTTCACTTTTTTGACCCCTGTCTCACCCCTATCGTACGGAAGAACCATGCCAAGGAGGCAAAAAGGGATGTGCTTGTGTGGGCAACCGCATTCACCACACAACTGCCCAAAATATATTAGGTTGTTGCAAAATCGATGTCGGATTTCGACAGTTGGACTTTGAATTGTCGTGACTCGGCAAAAACTGAACCTTTTCTGCCGCTTCAGCACTCATTTGAATCAGCACATCTTCGCAATTTTTCCGCTGTGTTTTCGTTCCACTAGGTCTGAAGCCAAGCTCTTCGGACCCAGGAAAAGCGGCGAGATCGTTTTGAACTAACGTATTTTTGCGGCTTATTCTTTCTCTCAAGGATGGGTCCCACCGTTTGAATTTGTGTTCATCGGTAGGGGAACAGTCCGCTGAGTTTGGCAAATACGGAAGAGTCTTGATCTCTGCCTGCATCTACTTCCTGAGCGCCTTGAGTGAAAAGTGTGGTCTTGAGCCAATATGAAATACTGAAGGACAATCGAATTGGATCCACTTGTTCAGTTTTTCCATCATGCTCGTTTCTCCGATGGCCCCAGAAATAATGGAATAATGAACCTCAAGGCCACCTTCGAGATACTGAACATGTCACCTGGTGATAGGTTCTACCGGTGCTTTCAAAACGGCGTTGACGTCATCGAATTTTAGTCCATAACTCTGAGTCACGTGTCTCCAATGCTAGATGAGTTGGCCCAACACTGGGCTACCACTCTGTTTATCATTCCTTCCTGCATAGGTTGGCAATATTTCCAGGGCACTCTCTTGCTATCAAGTTTGAATTCCCGAAACAGACTTGGACGAATTTCAGCGGACGAGTACATTTTGATTCGAGTCCGAAAATCACGACAAAAGCGAGTACATCTGAATAAAAATGAGCGGGCACAAAGAGGAAGAAATGGGCTTTAGAACAGTTACAAAATATACGGTGGAAGCACCACTTCATATTCCAAAAAATTATTTGAAAGTTCGTGGTCCGAAAATCCGACATTGATTTTGCAACAACCTAATACAACTCCACAGGCACGTCGCGTCGAAGAGAGCAGCAAACAGAGAGCATGTTGGAGGTGTTTCGCAAGGAATCACCAGTTCAAAGATTGCACTGCCATGGGACTGTGCCCAAGATGCAACGAAGGACACCACTCATCGCTCTGTCTGTCCGTTACGAAAAAGCAGAACACAGGAGAGGCAGTCACCACCACCAAGATGACAATAGAAGCGTCCAAATCATACATAATTCGCAGAATGGACGTCATGTACTCACACTGGACAGGACCGCAAGGGTCAGCTATCAGTGCGTTCTACAAACGGCCAAGGCAATGATATTTAATGAAGCTGAGTGGGACTACCAACCCATTACTTTACTTCTCGACACTGGAGCTCGAAAAAGCTTCATCAAATCTGGAGTCAGCGAGGATCTCAAGCCCAGGATCCTCGGATCCACATCATTCATCACATCTGGAATGGGTGAAATACAAGAAGCCTTGAACTCTAATGAAGTGCAATTCACGTTGAAGGGCCTCCGTAGCCCTAAGAAACTGAAGAATCTGTCAGTGTATAGGAAGGAAAAACTGACGACACAGTTGACTACGGCAGAGCTATCGGAAGTGGATCTCAACTTCATCTCAAGCTCCAACCTCACCGTTGCTCATCATTCACTTGCAAGAACAACAGTTTCACCAGACTTACTCATTGGGCAAGATCATCTTAGCACCGTCGTCGACTACATTAGTCCGGTACTGGGACTTCCCTCAGGACTTATCCTCACACCAACTGTCTTCGGATACACCATCTCTAGAACTAGCCCTATCACAACGAAACCGGCAGCTGCTGAAATCCACCTCAGTGAGCTGGTACTGGCCACTCCCATTGGTGACTGCAGGAAGACTAGTCAGAGCCTTAGCTGTATTTCCTCCACATCCTTTTCTTCAATGACGTTCTTGCAGACGTGCATTAGTTGCATTTCCTCATTGTATTTTGTCAATGTCATCCTGACAAATTTTCTCGTCGGATTGGAGTGTTGATGATTTATATATCATCAACCATATATTTCGTATAAATTTAAGAACCAAAGATCAGTTGTACATTTACTCATGAGCCATTTCTTAGCGGGAGTTGTACTCAGGTATCTAATCACTCAACCTTGAGTGACAGTTGAACAGTCGGGGTCAACCCTCAGAGCGGCACTCCTTTGTATCGTTATATCCATTAGCACCTTTGCCACAACAGTTCCACACCGGGTCAGCCCCTCCCCCCCATTTCTATCCGCATAAAAGGGGCTTCCGAGTGTATATTGTACTGGGCTCGTCTATTCTGTGTGCAGGAAATAAACCTCTGATTCCCATCGTCGTCCACCCCATCACTTGGCTGCATCCAAAGTAGCATTGCTTGACAAGTTTTCATCACACATCAACATATAAAGTTACTTTCCAATGCGTCAATATTTCCACCCGTTTTTTTTTTGTTGTCGTACTTCTTACATGCGTACGAACCCGGCATGGGCAATTACTTTCAACTCTGCGAGTGAACGTCCTCCAGAGGACCCTAGCAAAACTATCTACTGTGACCGCGAATAATGACACGCAGGGTAAAGCATGGGGTGCGATCTTGAGTAACCAAATACGTACCCCCCATTTGCTCCCACCTGGGCCCAAGCCAAGCCCACAAGGAAGTATAGCCGGTATGCAGCAGTGTCAAAGATAAAACTGGTTTTACTTATACATAAACCGCAATCGCATTTTTCCTTTTGAAGAAAATGTTTAGATACGATATTGTGAAGAAGCGTTGGAAGTTCATGAGAGGAGGAAGTGTCCACTTATGAAGGAAGTGTCCACGCGAAAATTTTGATTTCTCAATTTTGTAGCTCTTTGCAAACGAGAGCTTGTGATACTACTGCAACCCATATTCTTCTCCATAATGTGGAATTACTTCAGGAGCACAAAAATTTCTAGGAGGGGGATGGGGGGAGGGTAGTTCATTATTCTGATTCATTTCACCTTCACTTAATTCGTTTCGGATTTCACCTAGATACTTGAATAACATTCTTCCTAGTTTTTGTAGTATTGTTTGTCAGAAGGGTCAACCATCCGATGGGAATTTCCCATGGGGAGTCGTATGGGAGGGGTGGGAAGTAGGGGGGGGGGGTCGTATTAGAGGGGAGGAAGACGAGCGCAAGCATCGGGCTCAAGCGCTCTACGGCAATATCAGGAAGAGGCGTGGATAAGGGCTGGAAGTAAACCATTGGGATAAACGAAAGCGAAAAAGTTACGTGTTAAAACAGGATTGCCCCGTTGTTACGTGTTAAAGCAGTATTGATTGGCAGCGCACGCGAGAGGTTTTCGGCGCTGGCCTTTGTCGCGCCCACGGGTTGGATTACCGGCGCCGTTAAAAATTTTTGCACGGGTCGGAACCACTTCGAAATTTAGTGTGAGATATAGGAGGCAGTAACGGTTGTAAAAGAATTGTAATAAGCAAAATCGATCGATTGCAGGTGCGAGATTAGACCTGCAGTGCTCGTCAGAACGCGAAAAAGTAGGGTGACTTCTTCCTCGTACTGACAATGAGCTTCTCTGACACCAAATCAACAGCTGCTTTCCAACATATCCATAGAAGACGCTTAGCTCTATCTTCTGCCAGAGTTTCAATTTTCTATATCTTCATATTTTTTGGGAGCTCGATGGGAAATCGATGGGAAATTAGGCGAATTTCCCATCGATTTCCCATCTAAATTGCGGGGAAACGAGCGAAGTTCGTGAGTCCAGTTTCTGCACTCAGGTAGGAAATTTCATAAACTAAAACTCATGAAAGAAAAATTTTCGTGATCTCCTCAAATATCTTCTTAGTAATTTCGCAAACAGATTTACTCCATTTTTACCATCTCTTCAAATTGCGAGGTTTTCAGTTTTTCAACTTCCCTGAAGAAAGTTAATCTTTTACCGAAATTTCACTGTAGGCTTGTAATAGAGCACCCAGCATTCATTCTTCATCCCCATTGTCGCGCTTCAAAGTTTGCTCCTGCTTGAGTGAGTTGGATGGGAAATTTCCCCTCGGAGACCCGAAATTTTGAAAAATTTCCCATCGAGCTCCCAAAAACTTATGTGGCTCTAGGAAAATGAAACTCTGGCAGAAGTTAGAGCTGACAGTCCTCTATGGATGCAGTGAAAAGCAGCGGTCGAATTCGAGTCAGAGAAGTTCAGTACGAGGTCAAAGTCACCTTACTTTCTCGCGTTCTGACGGGCCCTGCAGGCCAAATCTCGCATGTACATACAACCGATTAGTTTCGCTTATTACACTTCTTTCGCAACCGTTTCTGTCCTCTTCATGAATCATGTAATTCTGATGTAATTCCAGCCCGTGCAAAAATTTTTCGACGGCGCCGGTAATCGAACCAGTGGCCGTGGCAAATTCAGTCGCGCATGCGCGTCGTGCATCTCGGTCCCGCCGCGAACCTCGGGGTACACGGCATGGGCACTGAGCCTGTTCGCGCTGGAATGCTGCGCTCACGCCTGCTGCTTCCCTGGTCAGCGAAAAGCGCACGGCATCGACGCTCACCTCATCAGCTAGATTTATTGTACATTTCATATCACCTTTTTTTGTACTAACCTAACCTTGCACTAATAAAAGTTGACCGAAAGTTTCTGTTC
>JARK01001572.1:131333-161989 GCA_000688135.1 Ancylostoma ceylanicum
GGGGGGGGGGGGTCGTACAGAGGTGGGGTTCGGACGAGGGATCAGGGAGGGGAGTCGTACTGGGGGTCGGTTTTTCCCATCGTCATGGTTGACCCTGTTTATCAGTAATCGACCTTTCTCAATCCGCAATAGAAATTCCAAATCGTCACAGCCAAACCGGTCAACTTCAAGGAAACGTGCTTGACAAGTTTGAACATGTTGAACAGAATAACCATACCACTAAGAAGAGGGATCAGAGTGCTAGAAAGCTGAACATGTTTAGACAATCTTCGACATGTTCCAATACGTTCATACACAAAAATTCGTGTTCTCACTCTCTGCTCCCTCTTTGGTCTCGACGCTCTATGCGCATCTCTCTACTGCTATCGAATACTGTAGCTTCTACCGCAGGGCAGGTGCGATATGGGTGCGATACACGCACCTTCTCCGCACCTGCCCTGTGGTGGAGGTCACCGCACCGCGCAGCATTGGAGCGCGATATTACCACTGGCTCAGTAAGACAAGCCAGATCGTGACTTCCAGTCCTACTATCGTCTCGTTCGCATGTGAATGGACGTTTATTGTCCATGAGTGCCAGGTTACCACTTGAAAAGGTTTGGAAAAAATGCAGATTCATCGAAGAAAAGCTTGTGAGAGCTTAAAAACCGAGGACGAGACATCTTTCCTAATGTTGGTGGATGTGCTTGCTGTAACCAGTATAATGTTGGGTATAAAGGCATGCTGAAAGGTGAGGACTCCAAGACTTGTGTGAGAAAAGTGAAATTGTTTGAAGAGTTTCCATTTGTCATCATTCATCTCAGAAGCAATACGGATGATGTTTAAAACTATTGCAGATTGGAAATTTGTATATGTCACTCCTTCAAGAAAGGAAGTTTTCCGGTAGAAATTCACCTGAACATCATACGTACCCCCCACTTGCTTTTACGCTTCTACATACCTAAATACGTAAGGGTGGTTCGGATTACCGTACCCGTGCTTTACCCTGTCATTGACACGGAATCACTCAAGTTAAGATTGCGGTAGGGATACTCGAGATGATAAGGGTTCGATTGAGTATCTCCGGGGAAGTAGAGGTTGTCGATTGAGACATATAAGGACGAGAGTTGGCAACAAGTGGATGGCCATATGAAAATGAGCACAACTGATCGCTGGAGCCACTTTCAAAAAACAGCGGGCAGGTTCGTAGGGCTAATACTACTTTACCCACTGTCATGTGCTAGCGAACCCACCTCCCCCCCCACTGATGGAACCGCCGCATGAAACATTCCCCAAAATTGAACACCTTTTCTCACTGTTGGACCATGATGTTTTGAAGCCATCCCCTCACTCTTGGACCACGATGGGCCCATCCTCCTTCGGTAGACTCGGGTTCTGGCGTTTCCCACACTGCTGGGCCACGGCGGACCGATCCTCCATCGGAGACCCCTATTCTATCGCTTTTCTCACGAATCGGGCATGGTGGACCCATCCTCATTCGGTGCTCTCGCGTTCTGGCGCATTCTTCATTCCTCTATCGGCGGACCCGTGTGTTGGCGCTTTCCTCACTACTGCGCCAAGACGGACTCATCCTCCATCATCGGATCCGTACTCTGTCGTTTTCCGCATCACTGGGCCACGGCGGACTCATATCTCATTGCTGGAACTGTATCCTGGGGTTTTCACCGTGGAGGGCGCAGAGGAGCGCGTGGCTGTCAACGGGGCCACCCTGGAGGGCGCGGACGAACACGCCGCTGCCAACGGGGTCACCGGGACGCCATGGAGGACGCGGACGAGGCCGCCGCTGACCACTGCACGGTATCGTAGGACGTGAATGAGTTGCGCGGGTGTGATACTGTTCCGCATATTGCAAAGCGTGGGAACTCTATAATCTCTCTCACCCGTTGGCTGCGAGACTGCCAGCGGAAGATGCGGGTCCCGCCGCGAACTGTATTCGTCATCCAGCCATTAAAGACTATGGCGAAACCACTATCGAATCCATGGCGGAGTGTCATAGGTTGAGGGTCCCAGAACGAAAGCGTGACTGAGTCCCTAGAAATCGGCCAGTCAAGACCCCCCTGCTGTTTTTAGGCCTACGGCGCTTTGTTGAAGAGATTCCGAGCCTCTTCGATGTGCTAAATCCAGTGTACTTGAAATGTCCCAAAACGGTCTCTAAACCCGTTTTCCGTGACGGGGTTTGTACCAGTTTGATGGTAGTTTGATAAATTTACGTGCAAAAACGTGTATCACTGTTGATCTTATCGATCGGACAAGGAGTGTTCACCCGACTTTGCTGCTTTGGAGGGCAGCCAGCACAGCTTGGAGCGGCTCCGCCCCCGCTCCAAGAAGTGGGTGACCTTACGAGAAATAGGGTTTTCGTCACTTCTGTGACTTTTTCTGTAAATTATTGGAATCAGCGTGGTGAGGAGGTCAAGAATCCGCTGATATCGTCGATGTGAGAAACGAGTCATGCACACTCATGTAGAATCCATGCTCCCATGCACAACACGGTTTTCTAACCGGGTTTTGCATTTGTTTTGCACGAGGTGACGTGGGTTTTGCATAGGTTCACGTGTATTGCACATCGATCAGAACCTGACGTGGTCCCACATGGCCTCGCTCGTGTGGGGGTGCTGTGGGCACCCCCATGAGTTTGGGGCAAAAATCTTACTCTGACGTGAGCAATGGAAACAAAGTTACAGAAGAGAACCGCGGTCGAGGCGGTAGTCCCGGTGGAAGAGGCAGTCACGCCCACTGACCGCCTCTTGCAGCACATGATCATGTGAACTGCCGAGAGCAGCAATGCCGAGATAGGCCTGAATTTTTGCAGTCGCTAGTGATATAGTGTTGCGGAGGCATTAATTCGGCTAAAAAATGGAAATACGTAATCAGTGGTGCTGGAAATCAGTGGCAGCATCGTGATATTGTATACCCAGAAGGAAAGACGATATCATGATACTGCCTATTTCAAATCTGAGTCGTGGCGGCCATTTCGGAAATACCGCGTGCGTTCGCAAGAGACCGGCCATTTTCAAAATTCGCTTCGGCGTTTTTTCATTTTCTCCTTGTTTTGTGCATTTTTGTGTCACAATTCGTCGTGTTCATGTTCGTGTTCGTTTTTTTTTTCGTTTCGTTCGCGTTCTCTTCGCTTATATTGTCGTGATCGCTCATTTTGATTTGTATGTACGCGTATTTCAGGCATGAGACTGACTGGTGAGGCCAAACTCGCGGACTTTTTCGACATCGAAGTGGTCGGGGACAGAAGCCGCGCACTGCACATCATAGGTGAAATACCCGGAATATTGTGCTCACCCCACCTTCACTTTTAGCGAAGCCAGGGGCGGGACCTTCACTTTGGGTATGGGGGAGGTGGGTAGGAGGGAGGGGGTAGGGGGTGCGCAGCCACTAAGGACACAGAAGAGATGAGTGGAAACTCGGCCACTGTAGGATGGAGAGGACAGAGTAGTATGTGAATATTTGCAAGATTTGTAGCACATGAAAAAAGAAGCAGAGAAATGAAGTCCAAAATTTTACATTTTTTCTGATTTTTGGGAAAAAATTTCAGGAAAACAAGGGCGCGCTCCACGGATTTGTCATATCCTCAGTAACAAACAGCAAGAGTTAAGTTGAAAACTATCAAGAGGTTCCAGGTAGATCCCCTACTTATCTCAATATTGGCGTGGGAAAATCCGGAAAAATAGGTGCACGGCAGGGTTGTGTCCGCGCCGCGGCCTGTGGCGCGCGCGTTATTGAACTTTTCTCAAATGCGACGTGGATTCCTAGTAGAGGAATGCTTTCTCAATCGAATCGTACACAAAACTCCTACACTCGATCGCTCCTTCATCCTGCCATTTTTTCCAAACATCCGGAATTTCCGATCGATTATCGGTTTTAGAAGTGACTAGCTTACGTTCATTTGCTGACAACCTGACTTCAGCGAACACAATTCTCGTTTCAGTCGACGGTTTTTCGGATCTGTTCCTTAACACTGCCAGCTCTAGAACGTGTTCGCTGACTCCTGGAGTGGTATGCACGAAGGTTCTAGAATGGCCGATATGTACAGTATAGACTCTATAGTGTAGATTCACTTTGGTTGAGTCCTGCTCTCTTCGTCATTCACCAAAATCCATACTTCTCTCTCACATTATTTGGTTGCATATTTTGTTCCATTACATCATTAGACATTCCTTTGACTGAAACCGTTATGTTTATTTTGTTGTGCATAGCAAGCCTAGTTTATGCAAGTGTCGGGAATTTCACGTGAAGCTATAGTTTTCTTTTGTGTACGGTATCTTATTTCTGCGTAGTCAACAAAAACATTTGAAGCTTCACGTAAAATTTCCAGCATTAAACTGTTTTTTTTTCATGTATAATTTTCATGTATGCCTCGAATTTAGTTTCTGTTAGGTGTTGAAACCTCACCCGAAGCCACCACATTTTATGATCGCTTCTCGCTTTTCCAGACTAAAACATATTTCTTGCAAAGTAGCTGTTGTAGGCTTCGACTCAGACAATGGAACGGGCTGACCGCGGTACCGAAATTTGGCTGACCGTAGCCAACTCCGCGGTCCGCCAAATAATTGAGCGCGGTCCGCCAAATATCGGTGCGCGGTCAGCCCGCAATAGCTCCGCGGTCAGCCCGCTGCTAAAATGGCGCCGTGGGGCTTACAGCAACAGTAATGCTTTCTGAAGCTAATGAATGGCATTTTACCTATCAAAATGAACATCAGACGTTATCCCATCCTTTTTTTAAATAAAAGGAGTAGAATGTATAATAAAAGGAGGGTCGAGGATTATCGTGTCCGACATTCCCATAATTCAATCCGTACTCTTCGGGCTAAGTTCCTAGATAGTAGGATGTTCACTCTAAAATAACCGCCTACGAACTATGTACTTGAAACCAATGCGAACGCCCTCTCAGCCAGAGCTCCGTTCCAAAAATGAACCACGAGTGTCATCCACTCCTCCTGAACTGGGGAGTGATCTCCACTCGATAGGTAAAACTTGGTGGTGAGATTATTACCTCCCCGTCGCATCACCTTTCTCCACTAAAGGTGTCTGCTATTTCTTTCTATATGTATACGAATAGTGCCATTGTCCCTACATCCTTAATCGCAACGTACATTTCGCGGGAATGACTTGCGCCTTGTCACTACAATGGGACAGAAGTTTGGCTGACCGCGGACAGTACCGCGGTCGGCCAAACTTTGATTAAGGTACGCGGTCAGCCAAATTTCGGTGCGCGGTCAGCCCGCAAGCCACATTTTGGTACCGCGGTCAGCCCGTATCATTGTCTGAGGAGTGAAATTTTGACATTTGTTCAAGTTTTGTGTGTTATTTGCGTGATGATTTCTTAACATGTGATGTTATCACGCGGAGATTACGCAATAGTTTCCGTCAATCTTGACATCTTTGGACGCTACGTTTGGGTTTATTTTTGACGTCATAAACTTTGTGTGAATTTTACACTATGTGTCATACACCTCTTTAGAAGTGTATCTTGTGTGTTTTCCATGAGTTTTACGTGCATTATGTCATGTTCTCATGTTGAAGAGTGTTCATGTTGAATTTGATAAGTTTTGCCTTTTTTCCTGAGTGGAGCATCGCGGTGACGAGGCGGAAGCCGCGGGTCCGTTCTGACTATTCTGGTCCTACAGTGCTGCTCCACTTACTCTGATGTTAAATGGCAAAACATTTGGCAAGAGAATGTGTTTGGCAAGACAGTTTACGGGATAAAATTTTGCTTGGCGATACATTTTACGGCAGAATGAGTGAAGAGCCTGTTTGGCAATACAAATGGCAAGAGAATGTGTTTGGCGATACATTTTACGGGACTTCTTGTTTGGCGATGCATTTTAATAGGTTAATATGTCCACTTCATTCTTAGCGGGTGATTCAATCATCATCGGCGTCGGCTCGGATGGCGCAGTTGGTAATGCAACGGACTCTCAATGTCAGAACCACCTCAGAACCCCTGGAGCAAGTTGCAAACAAGGATATCTCAAAAACAGCTTGCAGGCAAGCTCAAATATACTTGTTTGCAAGCGTTTGCTAAAAAAAACTTGCAAACAAGTATGACGTCATCACCACCCTGAGAAAATAGTTGCTGACAAGCTTCTCATTTTGCAAGTATTTTACTGCAAACTCAAGACAACTATTTTACCAGCTTCGCGCTGATACTCTCACTTATCATACAGAAATGGAAGATTCCTACGCATGTCTTGGGGTATTTTAGCAATCTCATATAATGAAGAGCGGTAGTTATGTATCTCATTTTCACTCGCAGCGTCTGTTGTAAGTTTCAAATCTTTTCTCGATTTTTTAACAGTATTGATCTCTTCGAGACCCTTTAAGGAAGCATTAGATATCTATTATGAATGACTAATAAATGACTATAAAATGGTTAAAGAAGAGATTCAACAAGGTTGATTTATTTTCTCATCTTCAATCCCGAAGCATTGAAGGCAAGAGTTTCAATGAAAAAGTATTTAAATCAATAGAGTAATGGACTTCACACTGAAGTGGAACTCCTCCGATAACTTTGCAGCACGAAAGCATCCCAAACAGCGTAATGAGTCAAGTAGAAACCCTCAAATAGAAAGCAGTATCTCCCTCCAGCTGAGGCCATCCTCCCCTCAATTGCTGCTATAAGGAGGAAAGCTTGAGCAGAAACTGAGGGGAGGATAGCAACATTTGAAAGGAGGTGCCGCGAGGAGTTTTCGCTCTGGGCTGCGTTCGTGCTGCACGGTTATCAGAGTCCCTTCCCGGGCATCTAGTGTAGAAACGAATTCCTTTCGAATTTGCTGCCCCTTCAAACAATTGCGGACCTAGACTGAGTGAATTTCGACTATGGAACGTTATGGCCTAATACGAGCAGTTCCCGAAATCTGTCCAATCACAGTGAACTATGAGAATCACTGAAGCTATTGCATTTTACTGCTCTGGCAAGAGTAGTGCTTAGAGTCCTGGCTGGGTTGCGCAACACAGTTTGGAGACGTTTATGAATGCCGCTAATAAAGATGCTGTATTTTGAATGAATGTAATCCACAAAACGTTTCTGTTCTAACGGGTGGAATTCGGAGAACAACTATTTTACTGGCTTCTCATTTGACAACTATTTGACAAAGAAGAGGTCAAAACAACTATTTAACAAGCTTTCCATTTGCAGCTATTTAGCAAGGAAGTGGCAAAAATAGTATTTTACCAGCTTTCGAAAAACTAGTTTCTGATGCGATCTGAAACTAGTTTTTCGAAAGCTGGTTAAATAGTTGCTGCAGTGGTTGTGAGACGGTACGATTCCCGGTGTTATCAAAATTTTTGCGCGTTCAAGTTGTTTTGGCGATACAAAACGCAAGGTTTGCGTCGCGATTTTCATTTTACGGGACTTCTCGTTTGGCAATACATTTTACGGGGCTCGTTTGCTGGCTAGTTTGCAAGCTCGTCTGCGAGGTTGCCAAACAAACCTCGCCAAATGTATTGCCATTCAACACCAGGGTAGGTCCGCGGGTCTGCTAGGGGCCCGCGGACCTCAGGAGGGGCACCCTGCAAGTGACAATATCAGCACTGTAAGGCTAGAAAGGCCATTTCGGATTCGAATTTGCGGCACCTAGGAGTTATATTTTCAGTACACTAGGGCCAGAAAGCCGAAATTAGCCGCACCTCAGGCACTGTCACCACAACCCTGTTAAAGGGCCGCAAAATTCAGTACCAATAGGGCGACCGTATCAGCTGCTATAGGGCGCACTGATTTGCACTTCTGATCAAGTAAAGAATCTTCTGCAGCTCTCCAAGAAATGACATGTGAGAAGAGTCGACATTGGCCGAGACTAGAGCTGCTCGAATGTCTGAGTGGAATATCTTCACTATTAATTTCCGAGTGTTTTCTGCTACTCTTCTGACATAATTTCAACTATTGGGTTGAGGAGTAAATTTGTTATTGGTGGACATACCAAACGCTGTTTTCCACGAACAATATCAATCACGCCAAAAGAGTTATATAGCTCCATTATTGCCGGTCAGCAGAAGTGGAAATCCTTTCTGATCTGAGTTTCTTGCTAGTCGTCTTAGTGAAATATTCGCAGAAAATCGAAGATACTCTATGTGAACGATCAAATTGGGAAAGATTGCTGTGCCTGAAGTGAGTATATGTGCAGTCACTTCAACAGTACAGGTTTCTATAAGGACGTTGCTGATATCCCTTTCCTCTTCAACCATTTCTGATCTACGACTGAAATTGAGTGGAATTCGGGAGCGGAAGCATTTATTCTTGTTGACTTGTAGGTGCACATGCCATGCCAAAGAAAACAACTAGCAGCGAGGATTTAAGAAAAGAATGGAGAATTAACATGCTTCATACTTTGCATTTGCGCAACTGAATTTCGAGAAAAAAAAAGACATATAATCACTATGAGTAGTGTTCCCTACAAATACAAGTAGTAGCAGTCCTAGCCTGATTATCCATTTGCGGGAATTCTTCTCCACAGAGGTTAAAGGAAATAATCTCCCTATATAAATCCTGGTAGTGCAGCAGATTTCTACAGAGCGCAGACATGGGGGGGGGTGGCCTGTGATCGCATTCTTTCATCATGGGCTCAGCTATAAAGAGTGCAGGCGGATGAGGCGAAATTGGCGAGACGGTAGGCCGATGTTTCATCATAAGTGCACAGATATACAGGAAGTCGCGTTGGGACTATAAATTTGTATTCGAACGAATATTTTCGAACGAATATCTTACTTCTTATTAATTGGCACTTCNGAGACGCTGGCGACTGAAAGTGAGGAAACGCCTGGAGTCCAATGGTCCTACACAAGGAAAGACGTCGCGCGCCTGTTGCACAGCTGCGGAAAAGGCGCCTTGTAACCAGAAAACTTGAAGGTGCAAAAAACGAGGGTTTTAATAAGTGAGGAATGGCCGGTGTGGTGTGAGAGGTGCCGCATGAGGGCAACGCGCGAGCGAAGCGAGCACGAAAGGATGCCTGAGAGTCCGGCGTCAGCCGGACGATCGGGCTGGTAAAGATTATAACACAACAAACCAATGGAAATCAGGAACATGTACACATTTTCACCGGTGACAGATCTCGAAAGCTTTCATAACGCTGCGAACTGTTACCCTCAAAAAACCTTTACGAGGTGACCCTAGCGAAAAAAAATCAATTCGATTTTTTACGTCACCGAATGGACAACCATATTGCCGCCTAAGTAACTCAGAATAATATGAATCGTATACAGAAGACCGGTAACCTCACGTGAGGAGAAATAATCACCGAGCTGTGATTTTTTTGTTTGGTTCAGCTGAAAAATCCAGTGATTTTCTTCCAAATATGTTAATACATGGAACATTCATTTAACCTTGAAATTTTATAAATTTTAGCAAACCTGCCTAAAAAATGAGATTCACTCGAACAACTCTCAATGCGTTGCAGTAAAGAGCGTTGATGTGATTGGAGTATGAAGTGACCATGAACTGACCAGTACTACTAAAGCTCCGTCTGCTTGAGAAGGATGAAAAAACTCGAGAGGGATTAGCTCGATGCAGACATTCGACGTCAAGATGATAAACGAGTTTTGCTCTCTCAACTATACGAAAATATTTTATTACACTAGCAAAACAAACATATTTGTCAAGAAAGCGAAATTCGAAAGGGTAATCCATGAAATAGATCTCTCTCGGTTATGAGAAACCATTAAGAACAACTTAGACTACGCACACTTCTTGTTCATTTAATCCAACAAAGAAAAAGAGATATGCATTTTCTATAAGAATATGTAACAAATGATAGCAACTACAGTGCGTTTCATAATTATATCAAGACAAGTGCTCCGACTCGCCTTCGGCGAGTCTCGCACTTGCCCGCTTTGCGGAATTTTTGGGTTGAAATGCGGTTTTTTTTTTCCTGAAATGTTATGTTTTGGTTTTCTACCAAAATCGTATTTTGCTCAAAACAACCTGATCTTCCGGCTGACTTAGAACACTCAGTCTCCTTTTCGTGCTTGCCTCGCTCGCGTTGCCTTCTCTCATCTCCCGCACAGTGCGCCACTCATTTCACATCCATCAAGAGCTCGTTCTATCGCATATTCCTCCCTATTTGTAGACCATTTCCTCTGCGTCATTCTCACTACAGGATGACCTCGCGCCTGTACTGAGACTCCGTTATTCTGCATCTTTCCCACTACGACGTGCCAGCGCACCCACAGCCTAGATGTGGACCCGTCCATTGACCATTTTCCACATTACCAAACCGGCGCACCTCACATATCGATGGACCCATTTCTCAATGCTTTCATCTCCCGACTCGGGTGCACCTATCACACCACTACTGTCCCGTCTGTCACGTCTTTCCCCGACTGCGTGCGCACCCTTGTAGATCCTTTCGAGCACCCTTCTGGGACGAGCGACATTGCCACCGCTCTCATCCTTGCGATTTTCGCTTCATCTGCCTCCTGCACTTCCCTCCAAAACACAACCACTTGTAAGCTACTTTCATTTGACGTGATAAGCGCCAACCAATAAACACCAAGTGTCATCCATTTTCACTGTGATGTAAATATTGGGTTGGGCAATAAGTTCGTGCGGTTTCTTCACCTCAATTTTTTACTGGGGACCAAACTTTGTTTGATTGCGTGTCAGTAACCATTTTGTAGCCCTTGATTAACTCTTTGTAAATATTCAAACCGATTTCCTCAATTCTCGCCGCACCTCATTTTCTATCGCCTGGAGTGTGGGGCACCATTTCGACTAGGACGACATCCCCCGATCAATCCTACTGTTTGACTTCTATCATGGATCAAATGCAACTCAAAAGGCAACAGATATCAACGAAATGTAAAGAGAAGCCATTACTGTTGAAAAGAAGACGCATGCCCGTCTCAGAGAGGTCAATTTTAGTCCAGAGGATGCCCCCTTCTAAAAGTGGGGTTTGAAAAACAGTGAGACATTTACGCGCCAGGTTTTGCTCTAGATGTAAAGAAGAACCACTAAAAATATAAAATTCTAGCGAGAACCAAGTTCAACTGATTGAGTCCACGAAAAAAGATCGAACAGCTCCAGTACGAGGTGACTCCTCTCATTGAGAGGGCGCACCGCCTTCGGGCAAATTCCACTAAAACAGTATCTCACATTCTAGAATAAAAGGAAAACTTTCTCTACAACCTCTACAAGCCTGCAGCAGTCCCTAACTACTTATTTTGGTTATTTTCTTAGGCCATTTCTAGAGTTCCACTGAGAAGTTGCAGTTAAGAGTCATAAATTGGGTTCTCCCAAACAAAGTGGATTTTCATGGAGAGGAAACAGAAGAGCTGCTCCGTCTCTGATAACATTGATAGCGAAGGTAAGAGGCTACATGAATCACTTGTTTTGATTTATGTTGTTCGTGAAAACAGTAACTACATTGCTCCTGAAAACCGCACGAATTTATTGCTTAACCCTATAATTGTTCGTCTTTCAAGCGACGAAGGTGAACCCGCCACTCTGGGGCAATGTAAGCGACGAATGTATACCATGGTGAACACGTCACTCTGGTGCAATGTTTATCACCAAAGATCTTGAAAAAAAAAACAAATGTTTCCATAGCCGATGCCTTTCCACACGGCAGTGGGCACATGTTGTACGAAGTTGGGTCGACTACTTCATCACACCACAGCCCAGCAATCGTGAGGCTTTATCCAATGTTCACAGATAATTTGGCCTCACAGACGCGGTGTGTGGTCCTCTTCATATTGCCCGGCGCCACGGCTACCCGTACCCTCAGGGAACGCTGGGTCTTTGGGTAGCAGTTAGCTGCCACCTGCCTATGATGCAGCCTAAGAGAGCATTGACCAACACTGCAACCTCGTTCGAACGTTTCCGAACATTTTGGACGCTGAAAATCTGGATCCGAAAAATTTGACGTGCTGATCACGAATTTCGTATTCATTTAGCACTATGGCATGATATTGTGTGCCTACAGCAGAAGGACTGCTGCACCGCGCATCTGCTAAGATGCGCCTCGTCACCTATGCATTATCAAACGAGGTGCGACGCGGCTCAGCAAACAAGTGGAGCAGCTTGAGGCAAAGATTTTTGATACAGACCACCCACCGATCTGATGAGCCTTTCCAGTGTTCTTCAGAAATGATACAGCTCATGCTATGAACATGTCTACATGGTCGGATCTGATAAGAGTGCTATAACCGCTCACCAACTCCCTCAGGGCAAAGTGCGTTTCACGTCACAAACTCGAATATATAGTAGTTAGATAATAAGATAACATAATAAGATCATNAAACTTGAAGGTGCAAAAAACGAGGGTTTTAATAAGTGAGGAATGGCCGGTGTGGTGTGAGAGGTGCCGCATGAGGGCAACGCGAGCGAAGCGCGGACGATCAGGCTGGTTCGAATAATTTGAAATTTCCGTTATTCGAATATTCGAATATTTCGAAAAATGCCAAAATTCGATTATTCGAATATTCGAATTATTCGAAAAGTTGGAATATTCGATTATTCAAACATTCGAATATTCGAGCACCAATAATTCGAGTAGTAGTTCGGATGATAGGGTTACTGCAGATTCGATGTCACATTTCGAGCGTTGACTTTGGCAGATGAAAAACTGCATTAGAGAAAAACTTTTAGGTCGAGAAAAAAACCGGTCTATTTGTGGAAGTTTCTGCTAGTTCCTTCTGATTTCCGTCGTCAACCTCAAATTTACTACTACGACTATGTTGAAGTTTAGTCTTACGCCTCAGATCTGGGTTTCTTGAACAGCATCTCTTACCACTCTTTCTTCCCTCAATATCCCTTCCTTTTCATTTGCACTGCGTTGACACAAAGATTGAGCTAATGTTATAGATCGAGATGATTGTTTGCACTCGAATTCTCTTGAATTCATTCACTACGAGGCTAATATTGATGATTAGATTCGGGAAAATTGCCCTGAGAGAGAACTAAGCTCTGAAATAAGACGAACACGTGCTGTCGAAACATTTTTATGCCTAATCAGAGAGCCACTGCAATTCGCATTTCGGAATTTCGACATTGATTTTGCAACAACTTATTAACTGCTGACAAATCCTAAACCCCATCGTCGCACTGATTCCGACAATTCACGACAAAAGGCGCAAAGGTGACAATGTCCCCATGTTCAAGGATCAGAAATGTTCTAGATTTTGTGGATCAAATAGAGAAGCGGTCTCTGTAGAATTTTAACAGCCCACATACGAAATTGAGGTAAGACATTGCTTTGAGGCACAAGGACTGTTAACTTGATAAAGTGTCCTTCTATATTCTCGCGCACGCCAAGGCTATTGAATTATTGTGTGAATTAATAGGTCACGAAAGCACTTCGCTGAAGCAATGACACCCATTTATTTTAACAGTTCGAAAAAAGTTTCATTCTAAATTACAGTGATTCGAAAAGTCAAATCACTCGATTATTCAAATATTCGAATAATTTGAAAAGTCTCAAAATCCGATTATTCGAATGTTTGAATTATTCGAAAAGTCCCAAAGTTTGATTATTCGAATATTCAAATTATTCGAAAAATCAAAATATTTGATTATTCGAATATTCGAAAGAAAAAATTGATCACCAATGTATAGTTGGGACCCACCTTTGCCTTCTGCTCTGGCAGTCCCGCGACTTACGAATGAGACAGTGCTTAAGAGTTTCCAGGTTGCATAATGTACGAAGCAGGATTATCACTATCCGGTGCTGTGCGGCTCATACATGTCGTGTCGCGGCGGTGCTGTGCGGCTCACAGATGCCCGATCGCGGCAGTACTGTGCGGCTCACAGATGCGCGCCACGGATTTGTCAAAGGAGTGTGGGTGCGCTTCACCTCAGCAGTGTGGGAAACGTTCAGATACAGGTAGAGAAATACTGTGATAAATGACGGGAGGAAATAACATTAGACGGTAGAGTAAATTTACAGGACGATATGTGTGTAAGAATTTCCGACCATGGCTACCATCAAGATTGAAAGTCCGACGTTAGCTGGGCTGCCAGAATGGCAGAATATGCGCATTTCATAGGGAGCATTTTGTGTTTGGGCAAAAATGATTTGAAATGAAAAAAAAACCCAAAATGACCCAAAATGTAGGATGAAGTTAAATTGGAATTCCGCGGAACGAATAGTCCAACGAGCAAATAACGGCTGTGGTTTGCAAGAAGAATTCGTCAGAAAATTAGGAAGAAAATGAGAGTTAGCCTACCGAAAGCAGAAGCAAGGAGAAAAAATGTTCTAAATCTAAGGTGAAAGAAGATGAGGCGAACGCAAGTGAATTATCAATCAGCTGATATCTGAAACCGATTGCGCTTCAAAGATATGTTTAGCTCCATATCAAGCGCGCCAATTCGTACCAATGGTTCAAAAATTGGAATGCTGAAATGGATTTGATCTTCAATATCTCGAGCAAGGCTGACTCCTGGACACCGCATTCTTTGCAGAAATGCTTGTTTCATGCCTTAGGATCCAGAACACTCAAAAGCGACGAAGATTATTGTTGGTGATGTCTTTAAGTTTCCTCATTGTGCTATACCATGAATTCACCAGGCAAGTCAAGAGTAAGAAGCCATCCCAGGAGCACGTGACGACGAATGTTTCCCAGTCTTAAGCTAATTGGTATCTCTAGAGAAGAAGGCGGAGCCTTCATTATTCACTATGCTGCCACCGTGAGCGGTCGGCCAACCATCTTCCGGTTTCTAAGAAATATCACGCGTTAAGAGAAGACTTCGACCTGACATGCCGTTGGCTGGCGCGGGTCGTATGCCCACTCCAAGCAAAATATATCTCCGTATGTTTGCCGCAAGCCGAGTTTTACTTTCAGTGGTCTTAACTGGCCTGAAGCATGTTTGATGATTATATTATAAATCCTGGCATTGTCGTATGTGAGAAGAACATGTCGCTAAAGCGGGTGGATTCCAATGAAAACAAGGGATGGCTGGACATCATAAAGGTTCTCGAAGGAAGAGCAGTGCACATAATATCAGAGTGAGTAGGACCGACGAATGGGGACAATGTATTCGTAAACTGCGGAACTCTTCGCAAGCAAAGCTCGATCTTATTCGTGCCGCGAAGTAGAAATGTGGTAAAGATAAAGATAAATGCGAAGCGTTAGCAAAACACTTGCAGCGATTAGGAGAGTTTGTCACCCTTTGTCCCCAACAGCAGAGGACTAAGCCAAGTAAGATAATTAGTGTCATCATTACGTATTCTTGCTACGAATTCAAATCACTCGTCGAAAAACATAGTTTCACATACCACAAATTTATAGGAGCTGTCCACGAAGCATTCACGATTGTGTTTGTTCTCCGCAGCCGATATCAATGTAAAAAAATAAGTATCGTTATATTTCCCATATCTATTATGATATGATCCTGAACTGATGTGATTGTCAAAAACAGAAGTAAGACAAAGGGAAGTGGAGAACCTCAACGGACTACTTTTAAAAAGGAAATTGCTACTTTTATCTGTGAACTTTAGTAACAAATTTTCTCATCCAAAAATTACGGCAGGTAGAAGCCCCCGAAGGTTTCCGAATCTGAACTCTGTCCTGGATTTAAAGAAGAGACATTATGCTCTCATTCACTAACACAACTGCGACAATGTGACTCATGCGCTGCCAGATATGATACCGAGGGCTCGACTTTTTAGCCCAAATGCATAAGCAAACGCGCGTTCCCGCATGCACGATTGACTGAGCACACTTCATTATTGCGTTGGAGTTTTATTGCTGATTATTGTAACGAATAGTCTCGATTCTGCAGTCTTGCGCTTTAATTTGTTGAGAATCTTTTCAGCTTCTAGACATGCAGTTCCTTCCACATGAACAGCAATGATGTCTTTGTTTCTTTTTCTCTGGCCCTGTCTCAAGAATCTTGTATGATGAGAAATAATTCTCACTGTATTTTCGTCAATAACAAATTTGTGATGTCCTTTCTTTCCTTTTAACATAACCAATCTGACCGTCCGGCTAACACCACACTCTCGGGAATCTTCTTATGCTCGCTTTGCTCGCGTAGCTTTTGCGTGATATTTTCTCCGTAATTCGCCGACCTCTGTCTCTTTTTTACACATGCCTATTTCATAGTTTCAAAGCGCTCTTCTAACAGCTGTGGAAAGTCGGATGACGTCTTTCCACTGTGAATGTGAGCCGGCGCAAACGGCTTCCCCTACTTTGTGTATAGTCACCCACTTCAGAGTCATTAAACCCGTTCCTCCGCATCTTTTTCACTAAAAGGTGGTGACGCACACTCAAACCAGCCGCCGATTGACAATCTCCATATTGCTAAGCGCCAGGCATCTCACATATCAGTAGACAGCATCCTCACCACACCCCGATGCAGGCACACCTATCACACCACTGTGGAACCATTTCATGATTTCCTTGCTCACTGCTTATTGCTTGTACATCCTCACACATCTGTGGATCCGTTTCTAGCACCCTCCTGTGATCTGCACCAGTGACGCTCCTCTCGTCCTTGCTGTTTCCCATCCTTCTGGTTCCTCCATTTCTCGGCAAAACATATCAACATGATGCCGTTCATATGATTTGCTAAACCGAGGCTAATAAACACCAAGACTCATTTACATTTGTTGTAGTGTATACTACCGTTTGTCCTGCTAGCAAATTAACATGGAGAAAGGTGGACTAAGTCCCATGAGAATTAAAGGCAGCACCCACGGCAATTCTGCATTTGCAGATTTTAATGTACTAGGTTGTCCGGAAATGATTGAGACACTCACAAAAAATTCTTTCTTACGTCCCTCCCACGTGGCTAAGGCCCAAGATGTGTGTATATGATAGCCTAGCTTCTGTGGAATTACGTTATAAGTATGGCAAAACGTAGCGTTACGCCCCTGCTCAAGTAGGAGCGAGAATGCACGGGCAGCCCATTCAGGTGATTTTCTTTTACGAGTTCCTGTGGGATACCAGTGCGAGCAAGAAGGGCGACTATAGTATCATGGCATTTGGCCCGATGCTCGTCAGCCAAGTGTGTGTGTGACCATGAACCGTCGGCTGCGACAATTCATTTCAAAAGATATGTCTCTCCGAAGACATTTTCCAACTCAGCAATCTCCTAAGCTTAGGAGAGCAGGGCATGCTCCGTCTGGGTTGATACTTCATCCTAACTCTCAATGTCGAGTTGAGCGGTTGGAAAGGTTTTCTGAAATGAAGGCACCTTGAAGGGACCGTCGATTTCTTGAAGATGTTGTGGATTTCCTATTTTTGAGATATCTCTACTTCACCTACAGTTGAGCGTCGTCGCAGGATGGGTGCACCGTCGCCCGGTAGTGCGAAAAGGCATTTTCGCACGAGTTCACCCGCCAAGGGTTGGGGGCATTTGCGTGGGGCCTTCAGGCCCACCGCATTTCTGGCCCTCGCTGTACTTGATTCCTCTCCCTCGTATCTGAACGGAACCTCACCTCTTTCTCCATTCATACACCCGTGCTAGCGCTATAAAATCGAACCGAAATGATCGAGTAATTTTTGCGGACCATATCTCGTTAATCGGTCACTATGCAAGTCAACTCGGCATTGAGCTTGAGTAGCTCGGGAGATGCTTATCGGCCTTTCCGATGCTGGCAACGCTATTTATTCATTTCTCTGACCGGTCCACTCAGAGATTACCACTTGCTCAACACCGAGTTGAGTTTCCGAGTAAACTCCTATGATAGCGCTATTAACTCCATGTTCACATTCATATCTTAATACGCATGATATGAGGTGACGTTGAAGTGACCTAGCGGAACAAAGAGTTAACATTTGATCTGACTCCAGTTCAAGTTTAGAGGGGTCTACTACGGGCCCAACTTTTGCACTAGTCAGTCGAAATGCACATTCACCCTCGTACGGCTTTGTCGGTTAGTCCTTAGTACGAGGAACAGGAATGGACCAGGTTGAAACACTCTCCAGCTTTGCCCAACCTTGCACTTCCCAACTAACACCTTGTTCGGTCGCTCAGGCACTCCTTGGCCGAGTAATACTTCGCTAACTTTGAGCATTTTCGATCATTGACCGACGGATTGTTCGGCCTATAGTTTCCCAATATCTGAACCCGTGGAGTCACATCTGCTGCTGAGACACCGGGCGATGGGTACACATTGTGCTTGCAACAACTATTATTAATTAGCATTTTGTGTGTGTTTGTGTGTGTGTCTGTGTGTGTGGGCAAAAGAACAAGCCCCTGTCGGAAAAATCTGATTACATTAAGATGTTCAGCATCAAAAGTTATGTGTAAAAAGTGTGCAAATTTTCATTTTTACCTGGATTGACAGGTGTTTTCGTCCACTTTTAGTTGCTTGGAAAACCCCCAGCTGTTGACATCACAGTGAAAATGAATTAGGCTTGCTGTTTGTTGGTCTTTGTTTATCAGGTCATATGCAAGATAAGACGCGGGTGGGTATGTTTCAGAGACAAGTGGAGGAAACAGAAGAGCAGGAGACAGGAAGGATGGATCGAGATGGGCGCAATGGTGCGATAATGGTGCGCCGGCGTCCAAAAGCGGGGAAATACCTGGAGACGGGTCCAACGGTGTGATATGAGTGCGCCGGAGTCTAAAAGTGAAAAAAACCTTGAGTCAGATTCAAAGGTGTGATAAGGGGGCGACGGCGCTAAAAGGTGGAGCAGCGTTTGCAGCCTTGTCCAACGGTCCTGTACAAAGTTGAATGACGACATTCTACTGTTGCACAGCGTCGGAGCCACAAAGCGTGAGGCTGCGGGAAACGGGAGTTTTTACAAATGTAGATTGGCGTGGTGTGAGGATGATGTCTCATAGAGGCAACGCGAGCGAAGCGAGCAAGAAAAGAAGCCTGGAAGTCCGGCGTTAGCCGGACGACCAATCTGGAGTGTCTCAATCATTTCCCGACAACATAATATTTCTAGATTTAGCACTATACTGAGGACGACTGCAGTGACCAATTGTATCAAATCCCGTAAAAAAGCCGGGTCTTTAGGTCCGCCAGTTTAGCTCGCTTGCAAAGGATGGCCGAGTTGCCAGCGTTCGAAATGAGAGGAGTGGGAATGAAATCGAGTTCTGTCACTAGGAAAGAGAGTGACTGTAAACGTGAACAGCCTTTCTTTCCATACTACAACTCATCCTATTGGAACTCTTGAACGCATCTGATTCACTCCCGTAGAATTGTTAGTACAATTGGAAAAAATAATTCGTTGGCTGCTGCTTGTTCCTAGCATTTGTACTTCACACGTACATTGTCTTTGCATCACTCGCAAGCTTCTCTCCCTTTTTGTTTTTCGCACCTGCATTCGTAAGGTAAGGCTAAAAGGGCCGCTCTTCCGCTAACATTTTTTAAAACTAGTCGCCGGGTGTCAACTCCGGCGAGTGAAATTGGTTGAAATGTTAGCTTGATGCTCGGAATCTTGAACATAATAACAACATTGTCAATGTGTCTTCAATTTTTTGTTGTGCTTAGGCATTGATTCCGTTCGGACAACCCCTATGGACAGCTTTCCATTTCCATTTAGATTGGAGAAAATGAAAAACCCGATGAAGCCGATTAATAAATCGATATACCCGGATCAATATTACTCGGCGAAAGGTATCCTAGGCTTTCCGCCGGATTTGTGTGCGCTCCCATGTATCTGAGCTCCTTTCTTCGTCGGCTCGTTTACAGATGCCTTCTTATCGTTTGAATTTGGCGCCTTCGCGCGCTCCCAGATTTTTGAACAAAAATTGTCGTGAGCGTTGCTTTTGCAGATTATTACATCTCATTATTATATCATGGTCACACGAACGACCCTGTTTTCCGGCGCGAGGGTCTGAGTGTACTAAACCAAGGGAAACTACTGCACCCATACAATAGCTTCCTCTTTGTATTGTCAAGTGTGTTCCTTCAAATTCTGCACATCAAATAAAGTTAAACATTCTACAAAAAGCACTTAAACATCCGAGTAAGCGTCATAATCGCCATACATGAATTCTCTCAAGTTCCCCTTATTACTGAGTAGGTCTTGATTCAGGCTTCCAAACTGGTGGTAGTACTCGATTCGCCATTTGCTCAATGTCTAATTTGCATTTCATGAGCTTTTAACGTATATAACCACACACATTAGATTTTCTGAAGTTGACTGAATTCTCACTTGTGTTTTTATTGTAATATATTTCACCAAGACTCCGCATGATCGCGCGTGCGAGCAATGGGCAAATAGCGCCATAGTAGAAAGACCTGCAAAAAACCTCGAGAGGAAGATAAGAATAAAAATAATAATATAATAATGAAACAAATGCATGAACTCACTTTGGATAACCAACTTCGTAGAAGGGAAATTGGAATAGCAGAAGCGGAAAAGCTGAAACAGGAAGAATACAAGGAAAATAATTCATGGCCCCAGATACCCACCGAAACTTTAGTCCTAACAAGGGAGGTGCAAGGAACCAGTTTTGGAGTGAAGCCTGTCTGGCTTGAATTTTTGTTTGACAAGGTGCCACAGTATATACAGTGGCGGTCAATAAGATATGATCACAGCCATATTGACCAGGGAACCTTTTCCTATAGCTCGCTTCTGGGTTGAGCTATGTTACTCAAATTTATGTACGCATTGAAACCCCATGGGTGCTTTCCAACGGCAGGTTAGCTTTGGTTCCGACTCAATTGACGTGAATTATTGAGCTCAAACTCCAACTTTCTCGGATTTCAAGAATTTCGTCCAGCATCTTGAGTGTTAACCACTGAGAAAAAGTAAGAGTTGATACTTGCTATCGTCGAGTTTCTCAAACGGGAGGACACAGTTAATTGATCGAAATCACTAAAAAATTGGTCCAATAACATCTTAAGCATATGAACAACAATACAAATGATCGACTGTGGATGAACCTCGTCAAGTTGAAATCATATACATATTAATGACTGTTTAGCTGGATGCGAGGTTGGTAAGCTGTTTTATTTAGGCTAACGTCTCGACTAATCGCCTTCTTCAGAGCCTGAAATGTGCGATCCGAGATGCGATAAGCCACCTTATTCGACCAAATCTCTCCAGAACCGTATAAACAAAAATTTGGTCTACTTTGCAGGCGCTGATCTATTCGGTTGATACAGAAGAAATGGCAGGCGCGTTTTTGTGTTGAATGCAGTTTTCCTCCACTATTCTAACAGACGACAACCTCTGCGGACAACATAATACCTTTGATTAGCGGGGACCATTGCTTATTATATGGGCAGGTCTCCGAAGTCCTTCGCAGAGAACTCGGAAATCTAAGAGCCGAAGAACAAGAAAAACTTTGTCTTGAGGTCGTCATTTTTGACAGCTTTTTCTCGCAGGAAAAAAGGTTCCCGTAGCTGGGAAAAATGACAGAAATGAGACTATTTTCCTGTAGAATACATCGACTGCTCAGCTGTTTTTTCATGGAAGTTATCAAAATTGAAACCAGTTCTCGCAAGTAAATTTTGATGAAAAGTTGGGGTGCAGAAAATGTGCTTTTAGGCATTCTTAGCTCCAAAAAGTTGTCCATAAAAAGCAGCTTGAACCAGAATCACCTACCAAGAATCCCAGAAATACCAAAGAAAAAACTTGAGAAAGTCCTCTTCTGTTTCTCTAACAGCAATCTCGATGCACCTCGGCGCCCATCTCAGAGATTCCGAGAAGACAAACGCAGCTCGAACGCGTTTCTACAGCAGTTACACCTCGAGGTCAAAGCTTATTTTGTCGCTACACGAGCTGTGTTCGTTCCTCCATTGCTGCTATTGGGGGGCGAAGATCTGGTTTGCGAGCCATAAACATACGATGGCAGCTCTATCTGGGCAAATCTCAGATCTAGCCGTGTTTCTAGTGCAGACTTGGGTAAGCGCATGCTTACCCAAGCTTACCCAAAAATGTTCTCGAACGCGTGTGCGTCTCCCGTAACAATGTTCGGTCGACGTAGGCGGACTTTTGCGCCCGCGACGCATCCGCACGCGTCCGCAGCCCAACACCCCGTCCGACCAATAGTTGCGCTGGGCCACGGTTTTATCCGGGCCTCAGCTGGCCAGACGAGTCCCGCAGGGCTCGCCTTGTCTCCGCTGAGGGAGACACGGCTGAGCTCTGATGACCAGCGACCGGCTTATATACAGGGTGGCCGAAAAGTATGGGCGCCAAGAAAAACAGTATTTTTCTGCTGTGAGCTGCAATTAATTTGTGTTTGTCATTGCTTCTGGTGCATAAGTGCATGACTAATCAGTTTTGCAAAAAGCTCCATGAATGGCCTTTCTTGGCCCTGATGCAGACCTCCATCTTTGTTTTTAAAAAATAATGGTGCGCCGCAGGCAGTCTTCACTAAATTTCAGCCAGCTTGCCTGAGTTCGCGTGCTAGAGATCCTGAGTACATGCTATTTTTATTCTACATATTCTCCTTCACAAATACACAGTTGGACAAATTCACTGAATTCAAATGCCTACAGCAGGAGCGTCATTAATTATTGTCGTGGAAACCAGGGAACGCCTACTCTGAACACGCAATGGGTGTCTCGGTCCTGTGGGGCCGAAAGAAGCCCTGCTTAAGAGTCATGTTGCGATTCTTTTGTTATCATGGGATGAGCACTTTTCTGAGAGTCTCATCTTGACAGAAATTGGCGTCGATTTTACCACCTTATTCTGTGAAAAGCAAGATTATCTCGACAATTGCGGGCACTTCCCTCCAAACCATCACAACTCTCTGAAACGACGACATTGTGACGGTTCTCTTTTTTCTTTAGAGAGTCAGTAGTTTTCACTGAAAGAATGGTGATTGCTCCTAGAATTGTCGCCAACTTCACTGGTGAAAAGTTTCTCATCAGTTCGCAGCACATCTTCCTGCGGCGCACCGGGATGACTTGGAAGGTTTTTCTGCATTTTTCAGCATTGACGCATTCACTGGCTATTCCACCCTAACCGGTCAACAACTACGCAGTCTCATCCCTTACGTAACGTTGACCTAAACAGACCAACCCATGTGTGCAGGACTTTTCGACAGATTGTTCAGACTGACCCATCATTTACGCAGATCCTATTCTCTACGCTCTTAAAAGTTTTCCCTGTGTTCACAAAGTGGGGAAAACCCGGGGTTGTTTCCATGTTAGAAGCTCCTACGTCATTCCATGATTTGCTGATCTTCTGAACTGGTTTCAGAAGAGATGCCGACTTTCTTCCTAATGCTGTAATGGGCTCTCTAGAGCGAGTGGGGCACACAATAGATTCGCAGTGAGCCCACTGTCGCACACCTCCATGGAATCGAATGAATTGTAGTTCAGAAGAAAGAGCATTTGGCAACGTACCACTCACATGTGAAAATGGAATGAAATTACATTGAACGTGAAAAAGCAGAAGCGCCAAATGAGGCGCCCATACTTTTCGGCCACCCTGTTCACCTCTCAGGGGACGTCACGTGACGATGAGGAGGAAGAAAGCAGGTAGAACGCAGGTCCAATGGCACCACAGTCGATCGGGCAGCAGCTTGCCCCCTTAATGCAACCCAAACACAGGATGAGCTGCACCCAACAGTAGGAATGCAGCAGTTCTTCATCGTGCAGCAATGCCTGCCTTCCAATTTTTGGGGACGTGGCTAAGCAGATCCTGCTGCTTTCGTCATCTGGGAATCTCTGAGATGTGGGGTAGGTACTGACGTCCTGTCCTAACACATAAAAGGTATTTTGTACCGTGTCGGTTGTGATATTACAGAAAAATCCTAAAAATCCAGAAACCAGGAGACGGGATTTTCGGAAGGTTTCTGTTATTTCGTGGTTCCTAGTCCTCATCACTCACATCACTTATACGTACATTACGAAAGAGCTTGCTTCGCTCTACAAGAATATAACTATGCCTAAATGTCATACCACGTTCAAACCAAATTATGCGGTTTTGAAAAAAGTGCGCTATTTCTTTTGCATCAACCTAATAGTTGGCAGATCCAGTGCTCACCTTTACGATGTTACAGCACTGATTTTATGGCTACACTAATGACCGCTAACTGACTGGGTGACTGGGTGAGCTAATAACTGTCCTTTACTTGGACCAGTTCCCGCCTTGTCGTGAGGCCTTCCCCTTGCAATTCACTTTCTCGGTTCTTTTGCCGTTTTTTTTTCATAGTTTTGGGATCGTATTAGAAGTCACTGGTGTTTCTACGACACCTCGATTGCTCAAGCTATCTTTTTCTAAGTTTGTTTTTTTTTTTTTTCAATATCCTCGGTAATGCTGTAAAATAGAGCCAAAACCGATTTTGCGATAAAACTGCTGGCCAAAAGGGTCGACTTTTTTAAATCGGTCCACAACGAACAGATCGCTGAACTCGGCCAACCTCCTAAGTGATGAATTAAGAGGTTCCAGAAAACAGGGATTTCAAACTTTGACTGTTTTCAGCTTTGTTACTGCGATCAGCACACGCGATCACCTCTATATGTGCGGAAATCTCCAGGTTCAATTTTTCCGCGGGTGCAGGCTTTAAGGCTTACTACCGCTAAGTATGGAAAACAAGTGTGGATCAAGCTCATATTTCAAGTTTTTACTGTGTCCGGAACAACGAATGCTTCAGCGCGGTCGCCACTCATTACATCAAGTATGGCCGAGCAAGCGTGGCCCAAAATTGATAGCAACTTTCCGCTCTGGCACTACTACAACCGTCGTAACACTCTTACAACCACAGGCGACTGACCGCCTACTGACAAACAATCGCATCGCGATCCCGCAGAGCTAGCACATAAGAATGAAGATGCTAGCTCGCAGCTAGGTCTATTGGCCGTCACTGGATGCGGACATTGTAAGCCTTCTCAAGAGCTGCATCACATGCGCTATGGCTGCCAAGAACCCAGTCAAGGCCGAGCTTCACTCGTGGCCAAAACCGACGGCATCATGGACGCGAGTAAATGCCGACTAAGCCGGACCAATTAACGGAAGGTACCACCACGTCATCGTGGACGCATTCTCGAAATGGCCCGAAATAGTCCAGATGAACTGCATCTATACGTTTTCGACAATGGCTGTTATAAAGAAAATCTTCGAACAATTCGGAAATACACAGACGCAATTCACAGCGACTCCATTCCTGAGATTCTGCCATTCCCGCGGAATCACACGCGTTTGCTCACCGCCGTTCCATCTGCGAAGCAGTGGACAAGCCGAACACGTTGTGGACACCTTCACGCGAGGACTCGCTTAATTGAAGGAGGAAGAACCGGCAGCCGACGCTCTGCAGATTTTCTGATGGCTTACCGTTCAACTCTACGCCCATCTGGACCAACAACTCGCTGCCTGTCAAAAACTTCCGGGGCGCGAACTTTGCATCGTGCTCGATTTGATGAATCCGTGCTTTACAACCTTGTCAGGAGCACGTCGCCGTTCGAAGTCGATGGTGCCGTGTATGCGAAGGACTATCGCGAACAGAAATCCACCTGGACGAGAAATAAAACAAGGATGCGTGAGACAAATGAAAGCATGCTGAGAAGTTGCTGCGTTCTTTCCTTTTTTTAACGTATTTTAAAGCAAGCAAATTGGCGTGGCACAACGTTGCAAAGTATTATACAGGAGGTGCAGCGATGGGTCGACGTTTGCAGAGCATTTCTCAGCTTGTAAGGAATAAAATGTAAGTATGGAAAAATCAGTATGTGAAAAAAGTGTGCATAGTCACCCATTATATTGAGTTCTGTCTTGTATTGCACCTCCGGAATTAGCGGGTTGAATGGTACTCCACTGTGATATATTAAAATATCGTTTCGTCTCCTTCTGCTGACCAAAATATCCTTGTATAGCAATACGAACTTATTAGACATTAATCGACGTTTTGCATCCCGCAAAGCATACAAGTAGTACCGCGAACCAAAATTGACATCAAAGCCTTCTCCAGTTTCGTTATTCTGTAATTATGATACGTTAGGAATTAGCAAATGTAGTTAACTCATTCACTAATGGAAAGTTCGTGGACGCAGTGAGTATTCCTAACTGTTCGGGAAAACAAGGCTTGAGGGGAGCATCTGAATTAATTAATGATTGACTTTTCGTCATCACAGTGCTAATCCTAGAGCACAGTACAATGCTAGCAGCGCTACCCAGGTCCGTTCATCAATCACTTTATCTCTTGAAAGGATGGTTGAGTGGGCCTCTAGCTGGGATCTGCCGATTAACCTAAGTAAGTGCTCAGTCCTCCAGTTGGGTGATTCCGAGGAATTTCACTATGTTGTAAATGGGACTAAAATTTGTAAACCGCGTTGACCGGTCTTCATCGAAAAATTTCCCGCATATTGGTGCGTGCGTTTGACGCACGCTTCACAGCGTAAATTGCCCTTTGGGAACAAAGCGACACGGTGCTGCGTCGAGTCACTCGATCTGGGCTGACATGGAGATCTCGTTGCAATATTGCAATGGAAAGGTAACCTGTCTTCCCAAGAAGACGTCATATTAGCCGGTTCGAAGGAAGACAGGTGTTTCTGGAGTTCTAGAAAGGGGGGGGGGGGAGGATGAAGAGCTCAGATGCGCAATCTGATGTTCAATCTTACCGGGCCAATCATGACAGCATCTCCACTGATTCGGTGTAGTCCGAAATCAGACAAGGAGATTGCTCACATACTCACTTCGGTTCCGCACGTATTTATGAAGTACAGTGGTGATGGAGAATGAAGGCATTAGCAATCCCAAAGTGTACGAGGATATCAGGCCGAGTGGATGAAGCAGCGGACTCTCAATCGATGATGAACAATCGAAAGGCAGGTTCGAATCCTTCGGGAAGCAGATTACAAAATAAACTTGTGTAGACTTTGCAAATGGTCTGTTTTTGCTACTTCTGAAAGACTTCAATGGTTTCTTCCTGTTTTGGTGTTCCGACGGACCGTTATGATGCGCTAACGCTACCCCGAGCTGCTGTTTGAGCGCCTCCCGCGCTCGATTTGCGTGATTCGCGCGTTCGCTTAGCGTGCTTCCCCCGCTCGTTTTGCAATTCGCCCGCGGGAGCGATCTAGGCCGGTCGCAATGCGAACGCGGGCGAGAAGCTAGAATTGCCTGAGTTCATACTAATAACTTTCTAACTTGGTGTTTTGCTCCAGCATAATGCGAAAAGAGCTTAAACTATCAACCAGCAAATACTGGGTGTTTAAGCTAACGGCTCGTGCTAGTGGTGGCTAACGGTACAAACGGTGACGGAGTACACGTTAAATGTGTATGGGCGGCTCCTTTGTATCCCCCGGAGGGAATGGAGCAGTAACCAGACCACCCCATCAACCGCGTGTACAACTAAACAGGCGCCCCAGTCCTGCGTGCACCGGATATGCTCATCTACAGCGTCGGGGGTAGCCTATACAGGTGAGGGGCGATCTAATCTCGCCAGGGTATCATCAGGACGCCATAGGAATCGGAACCCAGAAAATCCCTCCCCCCACCCACGACATGAGGGCTGCCTCCTCGTTTGCTCGTATAACTGTCGCACCATAGCATCGGAAGCGGATCTTCGAGCATTTTTGTTAAGGAGTAGGCTGATCAAGTACGATGTTATCGCTTTACAGGAAACGAAAGGCAGAAAGGAAACCGTTAGGGAAATCGAACACAACGAGCTGTTAATTATCGGAGCTAAGGTAGAGAATAGGACGATCGGCGGAGTCGGATTCCTCATTAATTCGACGGTGCAACACCTTGTGGACTCTCACGAATCCATAGGCCCCCGTCTTGCAATTCTTCGTCTTCGGAGCAAGGAACAGGGTACGATATCAATTATCAACGGATGCTCACCAACATCCGCGAACGAGACGAAGAACGAGAAGATTTTTAGCAACTTCTGGAAGAGACGGTTCGAGAGGAGAAGAGCTACTACAAATTCGTCGTCGGCGACTTTAATGCCATCGTTGGCACGAACTGTAACGGCTATTGGAAGCTCGGATGTCATGGCTCTACCACAAGGAATGAAAATGGAGAACGACTGTTGGACTTCTTGTCGGCATGCCGGCTTTTCACGGGAGCTCTATGTTCGAGAAACCAGCCAAAAGAAGATGGACCTGGGAAAGTCCCAACGGGCTAACGCGTTCGGAAATCGACCACATCTTAACCAACCGACGCTGAAGTCTATTTGATGTCTCCGTACTGCCCTCACTCGACACGGGTTCAGACCTCCGTCTGACTCGAGCAAAGATATCTTTCAAGAAGAACTTCAAAAGCGATACGCACAGGCCAGCACCCCACAAGATTCCCACCTTCAAATCCGCAGACTTGGAGTCAGTCATCGAGTCTAACACGTGGAAGCTTTTTGAGGATCCGTCGGAAGACTACGATCATTTCGTAAGGAGAGTACTCAAATGCGCGGACGCATCACGCCCTTCACAGCCAACTACCATTCCGAGACTGAATGCTCATGCTACAGCGCTCTTGGAGAAAAGGAAAGCTGTCAAACTGGACCCCAACGGCACACATCTGGAAAAAGTCATCACAGGCAAAGCTTGTCGCATTGCAATTAAAGAGTCACTCCGAGACTATAGACAAACGAAGCTGTTGGAAGCGGCAGAAACAAAATCTAGCATCGAACGCTGCAAGCGGGACCTCAACGACCAAAGGAACGTCGTGGCAGCTCCAGAGAACAAGGAGGGAACGATGCAGTCTTCCAGAAGGGTTATGGAGAACATGGTACAGCAATTCTACACTGAGCTTTTACGCTCCTCCACTCTGGTGCAAAGATGCCCACTGCCGCCACTCGATGACTTTCTTCCAACAATAGAGTCAGATGTTGCGCAAGTCATGAAGAGCATGGAGAAAGGGACTGCTCCCGGCCCAGACAACATTCCGGCCGACTTGCTCCACGCAGGGAGTACCGCCCTTCACTCTGTTCTCGCCAGGCACTTCAATCACTGCTTATAGAAAGGTGTGATTCCAGATCAGTGAAAGGAATCAGAAACAATTCTCCGTTTCAAAAAGGTCAGCCGGAAGATATTGCTAACTACCGGCCAATCAGCTTGCTCTCAGTTGTATACAAGAAGTCCACCAAGATCCTCCTCATGGACCGCATGGAAAGAATTTTGGACGACTATCAATCAGTGGAGCAAGCCGGTTTTCGCAAGAACTTCTCTTGCATGGACAAGATTCAGGCAGTCACCCAGCTTATCGAAAGGAGCCGCGAATATCACCTTCCTCTAGTCTTAGTCTTCGTGGACCATAAGAAAGCATTTGACTCAGTGGAGACCAACGCCGTTCTAAATGCCTTAGCACACGCTGGAGTCCCCTCGGTATACATCCGCTTATTATATTACAGATTATCCTCTCTCGCCCTGTGCGGGTGCACCGATGCAGCGTCTAATTACTGTTGAAAACGCCAGGATATCGGTGTAATGATTATAATTGTGCGCCAGCGCCCAGTACTGTGGAAAACGCCGAGATGCGAGGTCACTAATGGAGGAGGGTTGTGCTGGCGGGCAGTAGCTTGGAGAACACCACATATATGGGTCCACCGACACAGAAAGGTGCCTTGGCCCAGTACTGTGAAAAATCCAAGAATGTGAGTCCACCGATGGAGAAAGTTGAGTCAGCGCTCAGCATTGGGGGAAACACTTGGGTGAGGAGGGTGCGCCGGAGCCAAAGGAGTGCTTCAATGAATAACGGGAGGAAACAACATTACATCGGAGAGTAAATTTACATGACGATATGTGTGTAAGCAGTTTCAATTATGCCTACCGTCAAGATTGGAACTCCGACGTCAGTTGAGCTGCCAGAATAGGCGGAATGTGAGCATTTCATAGGTGGGATTTAATATTTGGGGACAATTAATGATTTTCGCATGTTTTCTAATTTTTTGATTTCAAAAGTGTGAACACCTTGCACATACCTCAATAGGCTGCCTCCCTCCAGCGCCTCGTAGGGGCGCTTGTCTGTCATCATCTCAGATTTGAAATGAGTTGATCTTTTAAGAGAAACATGGTTTGAAACCTATATCGCGCGTTTCTTTTCTTGTTTGCTGTGTTTGAAAATCCTGTTTTTCAAACAGCAGTGGGGCCATATGGCATCATGCAATTGTTTCATAGATACAGATGAGAGAAAATTTCGGAGAATACTGATTCAAAATGCGACCTCGATGGGTGCCGAATGCTATAGGATTAGGCTTTACGGACTAGAGCAGTGTAACATCGCATAAGTTAAAAGATGGGGAGGAGTGCGACTTACTACATCGTAGTGCATATCTATCCTCTTCCCTCGTTCTGCGAAATAATCTTT
Source organism: Ancylostoma ceylanicum (assembly GCA_000688135.1). NCBI lineage: Eukaryota > Metazoa > Nematoda > Chromadorea > Rhabditida > Ancylostomatidae > Ancylostoma > Ancylostoma ceylanicum. The sequence continues at coordinate 161,427 of JARK01001572.1, forward strand.
TCGCACGAAATACAAGGATTGAAGTCTGTCCACGATTACCTATAAAAAAAGTACTAATAGTATGAAAAACATGAAGAAAAATTTTTGAAGTAAAGATGCAGATAAATTTGCTCTTGAAGCAATTCTTCATTTTGATCACCTTGATCACCTTGACTCCCATTGATCGTCGGGTAAACCGAACGGCCGATCTTTCCACACGCGTCGTCGAAGTCGGCCAGCATACGCTCCGCTTGACTGATGCTAGGTGTTATAAGGACGATGTCATCGGCGAAGCGAAGATGGTGTAGCAGCCGGCCGTCAACTCGCACTCCCACATTGTCCCATTTTAATCTTCGCATGACGTCCTCGAGGGTGGCGGTGAATAGTTTCGGCGACACAATGTCACCTTGTCGAACGCCTCTCCTGACGTCGATGGTGATGTCGTCGTAGAATGGCGAGATTCTGGTCGTGAAGTTGCTATAGAGCTCACGAAATATCCTGATGTATTGAGTCGGTACACCCTGGTTGCCCAGGGCTTCCAAGACTGCTTCTGTCTCAACGGTGTCGAAGGCTTTCTTCAAATC
>JARK01001572.1:162029-178308 GCA_000688135.1 Ancylostoma ceylanicum
CTGGTCGTGAAGTTGCTATAGAGCTCACGAAATATCCTGATGTATTGAGTCGGTACACCCTGGTTGCCCAGGGCTTCCAAGATTGCTTCTGTCTCAACGGTGTCGAAGGCTTTCTTCAAATCGATGGACGTGAGACAGAGAGGCATCTTGTACTCTCTTGATACTTCAATGAGCCTGGTGACGGTGGGTATATGGTCGATCGTACTGAATCCTTTTCGAAACCCTGCTTGCTCGCATGGTTGTCCTTTATCTAGCGTTCCTCCAGTCCTATTAAGGATTACTCGCGTGAAGAGTTTGTAGACTAAATAGGCAGATAGAGCGATAATTGCCTATGTCCTGCGGGTCTCCCTTCTTGTACAGCAGCACGGTCCTGCTGGTCTTCCATTGGCTAGGTACCTTGCATTCCGACAGGTATCGCGTGAAGAGTCTAGCAAGTGTGTTCACAAGAGCTGTCGGTAGATTCTTCAGATGTTCGGGTCGGATCCTGTCGGGACAGGGCGCTGTACGATTCTTCACCGACTTGATGGCATGTCGGACTTCGGAAGGGAGAACCGACGGGATGAGATATCTATCCTCTGCTGAATGAGCCGTTCGTATTCTTCATCGATGTTGTCGACAACGGTATCTTCCCAAAAGCCGGCTAACGTAGTNNTGGCCGTTCCTTCCACTCGGACCCGTGTGCCCCTTCTTTCCACTCAAACCGTGTGCCCCTTTAATTCGGACCCCCGCGCCACACTACCATTTGCCCAGGAAAAATTTAAAAAATTGTAGCCTCAGACCCGTGCGCCCCTGATTCGGACCCCTACGCCACGTTTCCATTGGGCTAGGAGATATTAAGCAAAATTTGTAGCCTTAGACCCATGTGCCCCTCCGACTCGGTCCCGTGAGCCCCCGATTCGGACCCCTGCGCCATATTACCGTTGGGCCAGGAGAAATCAAGAAATATCCGTAGCCATGGGCCTTGGCTCACGCAACACCGCCCGTCTGCCGATTCGCGCCACGTCACCTATGCATTAACATACGTGGCGCGACGTGTTTCAGCTGACGGGCGGTGAAGCGTGAGGCAAAAACTTTTTGGAATGACTGCATGTATTTGAGCGGCACTATTCAACTTTACTAGCCCAAAAATCTTTTTAAAAGTTTTTTTCGCTGAAACTTTGCATGAGGGGTCATTTGAGGTATTGAACACGAATATCGTATCCATTTTGTACCGCATTTTTGTTGGTTTACGATAGGTACTGTTTCAAAAATCAGAAAAATTTTGAGTGTAGCTGCACAAAGCGGATTTTGTCTCACGTCAAATCATGGAAATTGAGCGCTATCTGTAACTGGAAGCCTGCCAAAATATGTCTCGTCTATAACAACTGGCGAGAATTACCTCATCTTGGAAGCCTGCTAAGTGGCAAGATTGGTAAAACTGGCAGTGCACGGTAGATGCGGCATCTCACAGAATCCTTCGCAAGTTTGCGCAGGAAGGCTGTTTCCCACGCTGATCACGATTATCAACCTTATTTCGCATGTCAACCCCGTTTTCATCTCGAAATCAAAATGGATACGATGTTCGTGTTCCTCACTTCAAATACCCTTCCCCCTCTGCAAAGTTTCAGCAGGTTTTGTGATACACAGTCTACAGTATACCTACCATAGCCCAAAAAAAAACAGTGTTATGTTACGAAATAGACACGATATTCGTGTTCAGCACCTCAAATAACCCCCTATGCATAATTTAGACAACCAATTCTTCTTACAAGGTGCCGCATATTGTAAAATATTGATCGACAAATAAATTCTAAATTCTAAATTCTTCTGAAGATTTTAGGGCCAGTAAAGGTGAATAGTGCCTTTCGCTCAAACGTAGTATTTGCGTCAGAAAGATGGTAATCTAATGTGTAAAAGTTAGAATGCTGCTCGCACTCTGAGACAGATGCCAGCAAATATACATCTGTGTTCGAAATTTAGCGAGAAGACCGAGTCATATATGGTGAAGTGTGAATAAGTGAAATCAAGTATGAAGTCATCGAAAAAGCAGCTAAGAATGTCATGAACCTCCAGAAAAGGGACCATGAAGACCTCTTAAACATATTTGAATTGTTTTCGGAAGCCATTTTGAAGTAGTATAAAAGAACAGGTTAGGTACAATCATTAAAATTAACAAAAGAAACTCTAAAACCTGGGCAAAGACGCGAAATCGACGCACTTTCGAGATTCCCCTCGGGACGCTGCGTATCGACAACGCATTTGAGTCGACGCGCAGTATCAGGCCCATTTTCGGGGCATAACGACCTTATCTTTTAAATATAGTAGGATCTCTTCCCCACTCTCTGTCCCCTTCGTGTCTGAATGATCCACCTCCTTCTGTCTGTTTACATACACCACTAGACCCTTATCACTTAATTACCAAAACAGCCAGCTGAAAATAAATAATTCTATGTGACTATTTGCGCTGAATCGGTTACATCCAAACATTCATAGCCCCTGGGATATTGGTGCCTGGGACTTCCTTTGTACTCAGACAAAGTATCGCACCCATGCGTAGGGCTACCGCAGGGTACCCGGAGGAGTTGGTCAGGAGACTCGGTCTGTTACAGACCGCAAGTCCTGATTTAGTACTCCGCAATCCCGGTTTTCTCCTCCACATGTCCCGAAATGGGAGTTCTTAAACAAAACTTATCACTCCCACTATCTCGTGGAGATTTTGAACTCATTTACCATTGCTCCTCGATTGCTTACCAGTCCGCTGCTTTGCCTTTGCTCCATCCGTGCCCACAACCGAGGGACGAATTGAGGCATCCAATAATGTTCTTATCGCAGTGCATTCGCTAGTGGGAAGAGTGTTGCAGACTGCGATCTACTTGGATCAGGACGAAACGTTGAATGCGTAATCGTAGTAGGCCTCTGGATGTTTTCACACACTTTTCGCTAAGAAACTATTGATTTAATTCTCGATCCCAATGGTTTCTCCCCATTCTGCCCAGGGAGCGCTGAAGATATGGTTCTTGGGGTTGTTTAATATATTGAACACAATATGACAACAGTTTGACGTAAATTTATCTATTTGTTGATTTTACCAATTTTTTTTCGCTTTTGATGAAGAGATGATGAAAACATGCCCACGGGGGTTTTCCCATGCGCTGAACATAAGTATGACAAGCATTTTACACTAAAGTACAGGCTCACAGAGTTCCTTCTGATTTTTTAACTTGTCGTTTTTTAACTTCCTTTCATGGGTGGGTCAGTGAGGAAATGTGTAGTGAAGTTTTCCAACAGGCTGAACAGAAGTATGTCAACAAGGAGAAGATTCTGTGGTTTAAGCGGTTGAAATTCCACGAATTCCTACCGAGGATGCTTGAAGGATGGCGCATCCTGCAAGCGGGATTGATTCACGCCGGCCACTTTTTACGCGGACTTTCAACTTTTACTTTTCTGTGAAACGGGATTATCACTGACTCTGAGGTGTTTCGTGAGGCTCCTGTGGCGCAGTAGTAAAAAGCTTGCTGCACACACACACGGTCGATAGTTCGATCGCGCCCATGGCCAACCCGCTCACTGGTTGTTACATAATATTAAGTCAAGAATAGAATCATTTCGAGTGTTTTGCTTGACCAATTGGTCGAAGTTATTGGCAATACAAAGACATATAAATGATTGAGCATCTTTAGAGCTGCAGTTAAGTGAGTTCCAATCGACATCTGGGTAATTAAAGTCATCACATATTATGGGAGGGAATCCACATGCAGAGACATCGCCGAGAGCTTTGATTAGTTGTTCGTTCATTAAAGTATTGCATGAGGATGATCGGTATACCACTGCAAATATGAACGAAGCTGATCCCATCATGTGAAGAGTAGTGCTACCCTGCCCCTTTTTTTGAGAAAGCGGTCACACCTGACAATGTCATAAACTGTCGTTGGATCACCTAGGATAGGAGAAATGTCACTGATCTCTTTAAACCAGGTTTCGGTTAAAGCTATCATATCTGAGCCTGTTTCAAGAATAAAAAAGTTGAAAAGCTAGGACGTTTCTCGAAAGGGAACGTATATTAGACAGGACACATTTCAGGAATTTGGCATTCTTCCGAAGAGGCGTCAGATGTTTCCCTGTATTACATTAGCATTCATCATCTCGGTAAAACGTGAGCTAGGAGATACATTTCAAGCACTGGGAGAAGAAAGATTGGCAGACACGATAATGGATTGGTTTGCTGGGTGATGTGCAGTGTGAGGGATATGGCATGCTTGAAGAAAGTGAATGAGAATGATAATAACAAAGTGTTACAAGCTTCCATCTCTTATCACACTATTTGCGTTGGATTAGGTGTTGGCGTAGTAACAGTTGCGTGAGAAGTTTTGGTGGTGAACGGTCGCAGCGACAGCGTCGGTGTGAAGCATGCCATATTCCTAACGATTACAAGACGCAATTACTCTCTCTCCTCTTTCGTCAAGGAGGGACGAATATACATTTCTTTCTCGGGGAAAAAGCGCAGTTGCGGTGCTCGTTTTAACAGAACACGTTGAAAGTAGCGAGATCGCAATACAATCTTAAGTGAACGAAGCAAGTGTTGCCTACGGTCCTTCTCAAAAAGATAGACGGATTGCGCGTTGCGGTTTCTTAGTGTTGCGACTGCACCATCGCGGTGGGACCTTACTCGACCCTCTCACTAGTGCATGCTCTCTCCGCATCCCTCGTTCGGACCCCGCCGCGATGGTGCAGACGCGCAATCCGTCTATCTTTTTAAGAAGGACTATAGGTTTACCAATTCTGTAGATAGGAACAGGCATACATTTGACGTTCAAAAAGTCAAAAATTTTCTTAACACAATCCAGGTCATAGCCAATACGGGCTGTGGCTGATAAATAATTGCTCTCACGAATTCCAAAAACGGCAACAGATCTAAGCTTCTATTTTTCACCTGCTGCTTCATAGTTAGATGCAGGAGGTGAAGTGCGAAGAGGCTCAGGACTGTTCGTAGACTTCGAAGCAAGTTCAGCTCTTAGTGAATTCACTTCACCTCACAGCATTTTGTTCTCAGATTCTAGCTCTGTTTCGTGTGCTTTTAAGGCATCATACTCACGATCTTTTTTGATCAGGTTCTGCAGTAATAAATTGAGAATCTTCTTAACGTGGCATGGCACAGTTTTATCCGCTCTAAGCTGTTCGATAGTTGCATCGATCGACTCTTCTTCCAAGTCAACCGCTGGTGCAGGTTCGACAGTAGGTAGGGAACGTTTCTTCCTCTGACCAGTGGTAACACGAGGTGTTTTCATGATTCAAAAGATAAGATAGAAGCACCTAATGCGGTTGCAAGTGTTACTAAGTTACGACTCTTGCCACAGAGAATCTCGACAGTGAAGTATAGAGTAGCTGACACTTGCTGCTGAAGACTGCCACCGATGTAGCTCGTAGAGAACGGAGGAACTGCTTGGAGCTGCCGTTCGCCGTGGAAACCCACTGATGAATGAGGATATTTTATTTATTTATTTATTGCATACACCATTAAGGTGTGCCATCAAAGCAGACAAAGAAGAGAGAACATGCACCAGAATAGATACAGGCGAAAAGGAAGGTAAAAAAATCAAACTGATCTAGTACAATCGATAATGCCAACACAAACTATAACGTACAATACTAAAGAAAAAGTAAAAAGACCTGCATTAGTTTCCAAAAGGGCTGGAACAACACGGAAGAGCAAGAACAAATTTTTCTGAGTTGGATATTTTCAAGGCATGCGGTTTAGTGGAAATTCAGCCATGTTCTGCGACAGCATTGATCTCACAGACCTTCCAAGGTAGTCATTGAGTGACTGTTTTTTGCGCAGAGCATACCAAGCATGTTAGGTCCCATTTCAACCGGAAACGGTGCAGATGCTACCCCATAGAGGCTGAAGACCGTTGAGATCATCCTGCACCGAGAACGCAACTGAAAAAAAATCATTCAGGGGCGGTCGCGAAGGCGACTCATCGATATCTATTATNTCTATCTTGCACTTTTGACAGTGTCTCAAAGGAAATTAAAGGCAGAATCATGAGCGAACTGAAGGGCCCTGCATTTCATTCGAATCCTCAATGCTTCTTTTTTCGTACAAAGTTTTCCGTGAACATTGAACCCTACTAGCGGTAATACATGAGCATTTTTGCATACCTCGTGTCTTTTTCTTGCACCTCTCTGAGTGTCGCTCACTTCTCCTCCTTTTCTTTTTCTCTGGTTTCTCTCCAATAAATTTTTCTATTGAAATGGACCATGGATCTAATGAAACAATAGTAATTACGGCAGAAGAAGTGAAGCCACGCTAAAGTACTTGAACAGAACTCCTTATATCCAGTCTTTCTAGGAAGTATTACGAAATTGTTGAAGTGCTTAACAACTGTTGTTCTGACAGTGAAACCTTATAACACTTATTTTATTACGAGACGTAGGCGAAAAACATCGGTGCCAATTAAGCTGTTTAACAGAATTTCTGCTAATATAGGTATTCGAGGCAGGGTCAACCATGACGATGGGAAAAACCGACCCCCAATACGACCCCCCCCCCTCAGCTCCTGCGTTCCCTAACGTTCCCTGTCTCTTCAACTATCGACCTCAGAGTACTGTACTAGAATATAAGCAAAGTAACAGAATGAATAGCAGAACAGGAACTTTTGGTAACTTTCATTAGTGCAAGGTTAGGTTAGCACAAAAAGAGGTGTGAGAGAACAAAAAAAAAAGTGAAAGCACACATTTTAGTGAAAGCACAAAGCACACACACAGACCGCAAAACTCAAAGAGCAAAACCTAAAAGAAGAAGTGTTCACTTACCTTATCAACACCGAGCGGGTGGTCGCAGTGAGTGGGTCGCCTGAAAAAGAAGAAGGGGTGCCAGTAATAGTAATAGGACGACACGAGCAGGAAAGGAAAGGAAAAAAAAACAGATTTTCCGAAAAAAAAAGAGATTGAAGCAGACAAGCGAGCACAAATGGTGCGTACAAGCCCGGATATGTGCGTCCCGTACCCCGAGGTTCGCGGCGGGACCGAGACGCACGACGCGCATGCGCGACTGGATTTGCCACGGCCACGGGTTCGATTCCCGGCGTCGTCGAAAAATTTTTGCACGGGCTGGAATGACATCAGAATTACATGATTCATGAAGAAGACAGAAACGGTTGCAAAAGAAGTGTAATAAGCGAAACTGATCGGTTGTACATGCGAGATTTGGCCTGCAGGGCCCGTCAGAACGCGAGAAAGTAGCGTGACTTTGACCTCGTACTGAACTTCTCTAACTCGAATTCGACCGGTGCTTTTCAATGTTTCCATAGAGGACTGTCAGCTCTAACTTCTGCAGAAGTTTCATTTTCCTAGCGCTCCATATGTTTTTGGGAGCTCAATGGGAAATTTTTTAAAATTTCGGGTCTTCGAGGGGAAATTCCCCATCTAACTCACTCAAGCAGGAGCAAACTTTGGGGCGCGATAATGGGGATGAAGAATGAATGCTTGCAGCTCTACAACGTGAAGGTAGTGAAATTTCGTTAAAAGGCTAACTTTTTTCAGGTCAGTTGAAAAACTGAAAACCTCGCAATTTGGACAGATAGTGAAAATGGAGTAAATCTGTTTGCGAAATCACTGAGAAGGTATTTGAGGAGATCACGAAATCTTTTCTTCGATGAGTTTTAGTTTATGAAATTTCCTACCTGAGTGCAGAAACTGGTTCCACGAACTTCGCTCGTTTCCCCGCAAATTAGATGGGAAATCGATGGGAAATGCGCCTAATTTCCCATCGGTTTCCCATCGAGTTCTCAAAAAAAAATATAGAGCTATAGAAAACTGAAGCTCTGGCAAAAGATAGAGCTAAGCGTCTTCTATGGACATGTCGGAAAGCAGCTGTTGATTTGGTGTCAGAGAAGCTCAGTACGAGGAAGAAGTCACCCTACTTTTCCGCGTTCTGACGAGCCTAGCAGGTCTAATCTCGCACCTGCAATCGATGGATGTTGCTTATTACACTTCTTTTACAACCGTTACTGCCTTCTTTATCTCACATTAAATTTCGAAGTGGTTCCGACCCGTGCAAAAATTTTTGACGGCGCCGGGAATCGAACCCGTGGGCGCGATAAATGCCAGCGCAGAAGGCGACCTCTCGCGTGCGCTGCCAATCAGTACTGCTTTAACACGTAACAACGGGGCGATCCTGTTTTAACACGTAACTTTTTCGCTTTCGTTTATCCCAATGGTTTACTTCCAGCCCTTATCCACGCCTCTTCTTGATATTGCCATAGAGCGCTTGAGCCCGATGCTTGCGCTCGTCTTCCTGCCCTCTAATCCCCCCCCCTACTTCCCACCCCTCCCATACGACCCCCCATGGGAAGTTCCCATCGGACGGTTGACCCTGATTATATTCCATCGGAAAGCGTGAACTCGTTTGTGGAAGGGTACCTGCACCAAGCCCTATACAATAACTCCGGCCGATCTGGCGCCCTCCAGTTTCTGGGTACTACATATTTCTTTTTTCTCTAACTACAGGCTGGAGCCAATGCACAGGCTTTGGCTCCCCCACCCTTTCCACGAAGTAAAACGGAGTTTCACATGGCGAGTTGGGTCTCAGCTGATAGAGAATTTTCTCTGCTTCTCTTTAGTATGCAGTACATACTATTTGGTTTGAAACACAAGAAGAAAACACTGAAAAACTAGGAAAACTTGCCATTTTTCCTCATTTCGAAGAGTGAAATTTTGCTCCTGTACATTACAAAGAAGATGTCTCGTATTCTATATAGGATTGCACAGCCTTTCCTCCTCTTCTGCCTAGGACTGTCCGATTTTCAACAACAGATTTATTCCTCACCAAACTGAAAGTGTGCAAGAAATATTGCTTTCGAAAAATAAAGTTTGCTCCTCCAGTGATGGGTACTTTTCCAATAACTCAATTCCTGCTCAATCTACTAGGCTTGCGCTATGTTCAGATACCCTACATGGTTAGGAAATCTTCAATGCTTTCTGCGGTATTCTTTATCTTTTCAGCTTCTTCCAGTGCATTGTGTTCAGAGCTGCAACCACAATTGGTAATCGAGAGTCACTGGTCGCGCCCGAAGTCTCACATCGTACTACACAATTTCTGCACTTATTTTCATTGTTTTACATCTTTCTACTTCATAGTTACCTTCCGTTCCGGCTTATTCTCCTTCGCCTTGGTGGAGGGGGTCTGCCGGACCCCCGTTCAAAGTGAAAGGGGTCGAGCCTTAGCTCCGACTATCGCACGCATGCCCAAGGCTAGTGCCAGTTAACCATGAAACCTCTCAAAGCCTGCTCTTCTTTGCCTGGCTGCGTGACAAGAATTACGGCGCTGCGATGTGATTGCTCCATTCATGAGCGCGTCGCGGCTGCAGACTTCGATGGTACGAGGGACGTTGGGGAGAAATAGACAGGTTTCTAAGGTCAGAAAAGGCAGATGGATTATATCAGAACCTATGAATTGTAAGGAGATGGGAATCGATGTCATTCAATGCGTTGAATTCGAGGGACCAAGCTAAATTTGAGAACTGTGCGGCGCGGTTGAGTCGCAGCGTACGTCTTGAGCGCCTCCCTGTTCGCCTGCCACGACATAAGCGCGTGAATATCCTAGAACTTGCGAAACGATGTGAAATCGATATGGAAAAAGTAGTAAGTTGTAATCTAAGGAAGAAGCAAACGATGGCAACATTGTTCCGATAGAGTACTCTCAGGGGGTGTTGGTCCCGAAAATTGGGTATTCAACTTCTTATGACCATGTTCGGAAAAATAAAATTGTTGCTCTTCAGAATTTACCCCAACACTTTATATTCCAAATTTCCTTTTGCTGCGTTCATGGCGGTCAGCTCAATGTCCAGTAAAAGATTATACCCTGGTTCAGAGAGTGTCGCCATTCCACATAATGTCTTGTCTGTTGTCCCTGAACCACCTCAAACAATTTGGCTTTTTTTTCCTCGTATTACGCTGTGTATTTAAGTACCTGTGCATTTTCCGTTAAGTATCCTCCGCACTGTCTGGCAAAATGCATAGAGTAGAGGTAATGTATGACCTCCTTGGAACTCTCCTATTATTGAGGAAATCTGAGATGCTGTCATCGGTTGGAATTCGTGAGCAATTTGTTTATACCTTCCATCACACTAAGAAGACCTCATTTTCGTTGAAGGTAGCATCCACGAAAAATTTCGTTGTGAAAATTCCGAATGCTTTGAAAAACCCAGGACTTGGGGAATACGTTCGCGGAAGAAGCTGCGTTGAAAGTGTCCTTTTACTTACTTCTAATGAATTCGCCTAGGACCAGACGGATTTGCTTCTCAGCTGATTGGACGCGTTTCCTCGGTTGCATTCGGTTGCATCAGAGCACCAAAATCCTTTGGGGCGCGGGAAAGATAGATTAGCAGCTGATCTCTTCGCTGAACTATCACCCTTCTCTTCTGGATTTTTTCATTATGCCCTGCAAACTAGTCCGATTTCCCACATTTTCTCAATTTTCTTTCTGTTCCTGAATACAGAGATCCTCTTATATCAGCATTTTACGGGTATTATAGCTTTTTGACCAGTATCAAAAGTAGTTTTAGACGAAGTTTCAATTTTCTCTCATTTTTCCTGTGAGGGGACTTTATGATGTTTTGGTTTTTAAGAAACCTCTTTTTTTGATCGGTGTTAATTTCCAAATGGTTGTTTCTTCTGCAACGATGTGAGGCCAAAGTTAATAAAAAAAATGACTGATTTCGGCGGAACGCGCCCGATGGAAAAGATGGTCTCATCGATCTTCCGCTATCGCTCCTCATCTTATGGCTTGCATTACTCGACCACAGCTGACGAAGGCAAACGAAATATGGTGTTCTAAAGACAGCATTTTTGATGCATATGGGAGGTTCCGTCTTTAAGAAAGCGTTGAACACCCTCGATGCCTCCGAAATATGCTCAAATCTCAAAGTCGAAAATTTCCGTGGGTGCTGCCTTTAACTCGTCGTTGAGGATGTTATGAAGCGAACCCACTTAAAAGCATGGATTTTGATCCAAGGCGAGTAAACGCTTTTCTCCAAAGGTTCCTGTTCGCAACGAAAATAGTGTCATCCTCATCGTGTTATATGAGACTTTCACCAGTGACCTATGCCACAGTGGAGGATACTCAATCCAACCATCCGAGTTGAAGTCTCCAATGACAACGGCAGAGATCCCACATGTGACTGAATCACTTATTGCTTTGTTAAGCAGTTCGTTTTCGGCTGATTTGCAAGATGGAGATCTATATGCAGCAACTAATCTAAAGTAATAACTCTCCAGGAGAATGTCGACCGCCAATATTTCATAAGCTACGGGTACTGATTCAGAGAAAACCTCTTTGTAGGAAAAGTCGTTTCGAAGCAATAAGAGTACGCCCCCACCACTCCTTTTATGTCTATCAAACCTAATCGAGTGGTAATAGTTGGTCATGTCACATGGAAACGAAGAAAGACATTACAAAACACTACCTTTTGGCACGAATTTCTGCAAAATGTTATCGTCGTGGTCTGCCTGCAACAGTAGAACGAAGTTCCATTACTTTTATTTGTTTTGGTAAACTTTGAACTTTTCATGTCTTTGCTGAAATAGCACATTGGAACTACAGAACGGTTGGAACTTGATCACTCTTACTTCTGATTATTCAAGTAAACTTTCTCGGCTATATAATGAACTTCTCGTGACTACCATTGGTTTCCATAGAAGATGGAAAAGTGTCCTCTAAATGACACTTTAAACTCCGCCACATTTTGTGGTGCCATAATGAGGGCGTCATATGGTCCCGAACAGAGAGGCTGTGGAAGCAGGGTTCCGTCATTCAGTAAAGAACTTCTTGCTGTGTCAGAATACGCAAGCGCACTGGAATCTGTACTACCACTTCCTAGTTTGAAACGCTGAAAACTCAAGAATTGCATTGACTGCACGTAAGAACACATTATTATAGGACTTGGTAAGCGGCTGTTTGAGCTGGCAACCACATTTTTCGCCTCAGCCATTGCCTTTTGATCGTCCTAAATGGCTCTTTCGGGCTCATGTCATTTTCGGCCGTTTTTTATGTTGTCGATGCAGTAAGTGCATCTACTCGGGCGACGCTACATGACCACACCTGACGAGACCTAAGGTAGCCGGAAATAAATTCCGTAGTGCTGTGAGCCATGTTGGAGGGGATCGAAATAGAGGGTTCGGACCGATCGATCGATAGTGGGCGGAGCCCGCGTCATCAGCAAAAAAATCGAAAGTTCCACTATAAAAGAGTGGGCGTAGCCCCTATCGCACTCCCTCAAAATGTTCAAAAATTCAAGAAATCGTATGAAATACATATATGCGTGCTGCTTATATACCACGATTGTACATGGCGTTTCAACATGAGTGCAGGAAAAATACTATCTGCGTGAAGTTTGGCCAGGCCCCGGCACGAGCCTGTCGTGAGGTCGGTGCGAAAACGAAGCCTCATTTGAAAACCCTGCATTCTACGAAGCCCCCTTTGGAAACTGTATTGTCGGGAAAATACCAAAAAAGTGAATAGAAAACACATGTAATTTTAAATATTTATTACAATGAATACAATTTATAACCTAAAAAATTGAAAAATTCCTAAAAAAAAACTAAACAATGAAAACAAAAGTAAAAAAATCCTGATAAACTAAACAACTAAACTAAGGGAAAAAAAGGAACCCGCCTTCCCACCTTCAGCTCCTGCCGACCGCCTTGTGTTCGTTCGCCCACCCTCCCGTTGTCGTTGTTTCCGTTGGCTCGCCCACCCTCCCATTCCTTAATGTTGGGCGGCCGCCCAGCTAGGCCGGCTCTGGAAAAGTAGTTAGTGAGAATAAGAATAAATAACAGAGACACTTACCCCCAATGAGGAGCCGGTCCTCCACCTGCTTGGCGACCGCGGGTGGCCGCCTCGATGGCGGCCACCATGGCCCGCAGGCCCATATTAATGACGTGGGTGGGAGGGCCTCCCTATGCACCTCCCGCCTTGCGCGCAGCTGAAAAATGATCGACATTTAAAAGAAAGGTTCAAGGAAATGAAAAATGAACTTACTTTTATGTGGAACCACTCCAGAATAAGTGTTAGGAATAGCCACACCCCCACAGAGTTGCACACCACCTCGAAAAAGTTGGGGGAGCGGCTCCAGAAGACGTTGGGGTAACCCCACGTCCCCGAGGGAGGGTGAGGCCAGACTGCGGAATGTACATTTTCTGCAAAGATTTGTTTTGCATGAAATACAAACATTCAATTGTGGGGAATATAATGAATGAGTGAACATGTTGAATCAACAAGGACAGAACATGAATAAATATTTATTCATTGTAGAATGGAGACTGAGTAAAATAATAGCTAGTGGAAAATTGCAAAACCAATGTGAAATGCAGAATCTCGCAACAGATGCCACAATCACAGCAGCACTCGGGGCCTACACGATAGCCAAACAAGGTCTACCATTGTCCTCACAGTTCCCGCCAATGATGCTTGCGCTGAGAACGGGAGCGCGCGTCGGAACTGCCCACTACGAAGCAACGACGGCCAAGCGAACGATTGATAATTTTGCAATACACATAGAATACGATCTCTTCAAATAAATCATAGACGACGACCTTCCGTTTTCGATACTTATGGATGGCTCCTCGTCCGCAACAGGTACAAAGTGGGTCTCATTCATGATTCGGACTATCACTCCTTCATTCATGTTGTGGTTGTCCGATAGTCGTAGTAGTTGAACAGTTTATTGAAAGAACCAGAATACAGCACTGGCGAATAGGTGGTATGAGTAAGACGAATGAATACAGTGACGACGGCGAGGTTTATATACCCCTAGAGGTGAGGTTCCAGAACATTCCAGAGTAGCTCACAAAAAATCGATAGTAGAGCAAACATTCTAGATCACCTCAAACACATAGCAATCAAGGTCCTACAACAATTCAATCCCATCACATTCCACTTTCAACTTGCAGAGATGGGTAGAGAAACAGGTGAAACAACAAACGCTCTTATTTCACGATTGACGCTCGATCGCGGTGGCCCGGGCTTTCTCGCACTTCACATTCACACGCAGTGAGAAGGCTCACTTCCATTACTACTGATGGGGCTAGCACAATGACAGGTGCTAGCGACGGTGTTTTTGGAAGACTTCGAAGACATATATTGGAAGAGACTAGTTCATCCCAGGTTCCGAGGACGGATTTGCTACTGTCGGTTTGCGCTACCCATAAACTTAACCTTGCCATGAAGAAAGTTCACCATGCTAGGTACACCCTTTCCCGTGCCCTCATCATGGAAATGCATAGCATATTTGGAGCGACACAAGCATCATATCACGTCGGCATTACATCGAATCAGCTCGACTAATGGGCTTCAAAGGTAGTGCCCATGCAAAACCATTGAGCTTGAGTGCTCGTCAGATTATGGAAGTGGGTCGACTCTATAGGCATTCGCCAAAGTTTCAACGAGAAAGTCCCAGAATTAAGCGAGATATTCGCCTTAGACCCAGTACCCAGATCCATCTCCAGTGCCCAGCCCGCCCACTGGACGATTTCGAGAAGGCAGATCAAATCTTGTCTGAGATGGTCAAGACATGTTCCTTTGTCTGACAGTCTGGTACCTCTCCATTCGTTATGCTGGGGATGGCACTCCCCCAATATGGGTCAGCTTGTTGAACACTTGTTCTTGAACTTACCACGTATTGCAATCGATACCGGTCTAGAATATCGACTACAATTGGAGAAAAAACTGGTTACTAGTAAAACTATCAACGAAAGGAGTAAAATGATGTTGTAAATGTTCCTCAGAAAGCTTTAGACTTCATGATCAACACTAGTCAGCTGAGTTTTCCAGGATCTAGGAGCTCGAGAAGCCGCATTGCCATCTTTTCATTCTAGGCCGGACAACTCGTCCACATCGTAACTTTCAATCCTCTGAAAACCGCAAATTTCGAGGTGTCCGTGGGAAAAACCTACACAATTGCAATCAGCTTGGCGAGTAGAGTAAGAAAATGAGAGATTTGAAGTATCGAGATATTCGCCTGGACACTACCTTTAAAGGCAGCACCCGTGGAAATCCTTGCATCGGAGATTTTCCCGAACTTCGGGGTTTTGGGGGACGGTAGACTCATAGGCAGGAGTGAAACTGCATGAAAGAAGCGAGAAATGCAAGAAATGAAGGCGTCTTTCCCATGTGTCGAAGGCGCGGACGAGTGTTCCGCTGTGGGGTGTGCGTGCGTCCCGCCACGAAAGCCTGCGAATGGTACGTATTGCACGCATTCACTGCGCTAGACCACCCACGGCGATGGCGTTGGCTGGCGCGTCGTTTCGTTGAAAACCCCAGTGGCCGTGGCCGCGATCCTAGTTTCTCCGCAGGTAGGTCACCGCTCCTTGTGTTCCCCTCAGATTTGTGATGTGCTCACTCTCTACTTTACCACCCACGCCTCAGTTGAGAGTCGAGGATTTCGGCTGGTGCTGTCTTTAAGCCCTTGCAAATGGCTCAGTTCTTCGCCATACGATGGTTTGACAGCTTCCAGAGAAGTCTAAGTTATGTCGTTCGCATGTGGCCAGTGCTCAAAGATGGCTTGGAAAAAGTGCAAGCGGACACATCAGTCTCAGAAAATCTACGCACTCGCGCAAGACTTGCCTTTTGGGGTGATGCGTGACGGAAGGGTATTGCTAGCGATGAAACTTGTCATGGCTGCACATGACAAAATTGCTACATTCTTCTTTCGTTTTCAAAACACTGAAAGCCTATCTGTCTACGACAGGGAAAACGCTAGAGCTGATACTCATTCGCTTCTTGATGGTTCTTTGTTCAAGGAAGTTTACAGATAATTCACGCAGCGAAAATCAGGGTTTCAATGGCGAGCGTACCCGAATACTTGATGACTATTTTTTCGACCACTATGTATTATACCGTAGTCTCCGGAGTGGCTGCGACTAGTTCAGAATGGCAATTGATCTACATCCCAACAAATTTCAAAGACTTCAAGCAAAGCCTGGTAGACCAGCCCTCTAGCGAAGAGAAGTTGTTAAGCAGAGCGATGACATCCTTCAAATTTTTCAGACCTTTGAGCCAGCATGCGCATGAAATGAAACAGCTTCAGCAAGTGTTCGATTTCAACTCCTCAAGCATGCAATATCGAAGCGGTCGCTCCCCCGACCGTGATGTCCCTCTCAGGTTTACATTAACATCCTCATATCTGCGAGTCCTACCCAACATAGACACGCCACCAATACGCGAACTAATTACTCAGATGCTAGAGGAGATGCATAGATCACTGGTCTCGAAGCTTGGAGAAGTGTCTACCCCCCCCCCCCC
>JARK01001572.1:178444-194008 GCA_000688135.1 Ancylostoma ceylanicum
CCCCCCCCCCCCCGTCTTTATTTTCAATTGTTAATCGCCGCATGATTTTGGACATAATACAATTTGATGGAGACTTTTGGAGTCGGCGGGAGAACTACGTCCCACCACTCGCTACTCATTAAAACCGAGGATACTCGCCATATAATAATGTCTATTCCAAACAGTGCGATTGCTCTCTTAGGAATCAGTTGATGCGAAAATCTATGGCACTGCTTGAGAAATAGCACTGCTTGAGAAATATTGTCCGATACCAAAGCTTTCACCTCATCTATTGAACTTCTACGCATCCTTGAATACGAATGTCAAGATTGCCGATTGTGTAGATTGCCGATTGGCGCAAGAACCTACGTGAGGACCAGGGATGAGCGGAAGTCAGATTTGAAATTTCGGAAGTCGGAACTCGGAAGTCGGAAGCTCCAGAAATCACCGGAATATCGGAAGTACCGGAAGTCGGAAGTCGGAAGTACAGAGGGCACAAGTGAAGAGGTCTATGCATATGTATGTGTGTATGCATATGTATGCACATAGATGTATGCAGCTATTAACCTACTAGAGTTCATCAGAGAAGCTTTTTCTGATAATGTTGAGAAGATGTGAAATTAATTAATTAAGTTAATGAAAAACGGGTTAAAAATATGTCTCATCTTACCCGACAGATTTAAAAAAAATAAAAATTGAGCACATGAGCAGGGTTACTGCAGTCCCCAGCTAGGTACTAAAAAGGAAAGTATGTTAAATTGTTACTAATGATGGTGAATAAAAACGGCTGATTTCCATATTTACACCCACTTCTTCAGCAAGTTGCCGGAATTTACAGAGCGCAGCTACAGAGGTTTTTTCTGTAAATATCTCACTCTCTGTTACTGCTGTTTGACTTCCTTATACTGACATTTCCTTCGCAAACTATTTTTGAATGTCGATCTTACTCTTTAACATATTCGCGACTTTACACTCTCTGCAATGTGCACCGATATGGGCGGCTTCTCGAGCATGCATTTGTGCTCGACCGGTTGAGCACGCGGTCCTGCGTGTCGCACCATGCGTGCCAATCGATTGAGCACATTGTCGCAGATTTGTTAATGGTCTTCAGAGAGACACTAGCAGTAGAACCGAAGCCAACAACACTATGTACGCTTCCATTTTCAAAGACCTCAGAAAAACCATCGTGAAAGTTCCTTTCAAGTATTGCTGTCACGCTCTATTTGCATGTATGAGAACAACACCCGAGGAAAAACAGACAAATAGATACCTAAGAAAACGTCACTTTCTCTCTACAACAGCTGTGCAGCGCACAAAACGCCGGTTTCTTGTTCAAAAACAGTGCAGAAGACAGTGGCAGTCAGTGACAGACGCATTATTGGATAGCCAAGGTGAAGTATGTAGGTTGAATAGCTAGAGTTTTCGTCATTCTGCAGGTTAGGCAAAGTTTCAGAAACAAAGTTGAGTGCTAATTTTAACATCAGACTATTAAATTTAATTGCATGAAATTGATTATGAAAGCATAAATTCAGGTTGACCTGCTGCAGAATACTATAAGAAGTATTTTAGCACCTCCCCCCCCCCCTCTCCCCGCTTCCCTCCACATGCGTCTGCCACAGATGGCAGCTCATGCGGGAAAAATGCAACTTGTTCAATGTCCAGCTAGAACTTCCGAAAACTTCCGGCTTTTTTTCGCACATTTCGGAAGTCGGAACTCGAAAGTCGGAAGCCCAAAAAACACCGGAATATCGGAAGTTTCGGAAGTCGGAAGTCGGAATTCCGCTCATCCCTGGTGAGGACAACTCTTCCATACGTCTTTACCAGACAATGCTGAAGAATTCTCGAATAATATCTATGGACGAAGAAGTTGAGCAGGTGCCTCAAAACAGCATTGGCTCATGTGTATCAATAGAATTTTTCGGTTCGGATGTTCCAATGCGTATTGATGATTCCCGTTCTGCAATGTCGATCCCGAATGGACCTTTTCCACTGCCAATCGCCTCACGGCAGGAGAACGCAACAGCCTGTCCAGAAGCACTATTAATACGGTGGTGCAGTAAGTCATAGGTCCAGCTACTAATTAATGGAGTACAACTTCTTGTTTTTTAAGCCTTCTAACGGTGGCTCCCCACAACTTGCATACCAGTGGACACATCCCTTTGAAGGCTTGCAGTTACCTTCGGAAATCCACTCGAAACTTGGCTCCTCTACTAATCTTATGTCTACAATACATAGACCATTATTAGAAGGTATGTCACACATCCACGGCTTAACTCCTTGTTCCTCAACCCGTAGACACATTCATGACTACTTCTGTCATGGCCTCGCAGCAATTGAGCTTACTGTAATTTGTAATTGTGCTGAAATTGCAGTTAGATATCGTCATTCCAGGAAAACTTCACAATGCAGACACGCTGGACGAAGTGATGGGTACACAAGTTGATATTGCTCAACTGCTCAACGTTTTTAGCGAGCAAGCCATGAGGGCCATGCCTCTACGTTCAAAAAAAGGACATTGAAAGACTACGAAACGATATCATCGATGCTGAAAGTGCGAAAGCATCCATTTTCCAAATCGGTGCGTGTCGTGATGGAGACAACGACTTGTGAATGTGTCTCATTTACGTCGGTTGAATGCTTCGCGTGTATACGTTTACTGATAAAAGGCTTTCATATATATGGTCTGGTAGCCCACAGAGGGCCCATGATCTAACATTGTCCGCAACTACGACCACACTTGTTTCCAGCGATGGGGGAAAGCCACAGAATCCCTTTTGAATACATAGATGCAGCACGCCAAAATAGAAGGAATTACACCAAATTCACATCAAAACCTAGTGAAGTAGGCTAAGAAATCAAGCGTACGTAATTGCAGCCAATGTCAGATCATGGGCCCCTGTGTATGCTACCAGACTATACATTTACGCACCCAGAACTAATTTTCGTTGATACACTTCGTTTATTACACGATAACACAACACGAAGATCCGCAAAGAGTTTTAGCACGAATTACAATAAGGGGAGGACGTCCAATATCCATCTGCGCCTTCTCGTCTTGTAGATGACATTCATTCACCTCTCTCCCTCTCATTCAAATTTCTTTCCGCATTTCCAGATTTGTGACGAATACCAGGTATATGTGTGCTCTGGAGGCAGGTGGGCTTGCTGCTTTTAGGAAAAGAAACACTCAAGACAGTTGACTAGAAAAGAAGATAGGATTCGAGTACAGCGTCACCAACTCCATGTATTGAGAAAACTATGTACATCTCATTTCTAAAAGCCACGACATCCTAGTACCCTTCTCCTATAATGAAAGAAAATAGGAAAACAATTCGAAGAAGATGTTTGGTATTCTCAGCATTCAACTACTTGCAAAAAAAAAAAACAGATTTGAAATTTGGTGAAACATCTTTGCTTCTAAGGGAACCTAGACGAGCACTTTTTGAAGCATTATATTTTGTTATTTCTAGTATTCTTTCTGGATGATCTAATTCGAGCTGCGTTTTTGGAAGAACATTCTCAACAATAAATACAGATGTTATTTGCTCAGAAACGTCGCGAACGGTCTGCTATAAAAAATCTCGAAATAATCACATATTTACTTTCAGCATGACAACAGTCGTTCAACATCTGTTTCCAAGAACTGGCTCGAATCTCTACAACTTTGCCGGGAAACGAATCAATACTCGTCATACTCTCTAGGAGAATTGTCGTATGATCGCCATCTTCTTCGGTTTCAGAAGCTCTCTTTTCGGGTCTGTATCATCGTACGGGAAAGAGGGGCGTAACCAGGTGGCTCTGATTGGCGCACTTGGGCCGTCCGTCACGCCCATGTGCTTAAACTCGAACGGCATCAATCCCATACATGGTCTATTTGTGCTTAGCGCCGTACGAGTCAAGCACGTGGGCGTGGCTGGCGGCCCAAATGTACCAATCAAAGTCGCCTGGTTACGCCCTTTCTTCCCTCACGATGATGCACAACCTCTCTTTTCGAAAGAAAAGCTCTCCAAACCTATGGAACGATATAAAAACGAGGTTCTCCTTATTCTTCGCTTCACAGTTCCACGAGTTCTAAGTGTGCGACATCAGGGACTTCGTCGTAAGGGTTTTATGGTCTGTCGAAGTTATAGGTACTCGACGAGCGGGGTTTTCTTATTTCAATTTTTCCACTTATCAGAAGTGTCTGTCTCAGCTGCATACAGTCTCAAGTATGTTCGAATATGGGGACCTTCTCGCATGTTTGACTATTCGAATATTCGAATTTTTGAACATTTATTCATATACTTTGGACCGAATAATGTATTCGAATAAAAAATTTGAATAAACATTCGAATTCGAATAGTCCGAAATTCGACTATTCGGAAAAAGTCCATTTCCGAATTTATTCGAATTTCGAATATTCGAAAAAAGTCCATTTTTGAATTTATTCGAAAATCGATTCGGCTTCTTCTCAAATAGTCGAATAATTTCGAATATTCGAGGGAATTTTGTGTCCGCACAGGTCTGCTTTCCAAGCTGCCAGGCTTTTCTCTGTAATATTGGATGGTCCGCAGAGGACGAATGATCAGCACAGTATCTGATTTTCGAAGCGCTTCATAATGTTACTCATTCGTTAATCACGTAATTCCACATTGATAGTGCTTCTCAAGGTCAACCCCGAAGAAAGAAAGAAAAATGATTGCCAAAGAAAAATGCTATGGGTTTGCAGTATCATTTTCTGCTCTGCTCTGCTAAGGCTGCCCCCATCATCCACCACAGCAAGACTTGTCAAAAAGGACTTCCATGCGGCAACAAGGAGGTGTTGCTGTTGTGATTTCCTACATAAGCCTCGAGTACGACTTATGAAGTGAAAAGATTTGAGGTCACTGTCATCGTATGGAACTTTTCAAGCAAGAGACACATGAAGACCATCTTGATGAGACCCTGCCTTTAAGATTTGGTGCCATATTGCAGCTATATTGAGCACTGATTCAGCTGGTATATTTCTTCGCATCTTTGAGTTTTGAGAATGTCATGATTGGAGTCAAACATACTTGCAGAGCGTCTATCATAGTAGAAAAATTCTTCACCACCATAACTTCAAATTCTAAAGTCATCGGAGACTTCTCGCTTCCCGAAATAGTCAAACTGCTCAAGTAATCGGATGAAAACGAAACAAATTTCAAATTTATTCGATTATTCAAAGTTCGAAAAACCGAATAAACTCGAAAATTCGAAATTGATGGCGAATCGAATATATTCGAAATTCGAAAATTCGAAATAAGTGGCGAATCGAATATATTCGAAGTTCGATTATTCGGGAAAAGTGGAAAATCGAATATATTCGAAATTCGATTATTCGGGAAAAGTGGAAAATCGAATATATTCGAAATTTGATTATTCGAAAAAATTTGAAATCGAATAAATTCGAAATTCGATTATTCGAAAAAATTTTTCGAATATTCCAAAGTATATTTATTCAGATATGAATATTCAGTCATAATTATAGTTTCTAGATTTCTTGAGTAAAGACGCCGGCGGAGGTTTGGGGCTTCTCTTCACCCCGAATTATCGATTGGCTCACCAATTATTTCGATTTTACTGCTTTCGCTATTTTTGACCTGCTTTTGGTAAGGACAGGCCTCATAGAACTATTCCATACGCTGCACACGAATATGACAGCCGTTTTGGATGATGGCATCGATTTTTCGATTTTATCGATGCCTTCCAATTTTGCGTGGAGATCGTTGAGGGCATGTCTAGTCGGGTTCTCCATTGCGCTGGACACGAATATGACAAGCGTTGTCAGTGAGACTATCCATTTATCGATTCAATTGATTTTCTCGCTATTGCGCAAAGGCGGATAAAAGCGCGTTTAGTGGAGCTCTCAAATACGTTGATGAAATAGCCAAGGGTAATAAAACACCTGAGCAGAGCCGAGTATGCCATTTAGTAAAGTATAAGCATGTAGCCACAGCGAACTCCAAACGGCCGCAGACAAAGGGCGGAACCGCGCGCGCCATTCCTGGGCAGAGACACGGGAAAAATCGAAACATCGTGATCCTCCCAGGCAGAGGGAAATCACGGTTTCGATTTTCCCCGTGTCTCTGCCCAGCAGGCCCACTGCCTCGGTGCAGCAGACAATCAGAGTGGGCCGCGCGCGGTACCGCCCCTTGTCTGCGACCTTTTGGAGTTGACTGTATCTGGGAAAATAATGCGGTAATATCATGACCACAGCTGGTTGGTATGGGAAAGCACCATTTTGCATACACATGTTCGCACTGTTGTATGTACAGTCCTCAAAAAGATATGCGGATTGCGCGTGAGTTTCTTTGCGTCGCTGCTGCAGAATCGTGGCGGGACCTACTCGACCCTCTCACTTAGAGCATGCTCTCTCCGCCTCCCTCGTTCAGGTCCTGCAGCGATGGTGCAGTTGCGCAATCAGTCTATCTTT
The DNA here is from genome assembly GCA_000688135.1 of Ancylostoma ceylanicum. Taxonomy (NCBI): domain Eukaryota; kingdom Metazoa; phylum Nematoda; class Chromadorea; order Rhabditida; family Ancylostomatidae; genus Ancylostoma; species Ancylostoma ceylanicum. The sequence goes on from JARK01001572.1 coordinate 184,857, forward strand.
TTGAGAAGGACTATAGTCGCATGTGGTGCATTCTTCTTCCATTGGGGGATCCACGAAAGTGTAAGAACAACACTTCCACACATTCATTCTGGGGTAGGATTCATGAAGATATAACCAAGGGAAACCAGGTTAGCAAACCAAGTTTCATAGTCAGCGTCTCATAATGTGACGTAGTCTATAGGATACACTAGCCATACAGAGTTGGTTTGTTTGGTTAGCGTTCCATGAATTCCCGCCCTACTGGGAAAAATAGCCTATGTCTCTTGGATTTGTCTTGGATTTCTTATTTTGGACATAAGTTCTATTTCCCTTAAAGCCCTGGAACACAGGAAAATCTCATGAACGGAAATTTCCGTGGTTCTTTTTAAAAATGATTCCCAGCAACATTCTGGCGCTTTTCTTGGGTTCATACTCGCTACTGTTTTGAGACAGAACGGCACCGGTGGAGATGCAGGTGACATTTGACCGTTTCGTTGCGAGCAGATGTCCCGCAGTTTCGATTTGTTGAGGGTTCGACGGGACGGCTGAGGGTCGCATTGCCCGTCCCACGCGCAAATGCACCTCGATTCATGCGGCGAAACCTGTATCCTTCTCGTTATAACCACGTCGATATATACATGCACTCTCTGTTCTAATTCTTGCTGAAGCAATGAATCCCTCTGGATTTTGTCCTACCCCGTTTGTTACCTCAATACCAAGCAGCAACATAAATTCTATTGATTTGTTGTGGTGTTTTACATTTTTACTTTTATCACTGATGCCTGAGGTCTAATATATTGTCAGGAGAATCCCAACTTTTTTGCAGTGTTTCCATGCCCAAGAAAGAAAAGTAATTTTTTCATCATTCCCGTGAAAAAAGCATTAGTAGAGACAGCTAACACAGAACACATACAATAAAAACATTTGTTTTGAAATCATTTATTGATGTTTTGTGATGCAAATGTCCCAGCATTGAGATGCTAGTCCTACGCTGTAAAAGGATTTGAATACAAAAAGCTCGCATGGTAGAATTTGCATACACTCAAAAGCCGCCATTCGTGTTGCTTTCTCAGCCAAAATTTCCAATTCCGTGAGGCTGTAAGTCCCTTTCTTTTGACTCTGTTCCACCAATAGCACGATTACTGACCAGATGCTGGGAAATAATTCAAAACAGGTTCAGTAGGAAATCAAATCAAGCGGTGCTGTACGTTTGACAGTCGATTTCGTGGGGATTTCATGACAGAAATGATGCTATACGATCCATGACAAGCGCTTTGAATGACAAACAATGGTTTCGCTGTGACGATTTCGTGCGATCCTGGCTGATGTCGTGATGGTCTCCGAGCTGTGTTGACAATGCCCATATTTGACTATGTGGCGATCGCAACTCGTACAACTCGAAATCACCAGTGTTTGGACGAAATCGATTATTGAAATTGAGTCACCTGAGTCGCACTCAAGCGAAGCAGGAACGACCCAGGTCTGTCACAGACACTTCCATGCATGGACGTCGTGGCTTCTGGGTAATCGATGGCGCTCAAAAAAAGAAAGAAGCACAAAAGGTCAGCCAAGTTCCTGAGTTCGTTCGCATCATCAGTGCTTGAAAAAGTGATGAGAACTTGTACCATCAGTGCTAGTTACCCCCTGCCTCTCCTCTTTCGGTATTTGTTTGACCTCGTTTCGCTCCTGTCCTGTTGTTTGGTGGTGTTCGTTTTTCAGGTGCTGTGTAATCCTTTACCGGTGATGATGAAATATTGTTTGTTTCAAAATATGATATTTATTTTAGGGATTTTCAGACAGCTCTTATGTCATCTTCATCGGGTGGGGTTGTCCCCGGCGATGTGACGGCGCCAAATCCACTGCATAATACCAGCAAATATAAAGTCTATGTGCAGGCTGTGGATAGAGCCTTGAAAACGTTTGAAAATCCTAATGAATGGGCGGATCTGATATCTGCGCTTGCTAAACTAGCCAAGGTGGGTTTGCTACATCTTTTGTGCTTGAAATTATCTTTAGTGTTTGGTGTTCTTAGTTTTCACTTCAATAGCCCTTCTTTCATCATCATTCATTTAAGTTGTCATTGTCAAACTTTGTGTTTCGCCTTATTTTTCCTTGTAACACAGTTATGTCTTGATTATATTCATTTTCGCGGCGAAAAAACTGGCTCAAAATTGCTTTTTATACCTTTTATATCTCTTGCGGCCTTCATCAAATGCCTACAAGAGATGGTAAAGTCTAAACAAACTTCGAGAAAAAAAAAGACGAAAATGCAACTTCTTAACTAGTTATTTTTCCCATTTAAGGGCCCTTCGTTACCTAGGGTTACGCCCGCAGGTACAGAGTACCTTGCAAATACGCGACACTATCTTATCATGCGCGTGCTCAACTATCCATATTTGAGATGTTTCTCCCATTTTGAAGGTTTAGGACTCATCACGTTTGTATTTTATGAATCCTAAACCTCATCATTTTGCCTTTCTCTATAGCATCCGTGCCCGTTTGAATTGGTGACGAGAAACACCTTGAAAACGATTTTTCACTGCCAATCTTTTGAAACTTTGAGTACTAAGAAGTGAGCTAACTTATCGAGAGGCCATGTGTAGAGCAAATTTGAGTTTTCAATTTGAGCAGAATATTAAGCTCATTTTCTCCGAAACGAGTGGAACAAACTCACATTGCGCAGAATAATTCCAAGGCCTGGGTACATCGTTGAGACTAACCATGGTACATAGACCTGTTGACGCCTGTGCTAATGGTGGGTAAGTGCGGAAACTGTTAACACATTTACGTCGGGTAATCTCAATGATGCATGTGACCATAGGAATGTGCTTAACTCCAAAGAAACTCCTCATTTTCACGTTCATAGTCAAACTTGGTCCAGTCAGATCGATGAATGTATGGGAGACTCTGCAGCAAAGATGGAATTCCCTGAGCATGGAACTTCTCCGAATACATATTTGTAGCAGGCTGTCTGCATGTTGACAGCCTCTTCTGCGTCCGCCAGCTCAGTCTGTAGACTTTTCGTCCTAACTTATAATTCGATGGTAATGTTGGGTAGAGCAGTCCAGTATTGTGGATGATCAACTTGAGAATAATTTGCGCAAACTTTCCGTGTTATCCCGCATAATGTTTCGCCAAGAAATTCGCTTGCCTTTTGTGCTGCCGAACAGATTCTTTACTGAATCTCCCACAAAATGTATTGCCAGGCAAATTTACATTCCTTCGCCAAATGTTTTGCCACCAAACACAGAGTAGTTTTATGGATACATGAATGTTGCATTACTGGCGCGCTGTTAAGGTCTTCCAATCTAATGCGAAGTTTGGGGATATTCCAAAGCCAGTTACGGTTGCCAAACGTCTCTCTCAATGTCTTCATCCTGCTTTACCAATGGGTAAGTTCCAACCTCTACTATTTATTCTGTGTGCATGTTCACATTTTCATTTTAGGGGTTCACCTTAAGGCCCTGGAGACTTATAGACAAATTTTTGACATTCTGGGTCCTCAGTCTTTGCCGAAGCTCTTGTACCTATTTGCCGTTGGTTTGTTTCCTCTGATGGATCACTGCGGAATAAAGGTGTGATTTAATGCCTTCGTTATTTGTTCTTCTTATCGTTCTCATTCATTTAGGTGAAATCCGAGTTGTTCAACATTTTCGAACAATATCTTCTGCCATTAGGTCAAAATCTGAGACCGGCTCTGCCTGGCTTCTTAGCAGGAGTGTTGCTGGGCTTAGAAGAGGGAACAGAATTCTATGACAGGTATCTTTTTCACCTCTCATCTTTGGTTACCCGTTTATTTGAAAATCGTTGGGTGGCACTTACTTCCGTATTTGGGGAATGAGAGCGCCCGGTCGAAGCAAAATAGAATAACTTTTGAAATGTTGTAAAGTTAGCTACGAATGACGAATGACCAGATCCATTTCCTGAGCTACCGCATTCACGTACTATCGAACTTTAGGTCTTTATCCGTTCTGGATCGTGTTTGTGAAGGAGTTGGGGAGCGAGCCTTTTTCGCGTGTCTGTGGCAAGCTGTACTCGGTTCGCCTTCTGTTCGACTTCCTGCAATGTTGTATGTCAATGCTAAATTTGACAAAACACGTTCTCTCGACGACCAGATAGCCATAGTCGGAGATCACGTCAACCATATGGTGAGGGCTTTTCTTGTTTGTTTAGTTAAAGGCCCATTTTCTTCCTTCTGTTTTCTTGAATTTTATCGCGCATTGATGGTCAAGTATTTGGTTTTTTTTTTCAATCAAGTTTTTCTTGTTCGTTTCAAACTGTTTGCATGATGCATGCATTTCTTTCGATGACATTTTTTGGTTCTTGAGGAGTTGTTTATAAAAGCTGTTTCTGTTGTTTATTCGCATCCTTACTTTATTCATGATTTCCAGGTAGCCGCATTGTGTGCAGTCGCTAACGACTCCGGGTCTCCTTTGGTGCAACGGAATTTATTAGATTTTTTATGTGCAGCGTTTCCTCTAGACAGTACTAACCTTACAAGCGACGACTTCGTTCAGGTAAGCGAAAGTAATCAACTTCCAGACTGTTGCGGCATAAGAAGATGTTTTTGTTGAAATATAATGATTTGAAAACTCAGCTGTTAATGCGGTGTATGTTCGTTGTACTTCGGCGGGATATGTCGCTCAATCGGCGCCTTTACACTTGGTTAATGAATCCTTCTGGTGAGTGAGAGATTCATGTTCTGCAGCATTGTGGACAGTTTCGTCCGAAGGACGTTAGGTTTCTGGCTCTGTGAATTTCCCTTTTCGTTCAGGAGGCAATGTAGCTATTAGCAGTATTCCTATTGGAGACGATGGTGTCGAGTCCACATTCTTCACCGACAATGCCCTTCCTCTAATAGTGGAAGCATTAACTGAATATCTGAAGCTCGATCTCGTGGAAATTCCCCAAGTTTCGACGAATGCTTGGGCGTACGGTTGGGGTGATAAGAAGGTAACATTCTCAAATATTCGCCGCGGCTGTTGCTTTGGCTCTTACGATAGGAAACAAAATTGCTTTTGATAGAAACACCCCTTTGCACTGGCAAGCATCCTTTCGATGCTGTCTATTGTATTATATGATACATCAAATACTCTGTTGCTTGCGATGACCAGAATGTGCTGCATTGTTGTAGGGATGGAATACAGATTAGTATGTCTTGACTTCCATCTTGAAGTCGTTTTTTAGGAGAGTGAACAGCACCAATTCGCTGAAGTTCGCGTTTGTCGACTATTATTGTACCTGCAAGATCGAGCAGATATCGGTGTGCCTGTTCTCAATAAGGTTTTCGCGTTATTTCTCGTACGAGTGTCGAATGTTTACGAACGATTAACGCATGAATGTCCAGAAGTTAAAGAAAATGTACGTTCCATTTGGGTTTTTTGTTTTACGTTTCCTCTTCTTGAAAGATTGTTGGACGTTGCAGGTCGTACTCCTTGCATAGAGCACTTTTTTTTTTCAGAAGAACCCCGATGTCACCATTGATCGCAGTAACATGCGACTGTCGTTGGGATTGAACAAAAGTTCTTCTACTTCACGGATAGGAACAGTTGAGTCTGCAGCTGAGAAGGAGAAAGATAGGGTAGGTCATTAGCAATGCTTTTTTTTCTCACATGCGCAATGTCTGAGGATTATTAGGTTGTATTTCCCCAGTTATCTTTCCACGAAAATTATTGCGAAGTGTGAGAGAATAGGTTTATTTAAGAAGAACGTAATACGAAAAGATAGCGAGATCAGTAGATGCTCAGCATAACATTCTTCTTTCTACTTTTCTCGTACGTGGGTCGTTTACCGAAAGCGATGGAATTCCAAAAAAAAAGTCCCATGTGATTGACGCCTATACCTGCCTAGTATCGTACTCATCTCTATCATTGGTCTACGTGTGCTAGCTGAACGAATCGCAATGCTAGGTAAGCAATATATTCGTAGCAAAAATGGGCGTTTTCCATTGTTATAATTGATATTGACGGTAAATGGTTGTCGATTTCCGCATGCTTTCTTTCTTTTTCTGCTGCTGAGACCGGTTCTTTACGAACATTTCAACGAAAGCAGAGAGGCCGATACGCATATATTCCTCAAATATTATACAAGGGATATGATCTCAATATATTTTTTCATGATTTGTGAAGTGGTTAGCAGTATCCGCCGTAGAAATTTTGTTATATTATTGTTGATCTTTTTTTTTTCGAAGAAACAGGATTGCTTTTCCTACAGGATCGTCGTCTTGATGAAATAACCAAGACTTTCAACCTATTGCTGAATTCGCTTGAACCTGGATTCTTGTTCGACTTTCTTGGAAGCTGGTTTACTCGACTCATCTCTGTGGATGATCCATGTTCCGAGAGCATAGCGCAATTTGCTAAGGTTTGTGTGTCGATTAATGTCGCCTCTGTGGCAAATTTGAGTTTTCTTGATAGTTATTCATCACATTTGATGTTGACTAGTGAGAGAAGCAACTAGCTATAAAGAAAACCCCATAGTTTGTTGTCCCGGAGAGGATTCCTGCTCGAGCGGCGCGGTGACGCAGCGTGCTTTTGGAGGCCGCGCAAAGACGCCCACTGTACATCTTCTCAATACCTTCTGAATATTTTCACCTCATATCTCTCTTCTTAGGCTTATACGTTAAAGTTCTTTTGAAACGAATATTACTGAGCTTTTTCTCCGCTAGCTTTACATTAATATATTTTTCTTTCCACTGTGAAACGATGAAATGTGTTTACGAGATCATCGCTCATATGGATGTTTTACTTAAGGTTGTTACGTTCTGCCTCGAAACATGTAACCTCGATGGTGATCGTGCTCTGCGTTCTCAGTTCCTGCCGAAACTGCTTAGCCTGATCTTGAATGGATTGCACAATGACAAGAATCTTATGGTTATTGAGAGTACTGCTTTGCTTCAGGTACGCTTTGCTACAGCCTTTCTCCCTAATGAATCCCTATAAGGAACAATGAAAAGAGAATATTTTTATTCGATATCTTTGGTGAATTGTCAGTAAAAATTCTCGACGGTCCTTGTTCAAGGAAGTGTTTAACCTTTAGGTCATTGATGTCTGTAGCAGGCTATTGGAGGAAATTTCGCAGAGCGGAGCTGTTGAAGGTCGGGATTCACTTGACTATTTCTGTTTTATTCTTCTTTACTTCACTTCTTGATTGTAGTGCCGAACGGAGACATGTCGGACACCTCTTCAAATGCGAGTCCTAGGAAAAGTCTCACTATCAGTCCCGCAGTCGCAGGCGCTATAGATGACGGTTAGAGTTATAGGGTTATCACTGGCCGATTCTCACTTCGAAAACCGTGCTATTCGTAAATGTTTTCAGATCAGGTTCTTGTGGAGTCATGCGTGAATGAATGTCTTCTAGTACTTTCGTCAGCATGTCGCATTTATGTGGCAAACAGGTCAAGCTTACGCCTTCCTCTGCTTACTGCTGTCTGCAAGCTCACTTCTAAATTCGTCGATTATCCACTATATTGTTTTGTGCTAGATCATCGCGGCAGTTCTGAGCTGCCCGGTTGGCTCCAAGATGTTCTCAAGGTGAGTGAAATTCGTGAACTGACGGCGTTCGCTACCCCATTGTCATGCAAAGATTGTTGCTTTTAGGTTGTTGATGCCGAATCTTGGATCCAGAGGTTGAGCCACTCATCCCACGTGAGCTATTTCAAAATCCCATCTTGTGATTTATTAATATATGTGAAGGAGCATTCTCCTGATTGATCCAGAAGTGTTTCCGTAATTTAACTCATTTTGAAAGACATCTCTTCGATGCTCGTTTCCATGCTTTATGGCAAGTAGGACAACAGCTTCTCCCAATATGAGGAGGAGTCAATATCTGGAAGAACTACTTTCTGGATTAATGAGTTTCTCTTCATCTGCAGATGATGGACGCGTCAGACTTGTCAGCGAGAACGACTGTTTTTGACTTGGCTCTCTCCGTGTATCTGAAGTGCGCTTCGGTCCTTTCCCAACATGAAGCCATCAGTGGACGAATAGCTGATGGACAAAGTTCCGTGGTGGATGAGTATGTCTTCAAGCAATTCCTCGTTTTAAATGAATTCAATTACTTGCAGCTATGCAGTGGTGCTTGAATGACTTTTGTACATTTAGGAGTGAAGAAAACCCTACTACAGTTTTATTGAAACCTCTACTTTTTTCGACGCACATCAATAAGCTGGAGAAGGACAGAGTTTTTGAAGTGAGTATCATTTGTATTTGCTGCAGCAATATATTGTTTATTGGTGGAACACCCTGAGAGTGAACCTCATTCTCTCTTTGGACGAGCCTGAGAGGGAATTATTTTTTGGGGGTGGACATATTTTTCAAAGTCAAGCACCACTTTTATCTTTATAAAGGCACCATCCTCCTACAAGCTAGCAAGTGCTCCACTTGCACATGTATGAACTTGTAAACTTGCTACATTTTACCTGTGAAAAGCTCAGAAGTGGGCACCTGTTTCGGAAAAAAAAATTAGACATGGACAACTAGCCCTGTTACGGGCACAGTATTGAAGCTTTCTGACATGCGCGGTTCTTAGAGATTGAACGAGGGTTTACTCTTTTGGTTAATATGCGACACACCCTATCTGCTTTCGAAGCAAAGCAATTTTTTTTTTCAAAGATCGGATGAGTTTCAATTTTGGAGCCCGTTTCTTAGTTTTCGCCAGGCTGCGTCTTCGCTTCCAGACTGGCATGAATGTAGTTAATTTTTGTTCCAACTTACTTTTGGCTTTAATTTTTATTTTTGATTTAATTTTGGTTTTATTAATTATACTTATACTTCACCACTCCACGCAATTAGTATGTCCCCTCACCCTACCGGTGACGCCTTGCTTGAGTGAACTTTACTTACCCACTTGTGATTTCCCTCACCAACCTTCACTTTTGTGGATCGGTACTCACAACTATTCCACCCATGGTTTTCGCTTCTGTGAATCGTATGTTTCACGAAAACATTTTGAAAAAGAGGAGTCTGGTCTGTGTTAGGCTGAACTTACAACTACTATTCTTCGACGACTGAAAAATTATGTTTAAGTTGTCCATTAATGTTTACGGTTTTGTCTTGAGGGAAGGGCATCAGTCGCAACAAGTTTAAATTCATCTATATTCCTTATTGATTGGCAGGGTCAAGCGTGGTGTCGATAAGAAGTAGATTCCTAGGCGACCCCCTCCTTGCCCGTCC
>JARK01001572.1:195832-212401 GCA_000688135.1 Ancylostoma ceylanicum
CCCATTGATACATTATCGTCACACGCTTGACCCTGTTGATTGGCCTTGTACTGCAGCCTATCATGAAGATGTATAGTATTTAATTACGCTGTGGATAACAAGATGAGCGAATATGCTGTTCACCTGTGTGTACCATGCATCGGCGGAAACAGTCAATCAGTTGTTCACAAATTCCTATGTTTCTTGTGTTTGTCAAGGCACAGACAAAGATGCTGATATCTGTCGCTATTTCTTCTAATATGTAGAAAACTGCACTGTTAAGCGGTGCGGACATGCGATATGGCTTGGACTTGGCTTGTCTTGGTGTGCTTACGAACACGAACGGTTATCTCGTTTAATGGCACTTCTGCACTCGAGAAAGCCCAACGAGCCAAGCAGTGACATGGAGAACATCATCGTTTCTGCGCTAACTAGTAATGATACGGTACGTTCACTTCATTCCTCTTAATTGGTTCATGCTTTTTATTTCTCGTATTACATGAATACAGTTTTTCAACTTCATTTCATAGAGCCAAAGGTACTTTTGTTTGTGCATTTTCAAAGGGAGATGAAAACTTTGTCAATTGTTTTTTTTTTTGTTCGTTTATGCGACTGTGAAACGACTATCCCGGCGATCCTCGCAAATGAATATTGGGCAGCTCACGCAGCTCACCACTGCAGCATATGTCGTCGTATCAAATAATGAAACAGTTTCTAAGAAGTACTGTTCGCAGTGCTTCCATTTTCGCGTAGATAATACCCGTAACTGTGAATCTGCTTCAATTATTCCACTTAGTGTCAGAAAGCTGTCACGAAATATTTATTCACTAGGGCATGTTAAGTATGAATGATCACTGACAAGAGGAGACACATGTGTGAGTACCCTGTGAAACTGTATCGAGGGATCACATATGCCCATTTTAGGTCATTCTCTGTTATTTAAACATCCTCCTGTGTTTTGGTAGATAATGGCCCCTCAAATTTTCTTGTTGCTTTGGGAGTCACTGTTATTAATTGCGCGATGTTACCTGAGCTATTAAATTTCCCAGATGATGCTTTTTATAAAATTCAAGTTGTGGTGTACCCCATCATGCTCACAAAATGCAGATTCAGGAAGCATTCTTTCTTTTCAATGCTGCTGTCTAAATAGAGTTCCCCAATGTTTTTCATTTGCTCAAAGGGTTTGGGCTTGAATACTTCGAGTTTGACTCAGCCGGTACATTTTTTTCTCAAACATTCCATATTTCTTTGAAGGTTGGTCTTCGCTCTCCCTTGGACAACAATGTAACTACTCTTTTCTGCGAATGCGCTTCATAGCCACCTGCTTCGTGCTTTTTGGTCCTGTTAATCTAAAATCAACTCTGTTTGCATATCCAACCTGAACTACCTTTTTTGGCTAGCAAAAACTTGCTCTAAACATTCAGTTCTCATTATGCAGTGCCTTTCTATGCTTCTGGAACATCTTCGAGAACTTTGCAGATGATCAGCACAGAAGCTGCACAAACATTTCATCGGATGTGGATGCTAACACGAACTGGCGATGATCAGCCGCCTCTTTGTACGAAGCCATTCAATCGGTACGTCATGCTGTGTTCTTACAGACCCCGAGAATGTGCAGGCTAGTCATTGAGCAAGAAATATGTGCAATTTCAATTTAGAGCTGTCATGTTGCTGCTAGGTGTTCTGGCGGATGAGTCAGTTTCTCGAGCTCGCACTGAACTGAAAAGCGCAGCTGCTGCTTGGTTCATCGACTGTGCGAAGCACAATGACCTTCCGAGAATTGTCCAGGTATTACGTTGTGGAATTAAACATGGAAAGGTTGTTCTTTATCCTTCTACATCTAGATGCTCGCCACCATGTTAATGAATCCTGTTACTGCTCGAATTTCGATTCAGTATATTTTTCAAGAAGCAAGGTACTTTAGCAGGTTGTCAAACTAAATCATGCTATTCTTTCAATTGGCTCCATATCTAGATTATGCCGTGATCAATTCTCATCGCTGCCAAATGACGTCTCGGTGGTCACTCTAGTCACCTCTGATGGCAAGCAACGGCTTTATCATTTTGATGGTCCAGTCAGTGAAGGGTGCGTCATTCCTTTAACTTTTCTTCGACTAGTACCTTCACTAATTCCATATGGTGCATTTGTAATCAAAACTTATTACTAAATTATACATACAATAATCTTTCACCGTAAAGAATGTTCGCATTTACGGACGGCTCTGAGATGTGACCGTTCATATGAAAGCAAGTGGAAGTTCTGTTTCAGCGCCTGGCAGTATGACCTTAAAAACCGGTTGCTGCTCTCTTCGGAGACAGGAGCATGCGAAGCTGAGCAAGCGGCTGTCTCGACTTGTGCTACAGGTGCTGGTGATATTCCAAACTTCGATGAAGATACAGTACGTGGCCATTTCTCAATTATTCGATTTTTTTACCTAGAGCACTTGGGCCATGTATGATGCTTCCTTCAGGATTCGCTGGATACGCTCTCAATTTCATTAGATGGAGTAGACGGTGCTGTTGTGGAAACGCTACAGTATATGATTGATTGTGTTGTGGAAGAGGAGGAGAGTGAACTGGATAATCAGCGACAATTGGAGTGTGCGCTTGCTAATGCACCACCCGAAGGAGAACCAGTGATTTTCGCGTACGTGTTCTGTTTATTAAGAGGTTTTTTTTTTGAAATTTGTAATTGCCCTATATTGATAGGTTCTTGTGACATTATTTCGTAAATAGTACCTGATTCTGTTTCTTTGCAGCAATGATGATGAGTGCGAGACTGAAACAACTACAGCATCTGTTGCCGCTTCGAAGCCACGACATTCGAGCGGTGATCGTCCCGCACCGCTCGTTGGAGACAGCGTCGCTAGGTTTGTTCCTATCCGCCTACGAAAGTATTTTGCAATGTCATTATCAGTATTTATTTTCGAATGAGAGACAGTTTTTTTTTTTCAATGGGTTCCATTCCATTTACAAGCCTGTTGCTGACTTTTCATCCTACAAATATGAGTATTATATTTTTATTGTATTACACGAAAATTCGACACTGTGTTTGCTTTCAGTTTGAGGTTCTAGCGGGTAATCATTTCCTCACTTAATTGACGTACAAAACATTCGTTGCAGGTTCAAGAAAGGGCATCGCAGGCAAGATTCGCTTCAAGAGAGCATATTCAGCATGACGGAGAAAGAACTCAAGTATTTATTATCAATAATCGTCTCACATATTTGATCAGGTGTTATATTTTGCACATCAGTGATGTATTTGTAGAACATTCGATGCAACTGAGCTGCTGCGACCGTCAGTCGACTCGACATCAGAAGGAGTAAGCCTATTCCATGAACTTCACGTGCATATGCTCTTGTATGGTGAAAGCGGTCGAGTTGTGGATCTGGGTAGAGCTGAAACGGCCTTCCGGATCTTGACGGCATTGCTGTGTCCCCGAGGTTCACATGTGTCGAATCGCATGCTGCTCAGGTTGGTTGCTGCTAACACGTTCCTCAGAAAAACAGAGAAAAATCTTGAATTTTTCTTACTTTTGTAGTTGTCTGGTTTCATCTGGCACAGCGGCTCTAAATGGTGACAGCACCGGCACTGGTTCTCCTCTCTCTGGCTCACTTGTGGACCTCATGGCTAAGCATGTTCGAGCGATTCTTGGGCAACACTTTTGGGGAACTACTGGCGATGAAGATGCAACAAAGCATCGTCATCTCACGCTGCTTGAGCTTTTGATCACAGTGGGTGGTGCTCTTTTTCATTGTTTTTTTTAAGCCAGATTCGGTACCTTTCTCGGAAGTTATTTCGTCTTGTCGAAAAATGTCTTTCGATCGTTTCCTCTGTTTTAGATTTCGCTCCATTTTCTGCGTTCGTTTTTCCTGAACTCTCCCATATCTCCCGTGACAGAAGCAGATTTGGTAATGGCGTGGAAATGCAAGGTAACTTTCTTATTCTAGTGATCGGAATCATAAATGGTTGGCCGTCAGAGCTCTACTATCTAACATTCATGTTTCATTTATTTCTTTCAACTTCAAAAATGAAGTTAACACATGTTTGGTTCGATATAAGTTGGCGTTATAATGTGAAATTCAAAATAAATCACAAGTTTAAATTTTAAGGGCCCATGTACTGTTTCTACTGTAGTTTTGATTATTGCATTTGCATTTGCAGGTGTATTGTGTATGTTGCTGTGTGAAGAAACGATTTGTTCTAGATCGCTGCCCTGGATTTCCTTTCGGAGCTTCTGAGTGAGCTTTGTGGCATGATCTGCGAGCAGCAATCGCGTCCGTTTGTGATGTTTGTGCAGTCTGTGCTGTCCAGATCAAAACTGCAGAAGTGTCTTCTGCATTTACTTCTAACGGCTGTTCATGATCCCAGAGCAAATGCTGAACCAGGACAAATGTGAGTTCATTTAGTTACTAGTGATTTCAACCACTTTTTCGTTCATCTTTACAACTTGAATTTTCTGTTGGGATCCATATGATTCATGCCATGCTGCTCTTGAGCTTTGATATTTGCCTATATTTCGTGTCATTTTTAGTATGCCTCTCTCCGTGTCTATATTCGAGTTCAACGAAGGCGGTTCACCTAGCGTGAAAAGGCGTCTGGCCGGACTGTTGTCCGCATATAATCGCTCGTTATTAAGTGTAACAGCACAAGCGATTAGGCTGGAGAGTGATATCAAAAATGGATACTCCACATTTGGAGACGTGGTAAGCGTTTTAGTTCAGAGCAGAGGAACAATGCGAAATCAACTATTTTGTTACAGAACACTGGAGGCGTGATGTTGAATCGTCTCGCTGTCGCTCAGCAAATTTACAATACTCCAGCGTATCGTGGCACACTAAGAGAATCTAGCCCATCTCTCGTGGAACTTCGTGCCTTTCTGCTGATAGTGCTTAATGCACTGAAAAAACGGCCTGAACACCACGAAATGTGGTTCCAATTCGTCATCCAAATACTACCGTGGATGGAGAGGTTAGTTTCATACGAAGTGTTAACGCGAGAGCTTTCACAGACATATAGTTTAAGCTGCAAAATTTAGGTCTTTGGCAACTGTTATGGTTCGCGTCGTGGAACAGCTTTGTAAGAATATCGAAACGGCTGTCGCTGTGTGTTTTCCGAATAACACCACCTTGGATACAGACAGCGCCGTGATTAGCATCAAAGAGAGCGAGCACAACTATCCGTCCTGCTTCATCACCATGGTTTGTCATTACCATTCGAATCTTGGTTTTTTTTTGTGCTAATCTGTTAAGTACTGCTTGGGCGTGTCGTTCATGATTCTTGTCAAATATTACTAGTGTTTAAGACGCTGGAGACTATCACGACCTTGCTGCACTTCTGCGTGATTGATGGATCTGTTGCTGGGTCTGCGATTCAGACCACAACACCATTACCAGTAGCCCCGCATTCCGGTGGAACCAGCATGGTTGGACAGGTTAGTAGACTGCTTAGTCGCAGCTGCTATAATGCCTTGAGGGGAACTGTCATACCCGTAATTCTAGGCTATGGCTGTGATTCCCGGAACTAAAGGAGCAACAGAGCTGTTTTCGAACCTTGTGAAAGTGTTCAGTTTTAGCGACTCAACATCGGTGCGTACTTCCTTTGTTAATATTTCATTCATTTCCATTCCCTTTTTCATATTTCTTATGCTCCGATATGGCGTGCGCATTCCAAGAAGCTATTATGTCCTACTAGAGGTATGCAGTATCTGATGAAGAAACGCGTTGCTTTTGCCAGTGCGACAATAATTTTTTCATGGGAACTTTTTCGTGTTCAACACGAGGAATTGTCCCAGAACTACATGCTCGTGTTATTCGTTCAAAACGAGAAGTATTCAACTGTTACTAGAGTAGTGTGCTTCGTTCGCTTAATCTTTTCTTGGACAGTTCAAAGATTCATGTTCTATGACAGCGTCTAGCATTTCTAAAGCCTTCAGGCGGGAGGTGTGAATCTTTCGAAACTGGAAGGATCACGTGGATCTTTTGCTTTGCGACAAGCTTGTAACGACATGCTTACCTCTCTTCCGCATGCTTTGGCCACCATCTGCGATCTGTGGTCAGTGATAAGGAGCAAAAAAGAACCGCTTCTACCGCTCGGTTCACCACAGGTTTGTGATTTGTCTGTGCGCGTGTGTTTACATTGAAGTCTTTTCGGGTGCAAGGTTTAGTTTGAATATTTAGCATCTTCGACAGCTTGTGCTCGATTTGCTATCACCGATTGCTCAACATCATCAGCAAGCGTTTCTTACTGCTCTTTCTCTTGTTTGGCTAACTCGTTCTGGTACCGGTGCAACAGCACATAGGAAGATTGATCCAGATCAGGTAAAGGAGGAAATTGACTGGTGGTTTGAACTGTGGACAGAGTTGGTAGCGACTCATGCTGCGTTCTGTCGCGAGTTTCAGTTTATAAGTTTGACAGTGTTTGCCTAATTGCAGCCAAACTTCCAATACACTCCGGCCCAAAATGACATAGCAAATCTGCTGTTGAGTCTGAAGGTGATATCATTTGAAGAACTCGTATCGGCTGTCACCGACACACTCAAGGAAGTGGGTGTGAAAGCCACGAAACTAGGAGCAGGAGAGAAGGTGAGTCAGAAATTAATAGAATTCGTAGCAGTCATTAAAACCTTGATTCAACTTTGCATGGCTTCCATATCTTGAGTATATTGAAAATGGGTTTCTCGAATTGTTTCCGTTCTTAAGGCCACTTTCCCAACGGAAGCTCCTCTCCTCGAGCTGGTCCATGGTTGTGTAAAGGCAGTGCCGACGACGCAATTGCGCTCTTGTTGGTTGCCTTTCCAAGCTTTGTTCTCGGATGCACCTCTTGCCAATCTCCCACCCAGAGCTGTATTTCTTTTGTATATGTAAGTGCTATGTAAAATTTATTCAAGGTTATAGTCTGCCTTGATAAAGTCATGTTATTTTAGAATTCTGTGTGATTATGTGCGGTGTGCTGGCGCATCTTACATAGTCGAGGACAAGACTATGTCTCGAGCTGTACAGGATGCGGTGCAACGTCTAACTGAAGCTGTCAACGCAATTGTTGGGTGGCAGTTGGAGACCACAACATGGCTAAAGAGAACTCTTGTGGTTAAACACGACCAGGGTAAATTATATGAGCATATTATTTATTACATATTATAGCGTATTATTATATGAGCTTAAGATATTTATTTTTTGTTTTTTTTTATAGCGGTATTCTTGAGTTTTCATCGCATGCTGAAATTGTTGCTTCAATTTTGGGTTCTAGGTGTTCGTTCCCAAGATGCTAGCCCGTCTGTTGAAATGAACACGCCTTTGAATACTCCGCTGCCATCCATGAATCAGTCAGAACAAAATTCTATGCGTGGTTCGACGTTATCGTTAATGACACGGTACTCGTTTTGATGTGTGATTTACATTTTTAAACTTTTTTTAATGTTGTTTACTTTGTTGATTTTCCATGTAGTTGAATGTTTGCATTATTCTGCAGTGAGTGAAGATTTCTTGTGCTGCAGGCCTTCATCACTGGACACTGGTACAAATGCGGGATCGCTGCCTGAAAAACGAAGTAGTTCTAATCTTCGTAGCTCTGTGAAAGACACTAACAACAACAAACGTGACCCGGCTCATAGCACTCAGGCACTTTTCCTACTGGCAGAGGTATGAACGAGAAGAGGTGGTTGAAATAGTACTGTCCTTGATCTAATGCAGCTTTTTTCTAGAATTTGGCTGAACTGGTGGATTCCGTATGCAAGAGTGACGACAAGGAGCGGCTTTTGCCAACGCTGCATGCTGTTTGGGGCAACGTGGTTCCGTACCTAAGAGCAAAGAAGCAAGTCCTTTTGAAGCACTGCTAGACCTTGTCCATTTCTTTCCTAACAAGATACCACATGCTCACTCTATACATTTTCAGTGCCCGGAACTCGCGGTTTTTCCTCGCATCGTCTCAATTGTTGGCATCGATGAGCTCCTTTAGCTACATGCGCCCTGTGTGGAAGAAAACTACTCTCGAATTACTACTTGACTCTTGTAAGCCTAAACCATGCTCAATTATAGATATCTGTAGTGTTTTATTGTCATTATTATTTTCCGAAGAGCAACTTCAAATTACTACACCCCAGCGGAGTTTCTCGTTATGCTTTTTTTTCAAACGGAAAATATGTTTGCGTTGCGACTGGTTCTATTCCAAAGGCCTTTCAACAACCAGTTTGCTTACCTAAACAGTTAACATGCTCTTCTGCTTTCTAAGGGAAACAAATACAGTCAATTCGTTCAACTCAATATTTACACTAACGTTCGACGAAAAAGGGCGGAAAAATACGCTTAGGTAGTTTCTAATGCATGCATGGAAAGATTATCAAAACTCCTAGGAATTTTGGCGCTATCATGGGAATTAAAGTCTGTTAATATTTCCATTAAAATTATGTGGGGTGGGGAGAGGGGCAGCTGATTTGTATGCAGATTGCTTTGTGGCCTCACAAAGCGATTGCTTTGTGGCCTCACAAAGCAATGATCATCCAGTAAATACCTTTTTTAGCATTTTTCAAAATGGACATGCAGTCGTTAAAGCAGTGGCTAATTGTGACAGATCATCTGATGACTCACGATAAGACATCATTCAAGGATCTACTTAGTTAGTTATTTCAGTCTAGTTTTTTTTTTTCGTTAGAGGAAGGGGGAGTACCTGTCTGCTCATTACCTATTAGCACATCATTATAAGCACACTACTTTTCAGAGAGTATTGCTTACACACCGAACGCCTCCTTCAGTATTATGACATCAAAAGAGCAGGAATATGAAGCAAGAGCCCAAGCGGTGAAGCGGTTGGCATTTGTTGTGCTTGGATCTGAACTCGACCAGTACCAGGCACAAATGAACGATATCCAAGGTAAAAACTTTCTTAATTTGTTATGAGGGATGGTATTGTAATCAAAAAGGCACCACTGTTTTGATTAGCTTTGACTTAGTGAGAATATTCAATTTCATCGAATTTCCACAAACTTATATATTTTTACCTCGCTGTAAGCAAATGCTCGTGCTAAAACAATATCGATGTTGAAAGCTGCTGAACTCCATGGAGGCATTAGATACAGTGATTTAATAGTTGTTATGCTTCTAGAGGAAGAAAAAAGGCTTCGCTCTTGTCACTTAATGTTCTTGTGCTGAGGCGAGAACAGTTTCTGAGAGCAGTGATCACTGAATCTTACATCTTCTGATGCTTTCTCTGTTCCAGAACGTCTATCGGAAAACTTACGTGTTTCGCAGTCGCCCTCTATCCGGTCGGCAGTGTTCCTGTGTATCCGGGTGTTGTTGTTGCGGTTACGACCACCAAGTTTAATTGGAATTTGGCCAATCATGGTCACTGAATTGGTTTGTGCTTTTTTCATTCAGCTAATAGATACGAAGTTTGAAAACAAAATCTTTCGCGTGGGGCAGTGTCCAGGCAAGATCTCCTTTACATATTAGTGCCCAAAGCCGAAGGGAGGCGGTCAAGACGTACGCCGCGACGAAACCACGCCGCACGCGTATGCTCGTTAGATCCAGGTTCATTTTGTCCACACTGTAGCTTTTAGGCTTCTAGAATGTATAAAGTACAGCTGTTCTGCGGGCATAATCTACCGAGTTGCAATTAGTTCTTCGAGTAGAGTAAGTAGATGCCATATTCGAGGAATTGGAAATTTTATCTGGATACTGCCTTTGTGAAAGTCTGAACATTTTTCAGCACTGTAGAGCCTTCCTCTACTCTCTTTACCTATTGTCTTCTTTAACCACGTGAGCATTCCTTCACAAAGGGGGAATTTTTCAATAGGACATTGATCTGATTTCCTCACTATCTAGATTTGCTTATTTTACTTACGGAATGGGTTTTTTTCAGGTGCATGTGCTTCTCCAAATGGAGCAACAATTATGTGCTGAAGGTAATGGCATAGAAGATCTCGGGTGTGCAAGAGATGACGCTTGGATGCAACTTTACTTGGCCGCGTGTAAATTGTTGGAAACGCTGTGTACTTTGCCTGCAGGATACTTGGCGCAGTTTCAGATGTGCGCATACAGATATTTATTTTACTCTTTTGTGTAGTTCTGTCAATTTATAGTAGTTTATTGCGTGAACAATTCATTTAAAGGTGTCACTGGGCTTTCGTGAATTCGGTCTCTACAAGCAAAACTGACCTGTTCCTTCCGTTTGCTGGACGAATAAACAAGCTGCTTCGAACAAAGGTACTTTTGCTATAGGTGCTTTGCCTTCAAAACTTCCGTGATAGGGTAAGATTGTCGTAATCGTTCAAGATAGTTTCACTATGCATCTCACCAAAATATATCTTGAACATACATCCTGTGGCTGTTTTTCCTCCTTGTCTGGGTTATGAGAAGTTTTTCAGTTCGGCAAATTGACCCCGGAAGAACTGGCGAATCTGTCACCATCCTTATGCGGAATGAAAATGTTAACGACCTTCGAAGAGCTTCGGCCGTTCTTTTATGCTCTAGCCACACAAAACAAAGCGTTACCGGGAACTCACGAGGTAATTATTCTGTAAAACATAACAACAGTGCTTGCAATCATGTAAAGGATCCTCTTATTACATTGCAAGTTTTACCTGTTGAAGATTGGTAACACTCCGCACCGCTCCCTAGGGCAGAGTCGCTATTGTTATTTTTTTTGAATTTTAACTAGTATTTGTATGTATTCCATCGTGCACCTTCCTGGTAAATTTTGATTGAAATAGTTTTTACAGGGTGCCGGAACTGACTCTTCTTTCTTAGCGGGGTCACTCTCGTATAAAAACGCTGTGCAACGCCTGGAACACGCTCTTTGTGTGGATTTTGCAGAGCATTGGCAGCTTTAACTAGTTTTGGACTCTCGATAATGAATGCTGTGATGCTTTTAGTTTTATTACTGGACGTGTACATTCCTTCCAGGATTAAGTTATTCTAGGGTAGTGTGTCAAAAGTGTTACAAAGCTAGTCTATTGATTTAACATTGCAATTCCTTTTAATTATCTGTTAAACTTACGTCGGTGATACTGGGCATGTACTTTCTTGTGAATCATTGCTATATTATCATTTCCCTGGTATTGATATCTCAGTTGTGATCAGTATAGTAGCGTGTAGAAAGGATACTTGTAACATAACTCATAGAGCTTTTCGTGCTATCGTTTCACATTGTCAAACCATGTGCTGTAGATAATGGACGCGTCTTCACTTTTCTTCTGACACTCACCTTTGTTGTTTCGCGCTATCCTTCCATTTAAATTCATATTTCCTAACCGCGCATGTATACATTTTTTCTATTACGGGGTGTGTAGATGACATGCTGTGAGCAGATGCTTGCTTGTTTTAGAAAGGATCTGTAATTATCCGTCAGCCAAAACATCTAGGGTTTGTGTTCCATATGTGACTATGTGTTCAGGAAGCTTAACGAAGCGTTGCTATGAAGCCTATTGGTAACAGTTCTCTTCATGCAGCGATTACTCACAACGCAAACTATGTGATATTTCTAGCTGGAATTGCGTTGCATAAATATTTACGATATGTTATTTATTGTTGCAATAATTTCGATAACAATCCAGTTGCGAAAAGGACATCCAGGTGTCTGCAACACTAACAAATGTTCGGGAAAATTCAGCTGTCGAGCGGAGTTGTGCGAAAATTTCAAACCCAACAAAATGGAGAACGGTCTCCCAAAATGGGCGTAAAATGGGGGACGTAGAATGGGAAACTCGAGTTTTCCTGCGAATCTAGCTCCACGGAGAGGAGTTTTTCGTGGCTTCGGAACTTCTCTCTTCTTCAGAACTTTAAAATCTTCAGAACTTTTCTTAAACTGGCATGAGTGCTCAGTTTTTTTTTCGACACACAATTACTCGGATATGGGAAATGATAAGCATGAGTATCATAGGTACCCAGTGCTGCCGACCATGTAACCATACATGATGAACCCTAAGTTCTGACACACCATACGTAGTTATGCCACATCAGCTAAATTCCACATAATGGGCAAGGTCAAGCCTCCGATGGGAACTTCCCATGGGGCGGGGTCGTGTGGGAGGGGTGGGAAGGGAGAAAGGGGTGGGGGCGTGTGTCTTTGGAATATTTTGTGTCTTCTTAGTTGAGACTGCATGGTGTACGGGGAAACATGCGAGAACAGGAGGAGATGGGGGAGGGGTCGTGAAAAGGTGGGGTCGGACGAGGGAATAGGGGAGGGGGTCGTACTGAGAGTCTGTTTTTTTTCCATCGTCATGCTTGACCCTGATAATCGCATGACCTCTGAAACCACACTGAGTGAACTCAGTAAAAACTCAACCTATCAATTCAGAATTATGCAACCATTGGCTTTTATAATAGCTTAAGGCCAAGTAGAAAATTTGCCAATCTCAGCACGGCATTCCACTGTCATTCTTGAAAAGGGACCACCTCTTAGAGCAAGGCAAATCATTCCTCACCAAATTCTGGAGTAATTGAAAAACTAGTATTGAGGAATGTGTAGGCTACGTAGGGATCCCATCTCCCTTACCTCTTCGAGAATTCCAGCAAATCTATCAGATCCGGGACATGTCTCCACATTTGCGTTTGTAAGTTTTTGTTCTGAAATTTGAGTGGGTGATGCGACCACCGGGAACGGTGGTAATTAGCGTTTAAGTTTGTTTTCCAGGGTTTACCATCGAAGGTCCAAACTTTTGTAAAAATTAGGTAGTGGTTTTAATGTAGATCCTAATCATATGCGACGATTCACCATATGTGGATTGGCACAGTAAGAGAGTCTGTTCTTAGCTCAGGATTTCGTTTGCACACCACGCGAGGAAGCACTTCCCGTGAAGGGTCATCTAGTGCAGATGCTCATTCGCGAGGTGAAAAAAATTAATTGAAAATTCTGATTATACTACTTCCTTCAAAAAAGACACGATATGCAGAATCCGCGTCGCTCGCCCTCCCCCCTTCCTCTCGTCCGCCACTGCCTTCTATAGTATTATCCGACATTACAACGGCTTCGAAGAAGTTGCTGTTCTTTACACCATGTAGAAGAATTTCGCTGATGACGGCTCGCACTCTCATCGATAGCTATGAGTACGTGCAGTATCAGATGAAAATTTCTTTACAAGTAAGAAATTGGAGAATACTAAACAATCCTCGTGCGCTAAGAAATGCTCTTATGGATGAATACACAAGCTCCACCAAGAATGAATGATTCGGCTAGGGAAAAAGAAAGAAAAAGTCGAACAGATGGTACGGACTTTTATAGTTCCTCAATTTATCAGGTAAGAAAGTCTAGCGAGCCTTACTCAAGAATTGCAGCCTATTTTTGATCGAATGAGAAAAATAGGGACTCGAGCGAAAAACCTCACAACCTCTTAATCTATTTATTTATGTACTTACTTATTTGTTGCATTAATTACCGTGAGTTATAAATACGGAGGGAATTATAGCACATCATTAGATTAAAAAAAATCTAAAACACAGCCATACATTCCTATTTGACAGATCCAGAGAGAGCTCAGTGCCTTTAAAAGTGATAATAAAGTTAGTGTACCTGGCTGACAGGGAGCTGACAAGCCAAAAACCTTTGAACCATGCAAGCCACATTACCCACCAACCCACACCACGTGGCCGGATCTAGTAGTAACGCCAGAAGGTGGAACATGAAGGAATTTTGGCACACTTATCGTTGTAATTATCAGATGAACGGTTGAATATGAGCACAGTCACTACTTCAGTCACGAAATCGCTGTCAATGTACCCAAATGCTTAAGAGTTTTGGAGTGGTAAGAAAATCTATGGCCTTTTTCAAAGCTGTATGTATAGGAGCCCATTCGGCTGAGAGATGTTGGTCAATTCTACTTGTGTGTTATCCGCCGCTTGATGAACCACCCCATACTGTATGCTCGTTGGGTCTTTCCTGGAGATCAGCTAATCGGTTTTAGCCGTATGGACAACAAAATGTGTCCAACGACGTGTTCATAGATGTATAAACGCGGTAAAACATGATTTTCCTAGAGTTTACAAGCAATGCCCAAGTTATTCATATTCCTATTCTACCCTCATACAATGATAACAAGCGCTAACAAAGAAATCGTTTCATCCATGATGATGAAGTTGAAAACCAAACTAAATAAAATCTTAGTTTCGTGCATATTCTGTGTGCGTAGCCTTAGTGACAATCATTCTTTTCATAGTGTTACTCAGATAACTGTGCTCCATTATACTTCATTATTGTACGGCGACTACACACAGCTATGTTATGTCGTGCACCATGGCTGCGTGACAAGACGTACGCTGCTGAGCTGTGATTGGTCGATTCATGTGCGCGTCGCGGCTGCACCTTCAAACGTACGAGCAGCGTTGGGGAGGAATAGACAAGTTTTCTGAGTTAAGGTGGGACAGATGAATGCCATCGGAGCTGAAAAAGTGTAAGGAGGTGTCCACCGGTGTCATTCTTTGAAGGAAGAACGTGCATTTAGGAAGCGTACGCGTGCGATGCGGTCGCGTCGCGGCGTGCGTCTTGACCGCCTCCCGTGTACCATGCAGTACCTTAAGGCTAGATTAGAAGTATAAATATGTTGGCCATTGCCGGCAAACTGCAGAAAATTATGCTCTACCGTGGTTATACATGTCTAAATACGTCGTTGGACACGATTATACATGTCTTAACACGATAAGCAAATGGGCGACGGCTTCGTTGGACACTTTTTGTTGTCCAAATGGCCATAGCCCAGCTAATCTGTTGGTCATCACCGACACGCTGGAGATCGTGAATGGTGTGATAGTGCGTGGAGGTTTGCTTCATTGTCTATCCTAACGGGTCACCGTTCCGCATGGAAGTTGGTAAGGAACCGTGCAGGTGAATAAATGCTGAGACTGGAACCATTTGGAAGCGGGGTCGCTCGGACATAAGCCGTTTAGACGAATTCGGACATTGGACATGATGTCAAATAAAATGTGTCGACTGCATTCAAATACAATATCACTACTTTACGCGCAAAAGGCAAAATTCGGGCAATGCGAGAACTGATGTAATCACACTAGAAAGTGGCTTTTCAGTTGTTTCTTGAAACTTTTCATGTGTTCTCAACTGCGGTAATTATGGAAAGAGTTCTGGTAAGAATGTGAACTTTTTCCGCAAGTTTATAGACTAGATTCAATGAGGTCACTACAGGAGGAGGAGAAGTTGCGTCGCATATGTATAAGCGCGCGAGCAGATCCATTCCAACCGTTCAAATCCTTAGTTGAAAGGCTATGTCCAATGTCCGAATTCGTCTAAACGGCTTATGTCGGTCGTCGCTCGTCCTCACAGGTCTCATCTGGCAGCGCAGCGGTGGCACGGCCGGCGCCCTCGCGACCTTGCAGCGGAGGGCCTGAGCGGGCATCGTACGGGCCGGCGCATGGGGTGCTCAGTGCCTCGTCCCACGCTGTCCTCTCTCGGGCCTCCGACTGTGCCGCACACTCTCGTCCCCAGCCCCCTTTCCGACGGCCCGGCCCTCATTGATTCCCTACCATCGCCCCCATTCCGCCTGCTCAGTCCTCAGTCCGCCATCGGCTCGAACTTCTCTAAACCTTGTTCTTAACAGTCTCAGCTCACCTTACATCTTCGACACTGATCTCACGAGACCTACCACGTTCACTGTCCACTGTTAGCGTAATCTTCTGTCTTTGAGGGAGTCCTATGGTAGACGAGTCAAACCCGATGAGATTGTCGAGAAAAGCTTGGAATCACCTCGGGTTATTCACCCGTCAGGAAGCCGTCGAAGTAAGTTTGAGACATGCGTGTTATGTCCTTAGCTCAGATATCAGTGTATAGGTGTAGATTTCTCTTGGATATAGGTGCAAGATCAATAGCATCGTTTTGGGAAATTTGAAACAATGTCAGGTTCTCCGTGGAATTCGCTGAATTAAAACTATTTCCAACAAATTCAGTATTAACAAATTATTGCTTCAGTCTTATAAATTCTCTACTTACATACGCTTCAAGCCTTGGATGAACTTCAAGTTTTCTTTCTTGAAGTCACACTCTCACATCTGTACTCCTCCTCCTAGCACTGTGTTTGACCGCGAATCTATCGCTTTCTCAGTGTAGTGTGTTCTCGGGGTACATGTCCTCTGGTACTTCCTAGTGGAAATTCTCTGGATGTTTATGGCCTCATCATAATAGCCGGATTGTTGTTCAGTGCAACAAGATTTTCTATTGCTCGACATTTTTTACTGCTGATAAAAATGAGAGAAACTTCTACATTTTCATATCTTCTCAAATTTGCTACCGACTATCACGAGTATGTCGTTGTTGTGAAACATTTCTTGTTCCTCTTCAATATGTTTCCACTTCATAGCCGCAGTTTCGATTAAATAAGACAACAGTTAGATTTTGACTGTTCTAAGCGAATATTTTTCTTATCTTCAAGCAAAATTATCGAAATTCAAGTCATCTCTGCCAAGCAAAATGTGGCTGACCATTACCGGGCATGAAATGGACGACATTGAACTATTTCGTATACCTTTCTTTCTCAACTTCATATTTAAAGTAGATTATGATTAAGTGGTCGGCGTTAATCATTCCCGTATATGGGGTTTGCATACATCCTACTTCGTCTGAGCATCATAGAGGCGCAGATAATGTTCAATACAG
>JARK01001572.1:222512-240394 GCA_000688135.1 Ancylostoma ceylanicum
CACACACACACACACACACACACACACACACACACACACACACACACACACACACACACACACACACACACACACACACACTCACACACACACACTTCTGGGAAGAACGGTACGTAGAATACTATTCCCAAAAAGTGCTCTCTGCGATCTCAGCGATCCTCTTTACCTCCTTTTCGATTTTCAGGTGGAACACCTATGGAGATGTTTTTCGGGCGTCCCCGGTCCTCCGAGCGAACGCAGAAGCAAAGAAGCGACGAAACTGGTCGTGATGACGATACATTCAGTGATACGTTCACAAACAATTCCAATGGTATCTTTCTGATTTGCTTGAATGTTTTGGTGGTGTAGGTAGGATTGCTTGGAATCCACAATATTTTGGGTTTGTAAATTTTTTTTGTTTAAGATGTCAAAGAGGAGTCCACTGTGCCAACGATGGAAATCCGATCGGTGAAGAACGAGCCGTAGTCCAATCCAATCATAATCATTGGATGGTGACGCATGTTCGTACTATTATAGCAATAGGAAGACATTTCTTTCCTTCCAAAATTGGCAGCATAAGCCTAATGATTGCCTGAACCCTAGACAACGCTTCCAACGGTTCTCTTGAGTGAAATTACGAATTCCTGACGGAAATGCAGCATAGAATTTTTAACTGATTGATCCATAAACAGACAGTTCGAAAGAAAAAAAAAAAGGGGAGGGAGGGGGGGGGCTGCTTTCGTCGCAGATGTTGAGATTACCAAGCGTGTCGGTGAATGAGGTGCGAGCTGGTAACTTTTTTGGAATGTTGGGAAGATGAAATAATCTCGGTTATCGACATATTTTGAAAAATTTGGGGTCTGTACATGAAAACTATCCCCGAGTTTTGATATACATGAACAACTCGTAACTCGCTGTGGATTTTTGTAACCAACTCGCTGTGGATTTTTGTAACCAATCTAGTTTTTATAACGATATTCGGAACAAACTTGAAAATTATTTTGCCAAGTGAATGAACGCGATTCACTTAGAACGGGCTAATATTTACCGCCGAGGGACTGAGCCCTTTCTCGGCCGTTGTGTTGTTCTGATGTCACTTATATTGACAAAATTTTATCACTTTTTGGAAGTGCCTGAATGTTTTAGTATGATGGCCCCTTAACTTTG
The DNA here is from genome assembly GCA_000688135.1 of Ancylostoma ceylanicum. Lineage (NCBI taxonomy): Eukaryota > Metazoa > Nematoda > Chromadorea > Rhabditida > Ancylostomatidae > Ancylostoma > Ancylostoma ceylanicum. The sequence goes on from JARK01001572.1 coordinate 223,659, forward strand.
GCCTGCTAAACTTGCTCTATATGTCAAAATGATCACATTGTTTTTACTCATCGTCGATTCCAGGAGTCGGGGTGTTGTACGTTGTGCATTGTACTTGCGGCGCAGAGAGCTCTGCGATTGGTGGAGCTATCCGACTAATCTATCGTAGAGCTCGGCGCACATTTTCCGAGTGCAATGTTCCACACCTCAAAGATCATAACTACTCCATGGATCTTGTGCTGGTTCAGTTGTTCTCCTGACTTATTATCGTAGTCACTTTCATATTGGGCATCTCCCCTACCTACTCTGGATACGCCGTACTGACTGCCGTCCTCGAAATTTAGACCGCATGCAAAATGAAAGTTTTCCGGGATCCCCAGGGTCCATCTATCCAATTATCGTAGATCTTTCATTTTGTAGGGAATCTCGCTGCAGCTCATGTCGAAGCTCTATCTTTTGCTTTTATTTTTTGTTCTCCTTTCCTTGTTATTGTTCTCGTTTGATTTCTCTTTTCTTTTCACTGTACATACACAACATAAATGCACTATTTTACAAATTTTATTCCATAGACATCTGAAGAATCTGAATTTCACTGGGACTACACAGCATACACGTGAGAGTACTCGTCAAATTCAAATCGCTAAACGAGGTTTCTGTAGTACACGAACCGAATGCAAGGGATGCTAGCGACATAAGACTATCTGCACATATTCGAAACATATTGCTCAGGATGAGTAGTGTAGCGTGGATGTCCAATACCTCACCACTTCTCAGCTTTCACACTTGATAGTTCTAGCGGCTCTAGATCCAGGTTTACCTGGCCACAGAGCCCCCAGAACGCTTGGTCTTCGTCAGACAAGTTATCAAATTGTTAGGAGTATTTGAGATGTGCGTAAGTGATTCGAACCTTATTAATGGAATCTACAAAGGAAACAACATTTCACTAAAAAAACATTCAAATTATCCATGATAAGAGTCCACATTTTCTTTCATCGAAACGGAATGGATGGAAAAATAAAATTTTTAAGGGCTTGTCTGGCCATCTTGTTTTCGTTTCTTTCTCGTATCCCCACTTTTCTCAAAAATGATTCATTCTTAATAGCTCCAATAACGCTGTAGAACAGAGCGAATGACCAATTTCGCCCTCAAAACAAATGGCAAAAAAGATCCGCCGTCGACTTTCTTACATCGGTTTACTCCACGAACTCGCGCAACTTGGCCCAATCTGCTCTAAAATGGTGAGTTAGGAATGTTGAAACCCTCTAGAACCTTTAGAATATTTATATGTAGAGATTCCAAAGGTTCCGGAGAATTTCATTATTATAGCAGCATTCAGCGTATGCGATGACCCCGGCTTATGCTGAAAAAACTGAAGTCAAATGTCTCCGTGGATGCCTTCGTTAATGAGCGGTTCATTTGAAGGAAACTTTGGAGAAAGGAAATTTCGTTAGCTTGAAGGAAAGAAAGTGGTGAGATATGGGGCACCGAGATGACAAGGAGATCACAGAAACTAGTCGAAAATTAAACGAATCCACTGGATCGAATTGGAGAAAGGAGATGGGGCTCAGTTTATCCTTCGGACAACACATATCCATCACGAATTTTCAAACGAAATGCTCACATTTAATGGGATATGAGTTCATAAAATTTGAAAAAAATGCAAGCTCAAAAGAAAGTCATAGACGAGCAGGGCAGCTTGTTGCTCAAAATAAATGGACAGGATCGTTGTGAGTAGACACCATCCGGTTCGAATTCGTGAATAAGGCAAGTCAGTAGATCAAGGTCGAGAGCATCATGAGGGGGAAGGCATGCTTAGCGATGTTGTCGCACGTAATTGGAAAGATGCTAGCTGCCTGTTCTTCAAGACAAATTGCACACTGTCTAGCCAGCAAAAATCAGGGCTTTGCGACGATCACTGAAACGGGTGCGATGTGTCCGCGATCCCATCGCAGGGGATAGCCGCGCCATATTCATGCCATTCGCGGCACAAAAGCGGTTGGCATAAGCAGAAATGGCGGATCCTGCACGGATTTCAGACAGACTGTGACTGCCCCGTGACGCGATGGTCGCTAAGCATGCCCCCGCTCGGTTGTGCATCATTGTGAGGGAAAACGGGGTGTGGCAGGGCTCTGCGATTGGTTTATTCAAACCATTCTCCCGCCCTCTGCGGTATACTCGTCCCCTTCGTGCGCGATTCCACTTTACATGCGCATGCAAAATCTGAATGTGACCGAGGACGAGTTGATCGTGAAGGGCGGGGAGTCGCGCCTCATTTCGCCCCACGATGATCAGACCCGCTTCTCCTCATGCTCTGCTTCGCAGTACTTCGATGGTCATTTGTAACGATAAACCTGCTATAAATCCTTTTCTGGAACCAACTTCTTGAACTATAATAACCCACAGTAAAAGCCCAAGTTAAAAAAGAAAAACTCCAAACAAACCGAGATTCAACAAGAAAAATTATAAGAACCGAGATTCAGTTTGTAAATCATGACCAGAGTTGCTAAAAAAGCCGCAAAATTATTCTCAGGTACACTATCCTTTCTCTATCTCCTTGAGAATACATCACATGGAAAAAGGCATCGTATGAACTATAAGAAGAATACGCTTTCTTGCCTCTGCGCCTAAGCACGGCTACCAGCCTAAAGCTCTTTCAACGAAGAAAAGACAAGTCTGTAAGATCGTCAGGCAGCAGGTTTGTACGATGCATAAAGTCCTGAGAGAAAGCAGTGCTGAGAAAATGGGTAGACAAGACACGCCGCAAGATTGTCCCGTTTCAGAATTTACTCGATGAAGTCAGCTTCGTCGTCAACCTCATCGTCATCGTCGTCTTCGTCTTCCTCCTCCAACTCACAAACATCAACAATGACGTCGTCTTCAACTTCAGTAAGTGACGAGGGGATTCCTTCCTGTGAAGCTTCTGTGATGTGCCGATCACGCGCAGTGGGTTGCTGAAATTGACTGGATGAGCTTAACTGTTAAAGAGGAGAGCGACATTCTCGTGGATACAGATAAGTTGAAGATTGATCAATCTTTCCGCACTTTATTGAATATGTAGATAAATAAATAAACAAATGAACAAATATATAAATAAGGAGACTTATTTCATGGCAAGGACAGCTCTCGGATGACCAACCATGAGTTTGAAAAGTACGACCCCCCAAGTGGGAATGATCGGAAATACATAGAGTTTGTGCTCGTGGTGGCATATAAATATGAATATGAAAACACTCCAGTCCGGCTCTTATTACCGGCGCGTAAACACGGTGCGTATGCAACGTTGGAACGATGGCTAATCTGATACCCATTGGTATGGTCACTCATGGGTGACAACAGTGTATAGAAAACGTCACGTATGGGTAAAAATATTGGTGGGTGCCACGTAAAGAGTGGAATAGAGAATCTTAACGCGCTTGCCATGAGTAATCTCAATGATGCAGCGCGCCCCAGAACCTTTCCAAAAACGAGGATAGACCACGGAAGCTCCTTCTGAGGCCGTACATATGCATCATTGAGATTACATAGGGAAAATTCGTCAACATCACCCATCGGGAACGCGGGTGTCATCAGGTCTAGCCTGGGTAATCTAAGCAATGCGTATAGGCCCTGGTTTCATGAATACCCGTGTTTCATCAACGACCTCGTCCGTCCGCCGGAATGTTGCGGCCTGAGCTAATGCATACTGGCAAAGAAAAGAGTAATGGTAACAATCTTTGTGGATGTTAAGCTCCTGTGTGTCGCGAATTCGTGCCACTCTTCTCTCATTCCATCATACAGTCGCCAGGTCGCCGCGCGCAATGGCCCTACGCTCCTCACACGCGCACTTTAGGCTCCGCCCCCGCCGAGAAACCGCACAAATTGCCGCGCCTCGTCACTCGTCATAGATGGTTTACTCTGCGCTGGCCACTTGCAGGGAGTGGAGGCGACGAAGTCAGTAGATGTTGGATGATGGCAGTGCACATGTGTCGATTCCACCAAGCACATGGAAAGTATGGAGGAGGAGCAGATGCAAGTCAGAGGTAACCCAGCGTCCCCGGACTTGCTCAGGGGCGTTGAACACCTGCTCAAACTGCCGACTCGGTCCAGACACTCGGAGGGTTTCTGTTTGCCATGATCCCAAGTGACTAGGGTTGTTTGGGTTCTACCCGTAGTGTTTGTTTTGTACATCTCTGTATATACATATTTTATATATTGTATATACGTATGCGGGCCATGAATTTGAGCCGTTTTATGTGTATGCGTTGTGTGCAAGAGTACAGAGGAGAGCCGCGAAGTTGCCTGCAGTATAATCCGCACAGTTACATCTTACACATATGTGTGCAGTATAACATCTTGTGGCAAGGGATGGCGGCAGTTCCCGCGCATTAACACATGCGTCATTGTGCTAGTAGTTGTGTGAGATCACAGGAGTCAGCGTCAGTACATCTAAGACCGGGACCAGGTAGTGTTACTAGTTGTAGTGGTATGGCTGGTAGCTTAGGGCCTCCATCGTAGTTGTGCTTTGAGTTCGTGGCTGGCTAACATTATGCATTCGCACGCAAGCTCATGCTACCGGCCAACTGTAAGCCGCACTTTCCCTGGCGGTCGCTCGCGCCGATGCATTAGTTCTTGACCTGCTAACCACTGACCATGGGCAAACCGGGGAAACTGCGACACTGTGCGACAGTAAGTGAGAGTGAGAGACCTTGATTTAGAATGGCTGCCTTTTCAGACAGTAATCTGCAAATTGGTGGGGTTTTTCTCACCTCAGTCAGCGTTCTATCCCTGTGCTCGGGTTGTTCCCTCACAGGTGAGATGTCTGTTGTATGTCGAATTCTCTTTGGCGTTGATGGTTCAGACGGTCGCGAACTACACTGGAGGAGGGCGTGATCTCCGTCACTGAGACATCTGAATCAATGAGGTGAATCTAAATTGAGTGGCCAGCGTAGGACTGTAATGGAAGTGAATTAGACAAGGACAAAAAAATCTGAAGTGAAGCTGAAAAGAACGGAACATGAGCAGTTGCATTACATGATAGTTCAACAAACCTCCGAATGTCGCGGTGTTTCTGGAAAATCGACAGTCCAGCCTTTGCTTGATGCCGCGTACTCATGTGTCTTGTTAGCACATCCCGACGCCTCTGCAATAGATAGCTACTTCCCGTATCAGAAATCCATTGTATCATGATTTTTCTGCTGAATCAACAGTTGTTTTGTAAAGGATGATCTATGTATTTGTCGAAGGTGAAAGATCTATGTATTTGTCGAAGGTGAAACAGAGCTCACCGCGGCATAAGGACAAATGGTGCACTGGTAAGGCTTCTCGTCGGTATGAGTCCGTCTGTGGGTCCGTAGATGATCAGATCTCGAAAAGTACCTTCCACATGCGTCGCAGCCAAACGGTTTTTCGCCTGTGTGACGCCGGAGGTGCCTGAAAAGAATCCGACTTCGATTTACAGTGTGGTAGTGATCTTAATCTACTTTTATTCTCTGCGCATATTTCACAGTGAGTGCCTTGTACTTTTTGCACATGGGAATGAATGTTTTGAGACAGCGGTACAACAAAATGGAGGCAGTAGTACACTTGAAAGTTTTTGCACTAAGATTTCAGCATATTTCGGAAGTATCAAGGGAGCTCAACAATTTCTGAAAGGCAAGACTTATTCAGGCATCGAAGATACTGTTTTTTGAAGTACACAGTCAGGTTGCGTTCAACAAATACTGTCGAGTTGAGCGAGCCATTGGATGAGGACCGATGGGAAAAAATCGGTGAGGGCGTCTTTTTCACCAGAAGGTGTTCGCAAAACCAGTTATTTCTTCTGAACTACAGCCTATCCGCATCTTAGCAAAATAAATAGACAAAGAAGAAGAATTGACAAAGATGGCACTTGAAATTTCAAACATCACGGAATTCTCTGATTAGAAATGAGAAAAAATTAAAATTTCGTCAGTAACTAGATCTAACTGTAGTCAAACAGCTATACTTATCATAGACTGTTAATGAAATAGGATCTCAGTTAATAACAACAAAAAGAATGAGGAAGGGAGGGAAATCCATAAAATCCCCAAAGTTCAATAAGGAATTCACTCGAGAAGGACGAAGATTTGACAACAGCCGGCAATCGATCCTTGCAGCGCTTCAAAAAGATTCCGGTGCTCATATACAACCAAATGCAACTGTGAAGACGCTTACAATTAGCTGAGAAACAGGTCCGTCTGATCTCGCAATCTCTGTCGTAACACATCTAGGACTCAAAATGAACACTTCCAGGGGTATCGGTATCGTAGTTGTGTCAACCTCCTGTTATGGATGACTCAACCAAGGATTCCGGATGACAATTCGGGAGGCAAAAGAGGGCTTGGCTCTGTTGAACGTTAGTGAACACATCGGTGACCATAATGGTGGACTCATGATGGAGTCATGGTAGGCAAATGGAGGACTTACAAGTGCTGGTCGAGTCATACGTGGTTATAAGTGAACACAACCAATATACCCCCAGATGTGTTTACTTTCCCTCTCCTCTTGACTACTGGGTGTGTCCAGTTCTACATATTTCTTAGATCCTACTGCAAGTAGGTGATGGGACACCTTCAGCGCAGCTTTTACGGCGAAATTAGTCCTGAAGTCCGAGGTTTTTCGAAACTGTCAAAATGTTCGAAACGAGATTTTTCGTGGACGTTGCTGTCAAGGCATGACGTACAAGTTCAAGAAAGGCAGTGGTGCTGAGCTGGCTGTGATCCTGTAGAATTTGAAAGAATTTGAGCGGTGAACCCCTGGTCTAGCGATTTTCGGCGTAGTTTAGAGAATGGATAAATCACAATATCTTCAGAAAAAGGCGATAAAACTCATCTCATCGCAGTGGGTCGCTTACCGAGTCTCATTTTAACAACCTGCCCCAAGCAACCCACCCCTCAGATGAAGAATAGGTTAGTTGACCACAAAAGCCATAATTCGCCAAGATTTCTTAATGTAAAAATAAGATGCATGCTCAGTAAGATAACAAGGTAGAATTCGCCGTTATGCTACCAGCCCAGATTCCAGGTGCAAATTGGAGCAAATTTGCAGACTACACCCCGTATTGTAGCTGAGGCGACTCATGTTCCTCCTCTCTGTAATGGCAAGTGCATGTACACAGGATGTGACGTAGAACCACGAATCACTCCCGCCTCATTATTTACCCAATCTATTTAACGTTTTCGCGCGAAACCAGCAAAAAATATTCGCGCTCCAGCACAACTTCTCCTGCAGGAGTCCAGTGATAAGGCTATGCTCCCTACCTTCCCGTTCCTTGCCGACAACTTAGAAGAAGGACTCCTCTCCTCGAATTCCGTGTGATCAGAATGACAATCCGATAAGAAGGGTAGGTGGCGCACGGTTATCACCGCAAGTCACATGAATGCTTTGCAGAACAAAAACTGTTACGCACAACGTTGTTCAAATATTTTCGACTCGGACAAGAAAGAAAGAAGGAAAAAGTACCAGTTACTGTAGGTACTGAGCATATATGGTTAGGAATAATGTATGGAAAAATAAACAAAATTTACAATTACGTAAGCTTACCGAGACAGTATATCAGGGCGTTTGAAGTCCTTCTTGCAAATATTGCAGTAGTACTGCTTTTTCTCGTCGTCATCGCCCTGCGTTTCAGATGACAGCGATCCTGGTGACTTTTGCAGGTCGGAGTTCGAACTGCCATCTGTTCGAGGTGTTGGCGACAAGCCAACGTAGGACGGTGACGCCGCCAACCGATAGGATTCCGTGGAGGACAGCGGACTGGACAGTGACGGGGATACCAGGGTATGCCCCGAAGATGAGAGCAGGAGGTACTGAAAGAATGCAATAGGTAACAACAAAATGAGAAAAAAACTTCATTAAAAGCCATAGCTCATCATAATCACATTCTGTGAATAACAAGAAAAATGAGCATTCACTGCGCAGTGGTGAATGTAAATTGCGAATTTTTGCTCGAGTTAGCTGAAGATTGTGCCATTTGCTCCCATTTTTTGAAAAAAACTTCTAGAAAAACTAATTAGGCTCGTTCTAGTGGCTGAAGTTGTTCAAGAGTCAAAGTAATAATTTGAATTAAAATACCCAGGAGTTGAACAGGAAAATTTCTAAGACATCGACCGTGAAGCTCATCGCTTGGACACTTTCATTGCTCATTTTGTATTTGACGACGCTATACAACAAACAGCAAAGGAATAGGAGACGTTGAGAAGTAGCTATGGACTAATGATCATGAACGGTCCCGCAACCAACGTGAGAAGCTGCTTCGTTCTTACGGGTCGGCTGAGTCACAGACTCTTTCCTTCCCGAGAACGGATGACCATTGACATCATCTCTAAGGCACCAAATCACCCTCGGTCAGTCGGATCGTCATGTGGGCTTGGCGAAGTTGGCGGAACTACTAAGTTGGTATCCGGAGTCGGCTATGTTCTCGCGGTTTGCAGTGTTGGCGGGCCACTGCCCTTCGTCGCCAAATAATCCACTCCCTCCTCATCACATCAGTTATTACGCTTTAACGGAGTCTCAGTCTTTCACACTAGCTTCAGTCTTTTTTCATTTTAACCAGTGATAAACATTACATAAACATTACATTACATCTTACTGAATAAAGTGACGTAAATATCTTCAATACTTACTGGTCCAGCGTAAACCTTATCCAACGAAGTGTCAGGCACTGATACGCTCAGCTGATGGCCATACTTCTGCGTGATTGGCAGCGACTCTGTTCGTCCAACCGTGGCCTGTAAAATGTTCCACGGTTTGAGCGTTGAAAACAAACGATAGAAGAAGGACCTTGTAACCCACATGAGAAGCTGCTTCACTCTTGCGGGTCGAGTGAATCACGGACTCTTTCCTTTGCAGGATCGGATGACCCTTGACATCATCCAGCTGCCGCACTGTCTTCAGGATATCTTTCAAACGTTCGGGATCTTTTCCAGATGACGATGGCAGATCGAAGGCGCTCGTGACTTCAGAGTTCCCACTGTGATCTGAAAGCGAATCAGGATCTAGGAGTGTTTGCCAGTAGAAGGAACAGTTCTCGAACCTGCTGATGATTTACGGTATGGTATGTGGTCGAAAGTGAAGCGACTGGTATTCGCATTACTGCTTGAAGGTGTGGGAGTAGAAAAAGCCGAGTCCTGCACATGTAGCGGAGACAGGCCTGGCGGTGAAAGAGCCATCACTGCTGAGCCCACGGAAGCACCTGAACGATGTTCTCAATCTTTTTTTTAAAGCTATGCTGCTCATTTGGACACTACATTTTCTTTGTTATGTACGACTAGCATGATTGGTACGTAATTTTTTGAGGTAACTAATCCCAAATTCATCCATTGTTAACAAAGTGGCAAGACGTTAACCCTAGGTTATCTCGGTGAAGCATCCCTGCCCGGAAGCCACTCAATACTACAGCGGGATTCTCGCTCTTGTTGAGTATAATTTTGTCCCCAATCTCCCTACATGTCTAGTTCCTTCTTGATTTGTTTGGACCCTCATCAGCTATTTTCGTTTCTGGAAAGATTTCGGCACTGTCAGAACGTTTTCATGAATAGAATTATTGATTTCTCAATACAAAATACAAATACAACGGAGTTCTTTTGTGGGCAGGTTGTTTGTGTCTGTTCGTGTTCGGCTCTATTCTAAAAAGTTTCCGATCACCCTTATTCTATTATAACAGTAGTCCTTTTTCATGATTTTCGCCCCAGTTTTGCTCATGGGTTCTAGAACGTGACAGGACTGAGTGAGTGTGATGAGCTCCCAAAAACAGAAAGTGTACGCCCATGAAAATTCGCTTAGTTGTGGAAACCAGTTGCTCAGCTAGCTTTTTGTTTTCAATAAGCTGTGTAGGATAACCCACGATTCGTCTCGCAAACAACTGTCCTAATTATTTCACCAAAATAGAACCGATGGTTGAAACGATTCTCCTTGCTCACCTACAGCCAGCAGATGCGGTGGACTGAACTGCAGACTGGCCACCCCGCTGTCGGAGCTCGAACTGCTCGTTCGTTCGTCCCTGTATGCATACCATCGATGGAAGATGACAGCGTTTGATGTCACTGGTACTCGTGGCTGAAAATTAGTATAAATGGTCACTCAGATACATTTTCCTGTCGTAATTTTTCGTCTACCCGCCGTAGCACTTATGCGGCGCGGCAGACCTGCCAGACGCGGTCGTTGTCGGGCTGCAATTTCCACCGTTTTTGTCATGTCCTTGTTTTCATCCCGGATTGTTTGGGAGAACACAGAAGCAAAACATCAAAATTGGCAACGCTCGACAATCACAACCCCAGCTGGTCTGCCGCACCGCGTAGCTGATGCGGTACGGCAGAAAAGATGGACACTATTCTATTTATGATGCAAGAGTGATCAACTGGTACTCTACAAAGTGATAACAATTTCTGGCCAAGAAATAGCTTCAATTTTCCTGCTCTTTGCGGGAAATCCCGTGACCTTGTACTATTTGTGCTGACTACCCAAATGCGTCGAACACACGTGCAATTTCATTTGAATAGCTCCATTGAAATCTTGTATGACTTGCAAACAGTAAACGAGGAAATGATGGAAATTACCGTCAGTAGAGTCCTGGTGGCATTTCTTAAAAGAACTTCTTTCAATTTGCTCAAACAATCATCAATTTGCCGCCCAGTATTTGAGAAGCTAGAAGCTTTCCTTTTTAGTGAGATCCTTGCCTGAACTAAGATTGTTGACTGGAAAAGGTCCACAGATTGCCACCCCATTTTGTGCAGCAAAACAAAGGAGAAAAGTAGGCAGAACGAAATCCTACGGAATATCTAGCATTAATCAGATGTCTGATACCTAGCTTTAATCAGATGTCTTAGAAATAAAACAAATAAGTTTCCCACCATGTTTTAGAAGGGAAAAAAACAACACGTGATTGATTCAACCTGAAGTTCCTGATTCCATCATATCCATAATACTTGTTGGATGATTGGTGTGTTGATGATTGATGAACCATTACAACTAACAATAAGATCTCTGCATGTCTGATATGCAGATTTTGAAAAAACCGGATATGACTTGATATGTACTGAGATACCAGGTACCGCAGGTCATACCTAGCAATAAAACGAGGTTATGATTGCCCGACTAACAATGGTCGATGCAGTCGTCACAGGTCTCGTCCTGCTCATTGGAGAAGTTTAAGGAAATATTCAAAAGCCAGAAATTATTTCTTAAGACACATGAACTCTTCATAGCTTAAGTAAATGTTCATTTCATTACCCTTTCCAATTTCCCCTTATACTGCACGATGTCCCAAAATGATGTTTACACGTGACCTTCAAAAACACCGACAAAAATAATTATTTCAAGGCCATCAACAGTCAGATTCTGGATGCTCTTTACACTAATGGGCTGTTTAGAATATTTTTCTTAGTAATAACTGCCGTTAAAGTGACCTCGAATTCGCTAGGAAATGGATTGGCCGACGATGGATTGTGGATTACCCTGCCGGGATTCTAGGAGTCGTTAACGCATAACTGCTTAGGAAGCTAGCCTTCACATACTCCTGAGGTTACATAGCGTAAGATAGCCAATCACGCTAACCAACATCGATATGTTTGATTAACGTTTCACAAGTTCCCGTCCAGATCTCCCTACTTGACGCCGTGAGACATCTACCAGTGGGGAAATGTGAAGAACATGGTGGATGCCTCTGAACCAGAAACAATCTCTTCCATGAAAGGAACGGCCGTAACTGCTCGTAATAACTCCCTTTCCGTGGAAGACACCGTAGCTGTTTGTGGATGAGGGCTGCAGACGTTGTATTGCACCTAACGGCGCTAACTTCGAACACCTTTGATCATAGGCTCTAACACGTTCCCTAAATTTCCTTCAAGTCTCCGTCTAAGTCATAGAAGTGCAAACTGTGTAAATTCTGGGATACCCTGTACTTGGCCAAAGACTGTAGTCATCCTTTAGTACAATGACGCGCGGACGAGGAGAAGCTGAATGGCTTGAATACCCAACTCTGGCAGTGTCCCACTCTCCCTCGTGGTGCATCACACCCTATTCCGTTAGGCTTCGCAAGAATTAAGGACTATGTATTAGGTAGCCACTCTTCTACTAGCCGAACCGATTTGGGGGACCGAAACTCCTGACGATCAGCCGAAGTGGATCATATAGTCAAAGGAGGGTTAACAAGGACGGCCTAGATATCTCTCATTCCGGAACCATTTCTGCTCGGAGGGAGGTCCTAGACAAGCGATTCGAGCTCTAACCTTCGCCTTTGTCATTAGCAACACCACGTGAATATTTCGGAATGCAGATGCACAGCTCCTATTCCATTTCTGGAAAGCTGTGCTTTACGCATATGCTGCTATACTGCTAGATATTTTCCGGGGTTCTGTAGAAATGGGTTGGCCGGTTCCAGGGGTCTCGAATGGTGGCGCCAAAACGTCATCGTCTCGAATAATGTAGATAAATCAGCGGCAACTGATAGTGTTGGAATAGCATGATTCAGGATGCTTTGTGCATGCAACTGCGTTTTTGAGAACTCGTGACAGCACAGCGAGTCGTGTTCACCGTGCACTTGTGTGGCCTCTCCGAACTTTTCCAAAATTCTTGGAAAATTCTTGAAAAATCCGGAATTTTCATAAGTCCAGTTAGCGAAGGGTATGACCGTTATAGGTGAGGAGTGGGTGTAGTGGCGGTTACCAGCAATCTGACGGTTTCTGACAGTCACAAAGTGCTTCTTTGCAAGTGAACAAACTGTTGGAATCTGTGACATGTATTCTTATTCGTCATAATGAGTACGTCACCGTAACTTGACATCGCGTCAGCGCTGCTTCGCCTACGAGAAGGCACCTACGGCAGAACCAAACTGAATCGCAGTGCCGGACGAGGGAAGAAAGGGAGGGTGCTCATCCGAAAATACTTTGATAGTCTGAAAATTTGTGTCAGCATTTTTTTGGCTTGGTCGTGTTGCGCAATGGTAAGAGGCCAGCTGTGCACGCACACGGTCGCTGGTTCGATCGCGCCCGTGGCCAACCAAGCCATCCACCCTCCGGGGTCGGTAAATTGGTACCAGAGGAGTCTGGGAGGATGAAGCACTGACTTGGTTCATCGGATGCCCCGCGCAAGTCATTGTACAGGGCACATACGCATTCTACGCCTCTACGACGCTCAGATGTAGTCGAATGCGTGGCGCATCCCACACGACGGGATTGATCAACGCCGACCACTTCATCCTTTAACATTTATGTGAGTGAATAGGAAAATGAGAGCAATGGTATCTGACTCTAGCTGCAGTCTAGCTAACATTAACTGCGGCTAGGGTACAACGTGGTTACGATATTCATGTTCACCTTCAATAACTCCTAAACTCTCCAAGCAATCAGCAAAGAAATTTCCGGAATCTCTTGAGCAGAAAAATTGGGATTTGAATTGGGATACTTCAAATGAATGTATTCGCTTTCCAGTTATCCGCTTTAGTGTGAAACGCCCTGGGTAGTAAAACAAACTTTCGAGCGGAACCGGATATGCCATCCAGTTCCAAATGTAGCAAAGTAGAACAACATTTTGTCCTACTTGCTGGACCAGGATGAGGGGAATATTTCTGGATATTAAAGAAAGCAGGCTTTCTAGACATGAGGGAACTGTAGGAAACAACTCGTCTCGTTAAAGGATGATTTGAATAATGTCCGCGGCTGAGTTATGACTGGTGTAAGAACTTATTAATGGAGTTGGCTTTTCTGAAAGAGCGTTTAATAGGGATGGGGCGAAGAAAGTGCAGTAAGCTGTAAGTATGCTTAGGTCCCAACTCCTTTGAATTCGAAGTTCATAGACTTTTGAGACCCTCATTGGCAAGATTTTCACAGCCCAAGGGCAACATAGCTGCCCCAGTAAGTAATTGGTACCACCGACAAAACCGTCTGGTATTCTGTCATGTGAGCAAAACTAACATCAGCCAATTCAAATGTGCGCTGCCGCTGATAGAATATTCGTGATTTGTTGCCTCCACAAAATGGAAGTTTTAGAGGTGCAGATGAGCACTTGCTGCAGCCTTATCAGAGGCCCTCTCCACCCCGCCGCCTATGCGGCAGACAAAGATAAGCGAGTTTGGCTTCACTTTCGCAGCATTTCTTTCGATTTCGACAAAACAATGCATGCGTTCAAAACTCGAAAATTTTCGCCATCTGCCCATATCTACGAAAAAAAAATAGAGCCAGATCCCAAGGGTGATCTCCTCAAGAAACGCTCTGCAGAACAGCACCAAGTCTGTATGTGGAAAAGTTCAGAGGAGTGAAGTGAACTCACGTCAGTCATGGGATGGACAGAAGGTTAAAGGGTGAGTATGTGGATAGGATGGACTCGTGGGCGATAAGCGCGGCGGAAGCCGTTGTCGGCGTTGGCGGCACTGATGATAACCTACGACCGCTCCCACCAACCCCACGTGGCGCCAACGCCTTCCACAAAAAGCGCTGAAGAATCAAGAAAGGCCTATCGGCTTGCAAACCAAAGGGGTGGATCCCTCGGTGGACGGGAGTGCAGACAAGGAGAGTTACCCTATGTAGATAGAGGAGACGATGTAGCAGTCTCGTTGAACAATGTGCAGCAGACTGAGCGAGCACTTAAACTTGTTGTGCACTTAAGCTTAAACAACATCAACCTTCCTCTCTAGGATCTCAACTCACTATCCGCGTTACGTCTCTGTAGCGCTATCGAGAAAGACCGCAACATTAGACGCCTTCTCAAAAAAAAAAAAAAAGATGGTGGTGCTGCTCAGATGTGTGGCTCCCTTTGCTGTCTCAGTTAAACCGCCTACAGGGTGGTCCAAGTGAAGTAGCAATAAGTTCAAAGCATGTTTTATGAACACGCATTGCAACTGAACATGAAATCGGCAGTGAGTGCCTGCACATGATCCACAGGGGTACATGTATAAAGGTAGTTGATCTCGCTAAAGTATCAGTATTTTTTGGCATGGAAGACAACCACTCAATCATCTTCGCTCTCTATCACTCCGGGAAGAAGCCGCTCCGAATTTTCAAAGAGCTGAAAATCATTGGAATTTAGCCAGGTCCAGATTTCATATCTCCATTGCATTGGCCCACCAGATCATCTGATCTGAACTCGATGAATTTCAGCGTGTGGTCTATCCGGGAGTGAGAGGCCTGTTCTATACCACCAGCTAGCGATGAAGTCCTGACGGCTCGACTCTGCAAGGCATGGCTCAAAGTTTACCAAAACACTTCGCGGGCGGCCTGTCAAGAGTTTAAGAGAAGATTTTCGCTTGTGATCAGGGCCTGTGGTGGCCATTCTGAGAATTTATAGTGCAGTGTGTACTGTTAGCACTGTGTTTGTTGCACTGTGTACTAGTAGCACTGTGTACTGTCAGCACTGCCCTTATTTGACAAAGGGCAAAAACTTTCAAAAATCAAAGAAAGCACCTGGAAGAAATGTAGGAGTATTATTTGCCACTTCAAGTGGACCACCCTATAGATAAAGTATCGGGGAAAGACTTAAGAAGGATGGTGTAGATATCACCCATCCATTTAGGAGGCTTCAATGTATCTACCCGATAGACCGTGGAGATTACCGCGAGGGCCCTGGTAGTGCGGAAAGACATCAATGAAGGAATGTTGGAGGCGTCAAGGGCAACACCCAGAATCGTGTGCTGTGCCGTAGAAAACCAACTCAACGAACAATGAAGATACGGTAAGGAGAGGAAGAACAAGGAGAAGAAGAGCCTGCGTGAGCCATCACTTTACTCCATAAAAGAGAGTCTGAGCCGAACCTCAAGTGGATCCGCCATGTCAAATTCCGTGTTTTGCCATGATAGACATCGTGCACTATATCACGTATGGAGGACACGTGCACCCTCTCATAATACTTCATTGATAGGGTGATGCAAATGAGGAGATTCACAATGAGCTGTGGAAATGTCTCTGCCACCTTTGGTTTATAAAATTTAAACGGAAAAACCCAAGCAACGCATGGCGTACCGGGCATTGTAGCAATCTGGGTAAGAGAAAATCTTATTTCTGCATATCGTAATTGAGAGTACGATTAGCTAAGATAGGATCCCAAAAATTCCAACTCGTTTCATAGCCAAGCCATTCTCAAAACATTCTGAAGTGCTTACTCTAGACATTCAGACGTTTGGGGCGCCTGCCTAGAGCGTTTCTCGCGGCATGATACCTGCGGGTAGGACGCAAAAGTAGGCGGGGTTGGCGCGCTTATTCCTCCGTTTGTCGCGCCTTTACCTTCATTTCCCCTCTCGTGATCCTGCTGCTGGAATGACAGGAGCAGAGCAGGTCATCCTGTAGCGCTAGCACAAACCGACTTCAAAAGCGGTGCCTAACGAGCATAACAAAAGATTTATTAATTTAAAATCATATTCTATATATATATCATGACTTATAATAAAGCGCTTACTCCGTGTGTGTGTGTGTGTGTGTTTGTGTGTGTGAAACGAAATTCAGGGGGCGTGGCCTACAGCCCTACAGCGGGTCCCCTGTTGCAGGAGGGGTACGCCGGCGCCCAGAAGTGCTGATAGCGCTACGCGACGGGTCCCCTGTTGCAGGAGGGGTGCGCCGGCGCCCGGAAGTGGTGATAGCGCTGCGCCACGGGTCCACTGCTGCGAGAGGGTTGCGCCGGCGCCCGGAAGTGATGATAGTGTTACGCGATGGGTCCGCCGCTGTGATAAGAGGACGCCGGCGTTCAAAGTGGGGGTAGTCGGTTCCGCCGTTGTGACAAGGGTACGCCGGCGTCCAAAGTGGGGGGAGTCGGGTCCGCCGTTGTGATAAGGGTAC
>JARK01001572.1:273432-292911 GCA_000688135.1 Ancylostoma ceylanicum
TGTGATAAGGATGCGCCGGCGTCTAGATGTGGGAAAACGCCTGTAGACGGGTCCAACGGTGTGATAAGGGTGTGCTGGGGTCCAAAAGTGGGAAAACGCCTAAAGACGGGTTCAGCAGAGTGATAGGGGTGCGCCGGCGTTCAAAATCGGTGTAACGCCCGGAGACGGGTCGAACACTATCATATAAGGCGGAAGGACGTCTGCCGACAGCTGTGGAAAGGTGCTTCGAAGCCAGGAAGCTCTAAGGTGCGAAAAACGGGAGTTTCATTAAATGTGGGATGGCCGGCATGGTGTGAGGGAGATGTCATAAGAAGAACGCGAGCGAAGCGAGCACAGAAAGAAGCCTGATCGTCCGGCGTTAGCCGGGCGATCAGGCTGGTAATAATTAATCCAGGACCTGGGAAGCTAAGGAAGATAAGGGATCAACGTCATTTGTTTGTTGTTCTGTTCTTTCATATCTCAGCTTCTAGTGCAGAGAAATAGCGCAGCTGTAACCTTCAAACTTAGAAATAGGACTTATTAAAAGGATTTGCCTGCAAACTTCTAATGAGTTTTACTTCCTGCACCCTTCTATTCCAAGTGATCGTCGCAGGTGACTGTTCTTCTACGAAATTTTTTTCGGACTCCCTGTAGCTGTGTGAATGAGAATTACACAGCAGCACACCAAAACCTGACTTAAGCAACATAACAAATTTGTGGCAGTGTTGTTCTTGTAGAAAGCAAAGGGTTTTTGCAAGACTTCTTTCCGCTTAGTCACATGAATCCTAGCACCATTTTGATTTTGCGTGATCCTGCATTTTTGATACGGGAACGCTCTTGGGCAAAGAAGATTCAGCTATGGGGTGACAAGAAATCATGAAACCGAACTTACACTACAACTTCTTTCGTCACATCACACGCCTTGTCTAGTGCCTGTGGTAGTTTTGATAAGAAAATATAATACTATCGGAACCATGGTGTTCAAATCCATAAATCCGGAAATACACAGAGAAACAGACCAAGGAACATCCCTGCCTTCATCATGAGAGCATCACGTCGGAGCGTAAGTTCATTCACCGTTGAAATGACCAAATGAAACTCAAAGAGCCATCTCCTCTGGAGCATATTGAAGTCATTTGTTGGAACGAGTACTTTACAAGTAGTGATCAATACTTCGGATCAAGCCTGGAATGATTTTTCATGAAGTTCGAAAAAGCAGCGGGAGAAACTGTAGATGACGTTTCGGAGAGAATAAGAACACTGAACCAAATGGTGACCTTATATCGCCTGATTTCTACATTTCTTTGCCTTTTAGAAATTTCCAAGGACAGAAAGTCGTTATCTCACTCGATGGAAAAATTTGGCCTCAAGCGTGATCCCCACAAAAGGCAAACAATAGAGATAGCTATGAATAGCAGCGGAACCTTTTCCCACTACATTTCCTCATAATTAGGAATTGCAGACGCTGTGAACGTCTTCATATCCATGCTTTTTCCACGCATTTGCGTCATAGGCGGCGCAAATGTGCATATATTGAGAATAATTACGGAGGTAACCGTTGATTCCCGCAACGGCACAGCACAACTGCGAAGTCATTCTGTCCTTAAGTCATTTACTGGCGTCTGGACAAAGCCTACCATTGCTGGGAACTGCTGTCTCATTTATACAGATACATACAATGTAACAAAAGCTTTCATACGAGAACACTCTGGTAAAAACATGTGGATAAGGAATGTGCAGAAAAAATAATCGCCATCTGTACACATCTCCGTTGTGTTCACAAGTCCTGTCTTCACACTGGGAGATTCCCACTGTGCGAGAGGCAGAGATTTGGCGAGACGGATATGAGTAGTAGACTGAAGCGCGCAGGTAAGTGACGTCGATCCCTTACCACCATTTCTAGCTCTTTGTGGAACGTTTCTAGAATTCTTTGGGAGATAGTGGAAGACAACTGCTATAGAGCCTAGGTACAGGATGGTGCATAACTGCTGCCTCAGCACAAAAACACACGAAAAGGTGTGAGAAAACATTCTCCAAGGAACTTTTCAGTAGTAAATCACTACCACTTCAGAAAACAGAAACCTGTATTTTTGTGCCATGTTCCTTTCTTCGGCGCAGATCACAGCCCTCAGAATCTCAAGAACTTTCCCACTACAGACTTTTCCCCTGGCTGTGAAATTTTCCCTGTAGTACCACTGTAATCAGCACCCAAAATAACCTCAGTGCCCTTCTTTTGAGCCTACCACAGCAACTCTGGTCTTTTAAAACCTTACTTTTCGCTTTTCGCACTCTTCGCAGTCACGTCACACCTTCAGGTTCTAACAATTTTATTTGCCGCGCAATTTGATTCACGAGATTTCGATAATTTCTTGAGCATCTATGGACCACAGTGATTTCATACAGTCCGCTACTCCGGCTCTTTATAAGGAATCTGAGGACATCCGCGTCGATAGACATTGCACATGCAAGTTCCTCAGTCGCTCATTGCTGACGGAGGTGCACTTACTCAGACAAACCCTCGCTGGCCGCGCAGGTAAGGCCCCGGGACTAGCGAGATTGGCGCGCGCGCCCAGCGAGATTGTCGCGCGCTCCGACCGAGCTAAATCAGTGCGCGCGCCCAGCGAACTCAATGCGCGCGCCCAGCGAGATCGGCGCGCGCACCCAGCGACCTCGGTGCGAACGCCCGGCGAACCCGAGCGTGCCCAGCGATGACGTCACAACCGGTAAATACCGGGTGATGACCAACCTCGACAAGTAACTCATATCTTTGAACGACAGGGACCCACCTTCTGAGTGTTCGGGTGGTGCATGACCACCTTTGCAAAAATTCTCGCCATGCCCTCCCACTCCAGAGATGCTGGCGAGTGCACAAAATCGGTCTTTCGACTTCACGCACTTCGAAGGTGGTACCGACTGGCGGAGTCCCTCTGATGCTGCTTCGTGGGAGGCGGTCAAGACGTACGACGCGGCGCGACCGCGCTGCACGCTTATGCTCGTTAGGTCCAGGTTCTTCCTTCAAAATCGACGGAATGAATGATTCCGGTGGACACCCCTTGCACTCTTTCGGCTCCTATAACATTCATCTCCCACCTTAGCTCAGAAAACTTGTCTATTTCTCCCCAGTGCTGCTCGTACGTTTGAAGACTGCAGCCGCGACGCGCGCATGAATCGACCAATCACAGCTCAGCAGCGTACGTCTTGTCACGCAGCCGCTGCTTCGTATTTCTTGCAGGTTTTCTTGCGGAGAGGGTGTTTTGCCGCGCGCGCCCAGCGAGATTGTCGCGCGCGCCGAGCGAGCGTCTTTCGTCGTCTGCGTTTTTAGAAAGTCATCTCTCTTCTGCTCCGCGCCCAGCGAAGTTCTGCTCCGGTTCAACCGAGCAACTTTACCAACCTGCGTCTCCGAAACTGTACTATTTCCTTCTGCTCCGGGAGAAGCGACAGAGGGCTCGCTTCTGGCGGAGCCCTCTATGAGGTGCGCGCGCCCAGCGAGGGTTTGTCTGAGTAAGATTGCGTGATAAGGACTCACTGAAATCGTACTTTAGAAATACAGTCAGCACCAGTCACAGGCTGTTCTACTGGCCTTGCTACGTGGCGACCGAAGTAGGCAACACTCGCCCGACATCTAGGTTCTTCCACACTTTCTTACTACTACTCTGAAGTTTCCTCCCACGGTGGAGCCACGGTACGAGGCCGATCCGCGGTGGATTCGCGGTTGCCTGCGATAAATCCGAACATGCCCACGGTGGAAAACCGGGAATGACGTCACTCCCGCGATATGCCCACACATGTTCACGGTGTATCCGCACATGCCCATGGTGTGTTCACGATAACACTGCTTTCCATGGTGGATGCACGCTTGCGCCACGGTGGCTCCACGCATGCTCACGGTGGATCCGCGGTAGAAATGATAAGATCCATCACGATCTAAAACACAGCACACGTATCGACACGTATGGCCTAGTGGATAAGAGGGCGGACTACCAATCAAGCAGTCGAGAGGGTCGGTAAGGTCCAAATCCTATTGTAGAGAAGAGAAAGAAGGACGAAGTGGAAAACCACATAAAATTTGCATTTTTCTTCCTTTGTTCAGCACAGCACAGATTCACTGTTTTAGCCAATTTGTCGCATGCAACACCTTCCCAGGTCATGTTTGCTTTCGCTAGCATGAGTAAAAGCCTGATAGTGACTGCACATGCGCTCAGGTAATCCGCACTATTCCCGCTGTGGATTCACACATGCCCGCGGTGGCCAACCGACTCCCCACCTCGGGTTAACCGTGGGTCCACCGTGGGCAGAAAGTTTAGAGTAAAACCCGCTAATCGATTGCTCAAAAATTATCTTTCCCAAAGGTCTTGACTGTCTTCCGCTATCACTTCAATAAATCTTCTGTTCACCATAATTACGAAGTCTGGTATACTTCTTCTTATTCTTGGTATACTTCTTCTTATTCTCTACTCGCCATTAATGGGTCGAGACTGCGCAGGTATCGACTGTTTACGGTGGAAAAGTCAATTGATGGATCAAAGGTGGGAAATGCAGAAAAACAGTCCAGGTCTTCTTGGTGCTCCGCACGAATATGTGTTGGGGACTGATGAGGAGGTTTTTACCGGTAAAGTTGTCCACAATTCTCAGAACAACCACCAGCCTATCCGGTGAAACCCCGAATCTCAAGAAAAAAAAAGAGTCGTCACAGACTCGTCGCTACAGAGAGTTGTGGTGGTTTTGAGATGAGTGGTCGCGATTGCGAAGGCACATGTCCTCCCACGAAATTAAGAGATCCCCAAATGGACTCCTGAGCAGGAATATATTCAGGCCCACAGTACCGAGATGCCCACTGCGTGTGCAGAGCCGGCGTTCCAAGGTTCCCCAATGGGAAGTAATTACGCTCCTGCTGTCTACATTCGGATCCAATGAATCTGTCTAACTGTGGATTTGTGGAGAAGGATACGAAGAATAAAAATAACATGTTTTGGTTCGAGTTACTTGTCGTATACTTCTATCCATATTCTGTACTAGTGCTCTGATGGCACACGTCAAGTGTAGAAAATAAATAAATAAATAATGTTCTGTCTAAATAATAAATAAATAATGTTCTCAGGATTCCTGCAAACGAAATCTGACAGACTGGTTGAAACTTAATGAGGACTACCTGCGGCGCACCAAAAAACATGAATGTCTGCATCAAAGTCAAGAAAGCCCACTCAGGAAATTTTTGTAAAATTGATTAATCCTGTATTTTTGTACCAGAAGCAATGCCAGACTCAAAGTAATTGCGGCTCACAAAAGAGAAAATACTGTTTTTCTTGGCGACAATACTTTTCAGCCACTCTTAGATACAAGATAGCAGCGACCGTTGGTTTTCTTCATCATAGTACAGTTGAACGGGCTCACTAGCACGGTAGCGCATTATGATGACTCCAGCCTCACGTGCTGAAGATTGAGAGACATGAATCCACAAGGACTTTTTTCCAGTGATGGCTGCAATCATACTCTATATATATTGCAGAAAATTTGTGACTTTGTGCGTGCGTGCACACCATAGAGAGGGAGCAAGTAGCGGTGAGCGGTGAAATCACTGATCACAGGGATAAACTGGCATCCGAAAGTTAGGAAACCCATGAAGACGGGTCCGGCGTTACTTTAACAGTGTGCCGGCGTCCAAAGTGGAGGGAGATGGGTCCGGCGATATGATAAGGGTGTGCCGGCATCCAAAGTGGGGGAGACGGGTCCGGCTATATGATTAGGGTGCGCCGGCGTCCAAAGTGGAGGGAGACGGGTCCGGCAATATGATAAGGGTGCGCCGGCGTCGAAAGTGGGGGGAGACGGGTCCGGCGATATGATAAGGGTGCGCGGCGTCCAAAGTGGAGGGAGACGGGTCCGGCTGTATGATAAGGGTGCGCCGGCGTTCAAAGTGGAGGGAGACGGGTCCGGCTATATGATAAGGGTGCGCCGGCGTCGAAAGTGGGGGGAGACGGGTCAGGCGATATGATAAGGGTGCGCCGGTGTCCAAAGTGGGGGGAGACGGGTTCGGCGATATGATAAGAGTGCGTCGGCGTTTGAAGTGGGGGAGATGGGTCCACGTGTGGCGATCAGACGTGTGGACTCGCCTGGAAAATAAAGAAGTGCAGAAGCAGGGTCTAATCCTACACGAGGAATGCGCCAGTATTTATTATGCGGCTTTCTTTCCTATATGCGTTCCTCCCTTCCCTACACCTACTTCCTCATCATTTCTTTCCCCACTCTGTCCTTTCCATTCGTGTCTAAATGGACCACCTCCCCCCTTCCTGCTTATATACACCAGTAGACCCTTATCACTTTAGTTACCACAACAGCTAGATGAACATATGCCATTCCAATGGTCATTTGCGCTGTATCGGTTAAATTCAAACATTGATAACCCACAGGGCCAACGAAGGAGAATCACCTTGCGGAGACAGGAGAAGGCCACTTCTAACGAATTTGAGCAATTTTCAGGAGATCGTTGTCTCTACATGGGTGAATATTGATTCGTATCTTCGAAAAGGTTCTCCAGGGTTTTTTATATAGTGTAAAGTATGCGAGCGAAGCGAGCATCAATAAAAGTCTGGAAGCCCGGCGTTAGCCGGACGGACAGACTGGTGTGGTTATATCCTGGTTATAAATAGGTTACATAGCTTGGGATATCGGCAGTTGTTCAACAGCAGAGCTTTCTCTATAAACGTCGCTTACGGCGCAATTACTACGGCCCCAACTTTTTGTGAGTACCTGCGCTTATTAATTGTTTACTTTTCTATTTATCTCAACAATCTAGATGGAGAAAACGCTATAAATTTCTGATATAAATTACACCCGAACATTGGAAACCACAGAAGCACAATGCAAAATACGGGGGAAGCTAAGTTAGAATTTCAATGAGGTTGAATGACACGAGCAATGTCATGAGTAACCTAATACTATATGTTGAACATTGCAACACCGGAAAATGTTTAAGAGGCAAACTAGTGAGATGGCCTGGTTTTGCTGTTTGTAATTCTCTAAACAACTAGACACAAGCCAAATGTTAGGAACTGAATTCAGTACTTTAATATGCACAGACAGGTGGAAATGCGGAAGTAAAGGCGTGTCTGCGGAAGTAAAGGCGCCTATTGCTTTCCCATATTTGTCTACTATAAGGAGATAACCTTCATCATAAATCATTCTCAGTAATGAGTCACCATCTTCTTTCTGTTTTCCGGCTACGGAGCCTTCAGGACGCTTCGGGGCAAGGAAACCTTCACAACACTGCTATAAGGGGTATTGCTTCTCGAGTAACTATTACGAAGAAATGATGATGGACTAGGAATAGCAACAGACAAAGGCTATAATCTACGAAGAATCGGAACATCCAGGAAATGTGAATGTACGCTGGGCGGTTCATTCTAGCGTTCATTTTCATATATCCATACTTTTTTCACATACACTACGTTTCAGATAATAATTATGAGACACTCCCGACCTTTCCACCCTTGATTTCCTGCAGATCACGGAAATTTCCTTAAATTCCTCAGGAGCCGTTGCAACCATCACCTAAAATAAACCTGGTATCCCCTTTTTGAGGTCACCGTAGCAAGCCTAGTTTTCAAAACGTTATTATCCTCTTTCTGCCGAACTCGTAGTCGTGGCACACCCCACGATTCTAACACTTAATTAAATTAATTTTAACACACAACACACGGCCAAATTTACGAAGCTTCGATCTAGTCTTCCATAGACCCCATTGATTTCATGCAATGTACCGGCTCTCTATGGGGATTCTAA
Organism: Ancylostoma ceylanicum; assembly: GCA_000688135.1. Lineage (NCBI taxonomy): Eukaryota > Metazoa > Nematoda > Chromadorea > Rhabditida > Ancylostomatidae > Ancylostoma > Ancylostoma ceylanicum. Next base: position 281,188 of record JARK01001572.1, read on the forward strand.
GTACATATGCATCACTAGAGCCGTACATCCAAGACTATGTACCTACCTCGATTTTTCATCCGCTTCACTCTCGATGGCAGCATGCTCAGAAATAGTTAACATAAATGTTTTGCGGCGTGCTCTGAAAATACAGCTAGCACTGGTTTAAGGCTGTTCCGGTGGCTTTGTTGTATGGCGATCCAAATAGGAACCGCTTGCTCGACATTGGAATATTCTCACATTTTTGGTGGGATCTGTCATTCCATTCCTCAGAACAGTGGAATTCACTCATAGACATTTTCTGATGTTTGATGCTGTTGAGCTGGATTTCGTTCTATGCCTACCCAGGTCTACGTCTGTGGAGAAGCCCGACCGGGAACACAACAACGCCCTCGCTGAAGTTCCTCTTGTGAACGGCCTTCACTTGCTGCCGTTATAGTGTGATCACAGAGACACGATCTGAACACTCCCTCAACCATGAGACTCATTTCGCAAGACAGACCCTTGAGCAGACAGAGAGTGAAATCTGATTTAACAGTGTCGGACATCGGAAAACACCAGCTAGTCAGTTCAATAATTTTGAGCGCAGATTTAACAAGAAAATACGGTTCTTGGACTGCAACCAAGCGAAGCTACTGGAAAAGCCTATGAGATGTGTTAGCTGTATTTCTGAAGCGGAACAACAGTGCAACACTTCATCGATACAGATGTTCTGAGAATTATCATAGAGAGCAGGCATAGCAGACTGTATAAAATCATTCAATGCCCATGGAAGCCCAGAAAATTACAGAAAATTCGTGATTTCGTTCGCGCGGCGAATACACCCTCTAGATGCTGATGGTGAATCTCTAGTGCAAGTTGAAGAAAAATAGGAAAATAAAGTTTTCAAAAACCAGGATACCCTTGCGAGCTCAAAAGGGGGTACTAGCGCTATTCTAGGTGATGATTATAATGGTTCCAAAGAAAAAAAATCTACAGTGTGCCGAAAAGCCAGGGGTGGAAATTTGGGGAGTGTCTTATAATTATGAAACGCACTGTATTACTAAAACAAACATATGAAGCACTGAGGCAGTAGTAGGTAATGATTAGGATTTATACCGGCATGGGTAGGGCACTTACAAGAGATTTCGGTGATTAGGCTGCTGGCATACACCTCGATGAGGGCATCAGGACGCAGCACGGGTCCTCCCGGTTGCATGCTGGGTTCTGTAAAACGGTGAGGGACTTCGTACCGAACTCTGCGGCTTCTTACCGAGGTTCATGTGAATGTTGTCGTCAGAACGGGCTTGCAAGCATACGTGCGACAGGGGTGAGACAGGGGTCACAAAAGTGAAGGTTGTCCAGGCCGAAAAGTGAAGGTTGTTCCACAACCATAGCTTCGATAGGGCGAACATAGGATTCATCAAAGTGAACGATGACATATACTAGACAGTGAAAGCTGTTTCAAACACGGATTCAACCGAAACTGTTATAATATTGCTCAGAAAATGAAGAAAAGCTCGCTTTTTCGAAGATGGAACACCGAAGCTGAGATTTGCGCCGGCTTCCTGCTTCCGTGCCGGAACCAGCCCTTAGCCTAACGTAGAAAATGCCCCAGCTCGAGTTTTGCTAAATACGTCGGTAGTTTCACAGAACTGTATGTTGCGCAATTCTCAGTGACCTTCTTCATAAAATTCTCTACAAGATGATTCCAAGAGCGACAACTTTCATGGAAAATCCAGAGAGAAATCAATTTTTTAAAATTTAGGCGGGGATTTGCGTCCTTTAAAATTTCTCGCCAATTCTGAGGAACTGTGACTTGCGCAGTTGTCTGTCCAATTGCTGATGTCATTGTGAATACAACGGTCACTACAGGTAATGAGTTTGTCTGAAATCAGCCTGGAAAATGGGTCATCTTTGAAAACGCTTTTTCATTGAATGTCTCTTTCAATTTGAAAAACCGGGTGTTGCTTGTCAGCTGCCGAGCCCGTGAGATTCCGAGTAGAATGGTATACAACACTTGGTACTTCCTTGCATGCTGGGCTGAAAAAGACCGCATGAGACAATGGCCCGGTTTAGCTTAAGGGGGGGGGGGGTTAGCGAGAGAGCACGCGATATTGGAGGGCGCCAGACNGTTGTCAGCTGCCGAGCCCGTGAGATTCCGAGTAGAATGGTATATAACACTTGGTTCTTCCTTCCATGCTGGGCTGAAAAAGCCCGCCTGAGACAAATGCCCCGTGTAGCTAGGGGGGGGGGGGGTTAGCGAGAGAGCACGCGATATTGGAGGGCGCCAGACGCGAGGGCGAGACAGGCGGGTTTACCTGCCTCACCCTAGGTTTACCGTCAGGAGTGAATGGAAGTATATAATGTTATATACCATTCTGCTCAGAATTTCATTCTGAATTCAGCTGACAACTGCGCAACATTTAATTCCTTCGAATAAGAAGGTTCCCCGTCTGGACACCATCGAAAGTGATGGTGGACTGAGACACGTCTCAAGGTATCGAACGTATGCTTGAAAGTTATTTTATTACAAGTGCTCCGACTCGCCCTCCGGCGAGTCTCGCACTTGCCCGCTTCGCGCGACTTCGATACTGACGTACCCTTAACTTTTAACAAAACTGGATAAAGCCGACAGTTCGGATGTTCGCCGAAGGCGAGTCGGAGTACTTGTAAGTAGGGGATAAAATTATATATTGGTATTGCTTCCGCTTGAGAAAACTTTACTTTGGCATTCATATAATTAAAAACTCTCGATTGACCACAGACAGAACCCCGGAACATTGACCACTGTGCGCGATTTCCGGTGTTTTCTGCGGGAGACGATCCATACAGGGAACTCCATATGAAATTGCTACTCTCGCGGACTGGCCCGCCGCACTGACTATGCAACGTGACTGAGCGCTGTGGATGTCGGATGTTGCTTCCTCGGCGCATAAGAGGTGCGGCGCGCCAGATCGAAAGAGTGGCAATCGTGATTGACCCTCCTTGTAGACATTTGCGCATGAAACCTATACCGTGCGCGTCAGCAATGTGCCCCGCAGTGCAAAAAATCATTGTCACCAACGCGGAGCTCGGCGAAGCTGCGCCTATCTGCATATATAAAAGTGAAAGTTTGTGTGTGTATGTAAGTATATATGTAATGAATAGAAATCGCGGAGAGTGAACCGATCTGAACCAAATTTTGCATGCAGGTCAACCATGGGCCGGCGAAGGTCATAGGCCACTTTGCTGTGGGAATTATCGATTAGCTTATCGATTATATCGATTTTATTGATTTTTCGCTATTTTTACCCAGAGACTGGCGGAAACATGCCTACTGGGGTTAGTCGATACGCTGAACATGAATATGACTACCATTTTGGGCGACGGTATCGATTTATTGATTTTATCGATTTTTCCCACTTTCGCTCAGGGGCGGGTAAGGACGTGCTTACTAGGGTTCTCCAATGCGCTGAGCACGAATATGACAACCATTTTGAGCTATGATATCGATTTATTGATTTTATTAATGTCTTCCACTTTCGCTCGGGGACGGGTGAAAACATGTCAGGTGGTCCAATATGCCTAACGCGAATACGACAATTATTATATTTTGCACTGCAATTATTGATCAATTGCTTTTAATGACTTTTTATTAATCGAACAGGTGAAAAAAGGTTAGCGATATTATTAAACATGGTAATCGCCGAAATTCAAATGGATGCACCTCAAATGGATGAACCTGCAGCTTAATTAACCGCAACAGCGTGAAATGTCCGGGGTAGTAAAACTCCCGAGCGGAGCCGGGTATGCCGTCTAGTAGTGATATAAAGACATGAATATGCGCAAAAGACCGACCTTGTGCTCCTTCACAAAATTCGAAGGACTCCTGTTATGTCCACACTTCATTGAATCTGTAGAGATTTGCAGAGGATAGAGGACAGGCCTTGTACTAGAAGTTTCCGTAGAAGCAGCCCAAAATTACGCACTGCGCGAGATATGTGCGTAAAAGCCCCGATTTTTGCCCCCACAAGAAATTAGACAGGACTCCTGTGGAGTCCAGCTTTATGAATTGCCCTAAAAATTGGAATTAGGAATGAATAAAATATAACAAAAAACGAATTGAACTAGCAGCTTAATAAAAGTTCTTGAAAAATTAGCCCGGAGCCAGAACTTATTTATCGCCGAAAGAACTGTATATGCGGGAAGACCTTAGGTCTTCCGCAAGGTCTTCCTGCAGGAAAATTGCCACTTAATGTTAGTACACTTTTTTAGTTTACTTGACTCCTGACTGATTTCTCAACCACTTCTTCATAATAATTGACCTTATCGATCGTGCAAATTTGGAGACGATCCGTGAACTGTGTGCACTTCACAGTTCTTTGAGAACTCTTTAAGAGCAGTGAGGTGATCTTTGCGCACATATCTTTTGTGCGGCGCATAAGTTTTGGCTAACATTTCAAACACTTCCATTACCAACTTCCTTCTTGTCTTCGTAACAATTCAGGTCATTAGGTTGTGTTTGAAATGCGCATGAATCCTTCTTATGCTCAAGCCTGTAGCATGTGCGCTCCAGCTTAACGACTGCGTGGATTCGCTGGTTGCGCGAAGTTTGTAATAAGAATTATCCATCATTTCATCTCTTGTCATAATCACCTCAATTGGTTATTATTATACCATTGATTGGTGCCTTCCGCATCAGTAGCTCAAGAATGAGAATTCGTACAATTTTGCCTTGTGAGCTATCGGTGCCCTTCAGATTTTTCCTGCGATGATTTCTAGTTCATTCCTTTCCATATTTAAGGATTCTCCCGTTATATTCTTCTTCTATTTTTTTTGCCCTCCAGTTGTTATGCTTTTTGCAGACGGGTCGTTCCGCAAGTGGGGATGCCGTCGCTTGCCGTAATTCTGCTGGCGTTATGCATGCAGCTCGAGCTGCTCCCGATCAATCCGTTGCCTTTTCTTTTTCTTTTCACTTGTGCCCTCCTACAGTTGCTTTTTCCTTGTTCTTGAGGGAACAATGAGAGGAAACGTGGGCTAAAATTCACGGAAGACGCTGGATTCGTCAGTGATGAGCCCTTGAACCGAAAGCACGCATGTTCCAATGACAACATCACCGCTGTGACGGCTTTTTAAGCACGAGTCTCCTGCATTCTCCCTCGATTATGACTTAAACTAAGAATTTGATTTTGGCTTCATCCCTTTCGTCAGAAAGTATGCAGAGTCTGTCCACAGAATGATTATTTGTCAATGATTTCTTAAAATTTGAACTTTTCTTCCACTAGTTTGCAAGAGTTCTCTTCCACGTACATACTTAACGGGGGTCTCGTAAAATGTTCAATTCCTAAAGGAGGCTTCGTCCTAATTTTCGACTTCATTCTTACTACGTATTGATAGTGCGCGATCCGATATTGCTGAATGTCAGCCCGCAATCAACGCATACCAGCCTGATCGTCCGGCTAACGTCGGACTCTTAGGCTTCTTTTAGGCTCGCTTCGCTCGCCTCGCATTCGTGTATACATACATATATTCTCTCCTACTGAGCGTCGACGCACCATTCACGCAGTCCTGGATCCGTCAGGCGGCGTTCTCGCTACTACTGCACGCCAGCGCATCGCTTCCATAACAGTCACCCTTCCCCTATCATTTACCTAGTGCCCATGCCGGCGCAACCCTCATCCTTATCATTCTTCGTCCGCCAGGCTCATGCTCTTTCTTGTAAAGGGATCGTGCCCTCCTCTTCCCTTTTACACGGTCTAGTAATCACAGGCCAGTATCATTCATTCGAACTGGGGTGCAAACAAATTTCGATTACTGAAAGGACCTAACATGTCTGAACATGACAAAAGTGGCCCGAACACCTGTAAATCATGGTAAAAATCAAAATTTGCACCCTTTTCGTACATAACTCGACGCGCTGAACACGATGGTGTAGGTATTTTCCGTTTTTGTTGGCTGGTTCTCGGGTACAGACTCACATACACACATGAATTGCCAATAAATAACAAGTAGATCAAAAATAAGGTCTACAGGGAAGCAGTGGGAGCAGTGGTGCTACTCAGACATTTGGGCGGGAATAGCTCACTACAAAGTGATGACTCCCACTTGACTGTAAGATGGAGTCAACAAAAACTGTGAGTTTTGTCCCTCAACATCCCGATTCTGTTCCGGAAGCTCCAGCGGAAGACCGGATTTTGTCCCAGCAATGTAAAAAAAAATGAAAGAAAGCAATAGTGTGCGGTGAAGTCCTGAACGCACAAAGAAAGAAATGCTCTACCCCACTGGGAAGGCATTGCAGATTGAGTCATGAAAACTCTGACATCCAAATTGGTGTCTCGATTTTGTCAACAGAATCTGAGGTCATAGCGCGCAAAACATTAGGAGCGTGTTGGATTGCCGCCAAAACCCCAAAAATGAACAGGAAAGATGATTGTATCGCTATCACGAACATGGCTTTATATCAGGATCTGTGCAGATTTTGATCTGCAGGTGGACTGTTAAGATACTGCTCACATATAAAGATCGCTGGAAGTGCAGTGTCGCCATTAGCGATCTGTGTCTCGATGGCATTGTCGAAAGCTGAGGTGAACCCCCGGCCAGCTTGTGTTCCGGTTTTGCCTTTGGGTTACACTCTGATTGAATGATTCTTGTATGAGGGTGGAGCGTTTGGGAGGATAAGCCAGCTGTACTGTAGACTGCTTCAGGCTCTGACAAAGGCGAGATAGCCCAAACAAAAAAAAAAAACTGGGCGACATCGTCGGGCGCCGCCGCGGCAAAATGTATGCAAGCTCTTGCCGCCGGACCCCTGCCGCGGCGACGCCACCGGGACGTCGCCCACCTATTCTTAATCATGGACGACAGCCGCCGCGGCAAAAGTGTGAAACCGCCCTTAGGCCTATGACATAGTTTACAGCGACGCTGTCGCTGCGACCATTTACCACCAACAGTTTCCGTACAACTGGTCCTATGCCAGCACGCTATCCAAAGCAGATTCTGTGATAACACAAGAGAAATTGTCACATTTTGTTCTCATCATTTTCATTCATTTTCTCCGAAGCGACGGTGTCGTTGTGAAGTATGCCATGGGCCTTAAATAAACACCTCAGTAAGGAACGAGGGCGAGGCGGGGATGAAACAACTCAATGAGGGATCGGCGCAGATAAAAAAGATCACCAGTGATTAACAACGAAGAAGAGAAACTAGATGCATTGAAGTTGATCTCGTGAGGAATCACTGTCTCCACTGTTTCATTCGCTTCTAAGCGGCCGCTCGGTCAGGCGCTTTCCTTTAACAGTCTCCATACCCACTCTCACCTTTTATCGTATTTTATAATAATAATAATTTATTACACGAGATAACTCGTGTGGAATAGTTAATAACAATGTGAATGAGGTAGGAAAACTTGCGACGTAAAAAAAAAACAAACTGCAACCCTAAAACGATAAAACTGCAACATCTTGAGAGCGAGTTGCACAAAAGAGAAAGGAGACATAGATAAAAAGATTATGGGCAATTAGCTGAGCACCACCTACATTCCCAGATAAGTGTCAATCATATTTTTGAAAGAGCCGAGTTTAGCAGGAAATGGTTTCTTATTGTGTAGACTAACATATTCAGAACCAGCCCTGTTGGTGAAAAAATGTAGTCTGATGTTGTGCTTAGCCCGCATAATAGAGTACTTGACGGCATTGCCCCTGGTGAGAGAGGGTCTAGATGAACAGAACATTTCAGGCCTGATTTTGCACATCCCATTGACGATTTTATGGAATAGTATTAGGTCAAACTTCCGTCTTCTGATCGCTAATGATGGGAGCCGAAAATTAGTATTTCTTACTTCATGTCCTGGAATCCCTTCGTACAGAAAACCAAGTGTCCTAGCCATGAGCTTTCTAGTGAAGCTATTTTGAACTCTTTCAAGTTTTGCAGCCGTAGTAAGTTTGCATGGATTGAAAACAGTAGTGCCATATTCTAGAATTGGGCGAACAAATGTCTTATAAGCTCGCAGCAGAACTTCAGTGTTACGTGTGCTAAGAGCTCGAAATAGATTGTACACTACACTGGAAGCCTTTGAAGCGATTTGGTAACAATGCGCATCAAAACAGAGATCCCTAGTTACTAGAAAGCCGAGGTCTTTAATCTGATCTACATGCTGTATTACAGAACTCTCCACGTAGTAGCTGCCTACAGGATTTTTTGATCCAAGATGCAGAACCTTTGTCTTCTCTTTGCACAATGGAAGCTCCCAGTTTGCAGACCATTCCTGCACAGCATTGACTGCGGTTTGCAGCACTTCTATGTCATCAGAACTTGTAATGGTATGGTATATTTTGAGGTCATCGGCGAAAACACGGCACTTAACTCCCTTATTTAGCATGAGTGACGGCAATTCATGAGTATAAAGGTTAAACAAAATAGGGGAAAGGACTCCTCCTTGAGGTACCCCACTGACCATTCTCCGAGGTTTGGAGAAAGATGAGTTCACGCGAACGGAAAAGTACCTTTCCGATATGAATGAGCGAATCCATTCAACAATACGTGGGTGGATCCCCACCTGTTGCAGTTTCAGAATAAGTTTATTGTGCGACACATGGTCAAAAGCCTTAGAAAAATCAAAATAGACCACATCTACACTTTTACCAGCATCAAGAGCGCAAGTCCAATCATTCAAACTCTGAATCATAGCCGTAACTGTGGACTTGCCATTTTGGAACCCGTGTTGGTATTCTGAGATAACGGAGAACTCATCAAGATGCTTGACAATTCTTTTCTTAAGAATTTTTTCGAAGGTCCTTGCAAAGATAGACGTAATGCTTAAGGGGCGAAAATTTAGTGGTGAGGAGTAGGGTGGTTTTTTAGGGATTGGTGTTACAAAAGAAATCTAAAAAATTAAGAAGAAATTTTAATTTCTAAGAAATTTTATTTAGGCTTGAAAAAGGAGTTATAACGCCGAAGGCTTGCCAAATAAAACCTCTGCAATCACTCTCAAATTTGTGCACATACTAAAATTACGAAATGACACTTCGAGAATGAAGGATGCTGCAACTCAATGAGGATGAAGATGGACTCGCCGACGTCGGGATCCCGCATTGTCCGAGATCGAATTGCGCCCGTATCATCACAATGGATCAGTCTTCGGAAGAAGTAGAGTTTCCCTCAGTGATTCTTCTAGACAAAGCAATACATTGACGGAAGGTCATTGCATTTTCTAAAAAAATTGTTAGGCAGACTAGTCCATTTCGAACCAGCAGGAGGTCTATAGTGGGGTTCAGGGATCTGGGTGCTACAACTTTTCGCATCCCTCATCTGTCCTGCCAACAACACAACACAGCTTTAATCGCATGCAGACATTGTTCCACTGCAGCAAATATTTGAGCCTCGATTGAAGCCTTACAGGTATTGCACTTTCGCGTGGGAGAAAACTGTTGTTTGTTAATCCTTTCATGAGCCCTTCATATGCACTAATCCGTAGCACTTCGTAATCCGCTATTTCACCGAGGGCGTGAGGTGTTGAAGCTTAGTTGCTGATGCGGTATTAATGCATGAACAGCAACACTATCTTTAGTTCGTAATACTTACGGGGGACAGGATGGGCATCAGTGTTCAGAAAGGTTCAGGAGCCGTCAGGATTTGCTCATTAATGATCTACTTCTTTCAACTGGATCTTATCAATATCTTACAAGAAATGGAGAAAGAAGAAGCACGCACAAGTTCGGAGTTTTTTCACAAATTTTTGCCCCTGTGTCCATGTGCGCTCAAGAAGAGGCTTCATAAAGGGTGGATAATTTTTGTGGGTGTGGTTAAAAGGTGCCCATGGCAGCAACGACCCACCCCGCGCTTAATTAATGGCGAGGACCGCGTTCACCAGGGGTCGGAACGCAGGCCTAGTTTTTTTGTTCCAGAAAAATATCAAATCCAAAATTAACACATTCGCGACATTCGCGACAATGTGCTCAACCGGTTGAGCACGCATGGTGCGACGCGTGGGACCGCGTGCTCAACCGGGTGAGCACGCCCTTTTCACAGTTTTATTTTTGTGAAGCAATCGTAATTAGCAAACTCCTATAGAGTGCTATACTAGCAAATGTTCAAACGATCTATACACGCGATGAGCAGAGCAGACATTCTCTCGTACTTCTTTAATGCGTGGTCAAAACTAACAACTAAAAGAACAATTCATATGAAGCTTAGCTTACTTGCTTACTACCTCTTATGCAGGTGTACTTCTTGAATTAGCTTCAAGCTCGTGCATGTTTGCGTTCGTTCCGTCTCTAATTCGCTCAAATACAGAGCCATACGCTGCCGAGGAAAAATTCCTTCCACGTGGCACCAAATTGTCCAGTCGGTTGAGCACGGGTCCTACTTGTCCAAAGCGTAAGGTCGCGAATGTGTTAAGCTGTCAAAAATCACTCCTTACGGGAATGAGAACAAAAAAAGGTGAGTCGATGCAAGGATTCCATCCGATTAATAAAAAAAAAACGTTCAGAAAATATTATTGTCACGGGAACGACACAAAACTGCATTTTAATCATACCACGCTTCTGCAGGATGCCCTTCGCAAACGGACAATGATGTGCTTGACGCTGTGCTCTTTATTTGTCTCCATAATATTCAGAATACGCTCATGCAGCTATTACCCTAACGTGGTGACGTTCGTCGGTGCTCAGCTAATTCGTCCTGTGACAAGTTAATTAATTGTCCGCTGTAAAGATAGGTGGCTGGCGAGAGGCGGCGAGAGCGAATCCACGCCGAACGCAAAGTGCACGCGTCCGACGCCAAGGGCGAAGAAAGCGCACGACGACGGAAATCTGATATTCCTCTTATTATTATTGAGAGCGAGCACGTAACTCGAACTACACTCTACTCGCAGAATTGAGCTTCTTTTCATACTTCTATCAACGTAATTTGGGAAGAAAAAAGTCATGAGAGCACCAGGAGAGCTCACAGTGACGTAAACTCCTTGGATAAGCGCTTTTCCGCTAGGCTCACTTGAGTTGCTGGAATCAAGGGGCCTGAAAGCTGAGCCGGTACTTCAATGGTAGAATATCCCAGCAATTAAAAACAGAGAAGTTTATGAGGAATTTGTATCAAAAGCACTGGAACCCGTCAAGAAGTAAAGCAAGCGTACATTTGTGATTGTTAAGGTTATCTGCAGTTCGTACCATATTTCTGGCTCTATACCACAATTGATAAATTAACATTCGTGGACGTTTTCCAAAAGGAATGGTAAATGCGGCGTGTACAGCAAGCGTGCGAACCTCACGTCACCACTCGAGCAGTTATGACGTCGAAAAAACGAGCATCTCAACCGCGTTTGGCAACGTCTTAACGCTGATCTTTTATTCAGCGGTAAGTACGTGTGAGTCATACGTGTGATGCATGCACGCACTTGGTAGAAAAATCATCTCATTTTCAATATGAGCTCAGCTGACTCCAAATCACCTCTACGTTGACGTCTCCGCTATCAATGAACATGGCTTCTGTTAAAGTCAAAAAATCTGTAGTAGTAAGCATCAGGGGCGGATGCAAGGGGAAGGAGGCGGGGTGGGGGGCGCCCCTCTCCTGATAATAGGTCTTCAAATTTTTTGAAACTACTTTACAATACAATTAAAAATCTTGTATCAGTTTACTTTTATTTGTTCATTTTTCTTATTACTTTTTTAAATATAAATTATTCATTATTTATGATTAAAATCAACAATTTTATCAATTTTATTTCTCGTCTATGTCTCCAGAACGGCAGAGACCCCAATTTTTTTTCACTACGCCCCCCCCCCCCCCCCCCCC
>JARK01001572.1:298276-316101 GCA_000688135.1 Ancylostoma ceylanicum
GGGGGGGGGGGGGAGAGGTTCAGTTCCACAAAGCCTTTGGATGAAAGTGGGGAAAGACCACGAGACATGGAACTTCCATGACAGAGCAAAACGAGGAAGGAGAGAGTCGCCGGAGCAGAGCGAGAACGAGCACGTCTACCAGTTCTGCTGGTTCTTCGGCATCGAACCGGGGACGCGCCTCAAAAACCAGGCAATTACGAGGTGGCGAGAATGTACTGTGGTTCTCTGATTATGTCACTCAAACATGATTTCTGGTAATTATGTGCTGCCCACAGCGACGAAATGGATTAAGTCGATTTTGTAGTTCAGCGACAGCCCGCTACGCGTTCCAGAGATATACATGCACTTGTCGAGGACTGGGATTTAGAAAAGGACACAATTTTGGGCCGCTGGGTAATAATTGCTCCTCTTCAAACAAGTGGACAAATTCTTATATAAAGCTGCTGAGAAGGAGAGGACGAAAAGGCAAGAATTCAGAAGAACAACCAGACTGATGGCTTTGTCAAGGGAAAAGCAGTAGGAAAAAACTTGGAAAAAAATTGGCCGTTCTTAGCTTGCCTCTCACAGAAAGTAGCTCACTTCAACGATAATGGCATTAACGTGACGCAAATGACGCTGCACGGAAAAATATGCACTTTCAAGCCCATGCTCCAGGCATAAGATGATTGTTGGAAGCTCAACACCAGGTTAGGATTCGGAATAGGACGGGTCTCGAGACTTGTTCAAAACCCTCCATCTGATTGTTCCAAAAGCTTTTTAGGGAAAAATCAACATTCGCATTGTAAATCCTGAAAACTTCTGCATCCCAAACATATCCAATAGATAGCGAAGAGAATCAATTCCTATGGAAAGTGCAGTAATGCGGCATTGCAGTTCCGATGACGTCACTCTCACTGAAGATGCAATGAATAGCTTCAGAATGGAATTGAGAAAAACGTCGAAAGCGTCACGGACAATCTGCTTTCGACTAAAGGAGAGTTTTTGGAGCTTGGCTATAGGTTTGCCAAAAAAGAGAGGGAGAAAGAAAAAGAGAAACGCCTGAGAAAAGCCTGGGAAAAGCCTATGAGGAAGTGATAAACATCGTTCGAGGAGTGACGAGCCGAAGCCTCCATGCCTCGTTATTAATGTCTCTTGATCAGAAATCTTTCTCATTTGTGCTCTTCTCATCAAACCTGCGAAGCCGAAAAAACCTAAATCTCATAGTTTTTCACTTCGTGGGTCTCCAATTTATAAGTACACCTTATTTTTCCACCGTTCAATGAACGAAAAAAGAAAACAGGGTGGGAGTGGGTGAAGTAGGAAAATCGGCATGTGGATCTATAAAGAGTCCGATAAAAGGTTTTGTCAGGGAGCAGGTGTGATAAATAGGACTTGGAAAATTGTACTTTTGGTTTGCTTTTTAAAATATCTCCTCCTAGGATTGCGCAGGTTCGTGCATAGAGAAAGCAATTGAATGAATAAATAAGCGTCTAAACGATTCCGTAAGAATGAGGACAGAATGTTGCTGCAAAATTTCATTGATAAAACACAATCTCAGCTGTCGTTCACACGAATAAGTGCATAAGTGGAGTATGAACAGTGAAATCCTGGCGGAAGTGGGTGATTCCGAGAGGATGGGTCCACGGGGTGAGCGGGTGGCGAGAGGGCGGATATGGGAGGCCGCCCCGTGTGCGGTGGCAGAACCGCCTCGGTGACGTCATCGAGTCGAACGACGGGCGGAGGGTGGGAGGGCGAGTGATGGAGGCGACGAATAACGATGGCAACGCGAAAAGCGCGAGAAATACGATCTTCGCCTCTCCGAGCCGACGACGTGCATCGGCCGCCGGTGCCTCCACGAGTACTCGAGCCCCGGATGCGACCATCTCACGTAAATCCGAACTCAGACAGCCTGAAATTAGCTGACTTCTTTTCCCAGGAGCGTGTCAGCTACGGTTCTTCCCAGACAGCTCTCTCCTGCCGCATAATAGGCGAGCCGCACACTCATCAGAGCCTTCGCGACTTCTCTAATAAAAGTGCTCCTCGTCATTCACCGAGGTTGGCCGAGAGCGAGGCGAAAAATCGAAGCGGTAGCGTGCGGTGTATGTGCGTGTACGTGGGTGAGAGCAGAAAACCCCACTCAACAACGTCTGGCAGCGTGCCACAACACCTCATGGCGCATAGTCACATGGATCCGCCGGTTCTCAGGCAGTAAATCTTCGCTCCATCATCTGACGTGACGCCAAGGGCCACCGACACGGCTTTCAGCTCTCGACACAGGCCCTTGTAGAAACGTGACCTCTGAGAAATGCACGAAAAATATGGAATCACTGCAATTGAAATAGCGCTAAAGTTATCTATTCAATACGCCGGAAGGATCAAAGGAACAACAAAAGGCGAAGGCAAATATTCTGCTCTTATTCCTTGAACTCTGATTTTCCTTCGTCTAGGGTTTTTAGGGTTTTAGTCGGGGTCTAAGCCTTAGTGGAAGATGAGGTGGATAATTTCCTTTTCAAGGAAGTGAAGAATATTGTTCCGAGATCCTAGAAGGTAGTGGCTACAAGTGTTAAAGGCATTCGCTTCGATTTTAACTAACTACATATTTGCAAAGTTGTATGTACTAAGAGATTATGAGGTATTTGAAAAAAGTATTCTAATGTATTTGGAACAAAACCTAGAAGTCCAATAGTGTTAATGCGAATGACGCAGGTAATTCAGCAGAATAAAGATTTCGAAAAGAACAGTAGCAATATTCAGACAGATATAGCAAGTTTCGCAAATGGGCAGGTGATGCCGTTCCTTTCACCATGGAAGGTAGTTGAAAAGACATTAGAGAAAGAAAGAACGCGATAAATTGTGAATCAGATGGAGAGGCAAGAGAAAAGACCAGACAGTATGAACGAATAGTCAATTATCTTCGCCTGCAGAATAGAGATTGAATGTAAAACAGAAACAAAAATTATATCTGTACCCTCAAATTCGCTAAAATCGTAGCTATTTTTGGAAATAAGCAGAGCAGAGGTTGACTAAGATGGTATGAGCTGAAATTCCTTCCGTAACCCTACCAGGGAGGGACAGTGAGGGTCTGACAACCGGTGACGCAACGTATACTGTCGCATGCAGTTTGCGATACTGATTTCAAGTCGTTTGCCCGTATCTGCTGTGGAATTCTCTGTGGAGCCCCAGGCATGGTTCCGACATATCCATACCAGCCAAAATTTGACTTTCGAGATATATCTTACCATGAGTATATGCGAAAAATACAGATTTTCTGGCCAACCAGATCGAATCCTTCGAAAATTCAAGGCTCTCATAAATTCGGAGGGTTTCACGGGAGCATTCAGCTGAGCTTATCCCGGAATTCGAATTTGGGCCGTCCTTGCCACGTAGCTTTTCATGGGAAGCTCTGCAGCAGATAAGGGTAAAGGAGTTGAGCGAATTGCATTTGATGGTATATGTACTAACAAGGGAAGGATACTTGGTCAGTGTGGCCATTCATAGAGAGGTGTATACTGCCTTACAGCTTTCGACGCTGATTTCAAATCCGTTTTCAAAATCGGCCAAACTGCTCTCTTTGACAAGTTATGCCCATATTTGGTGCTCATGTGAAAACGCTGAGCCTGTGGTAAGAACATTGCTTATAGCGCAAAGGTAATTCTCTCTTTCTTCAGACAAGCACTCACAGGTTCGAGTCCTGCTATATGCAGGCATTTTGCATTTTTGCTCCACTGATATTTTTTCGCCTCGACCATCTATTTTGCGCAATTCTATAGTGTTTTCCATGCTAATTATTAGAGATTATGGAAATTTGAAAACGTTTTAATTGAACGATTAAATTTTAGTTTTTTTTTATGGCCACAAACGATAGAATAACATAAAATGCTCATCCTCTAATCGTTCAAAGGGTTCCAAAACTTCAGAACATCTGATCATATATGTGGACTATGTATTGGCCTAGCTCGAAAATCTCAAGATCACAATTTCCGCTCAAACTTCACATACTGGGGTCACCTGATCCACTGGTCGCTACTGCTACAATTATTCTGTATCCTAAGTCATCAAGAATCTTCTCAACTTTTTCCTAGTAGAGTTACTTATATACATCTCGAGTGACGCCATTATTTACCGTTAGTACGAGTCTCGTGATCAGCTATTCGAATAACCACCGTAGGAAAAGTTTGAAGAAAAACCATGATTTTGAGATTTTTGGATAGGGTCGAGCGAACAGTCCCGGAAAACCTTCTGAAATTGTATAGAACAGATTTTCAGACGAAAGAAATCAGTGAAAGGAAAGTGCAAAACAGCAACCAAGCCGAGGGTTCGAACCCGTGACCGTTTTCATGAAGAGCGAGAGGCTTACCTTTGCGCCACACCCCACCTGATCCGTAACCGTTGTGCCGTCTCTGTGAGCAGTTCCCCGTAAGAAAAAAGGGCATAACTCCCTGAAGAGACAAGATTGCCCCTAAATAAAAGCAGATTCGGAATCAGCGCCATGAGCTGCACAAGGCAGTATGCACCACTCTACGAAAGGCCACACTGATGAAGTATCCTTCCCTTGTAAGATGTGAGGTTTAAACACTTCTCATTTTAGAAGATTCCGCCGCGAACGGGAAGTGGCGCCGCCCGCGACGAGCCACGCGATGCGCTACAAAAGCGGCAAGCAAAAACACGTGGAATTTTGTGCTGGAACTGAAAATCCGAAACCTTTCTCATATGGGACTGAAGCCTGATCTAGTACGGTTTCTGTCATCCATATCACTCCCCAATGCACTGCATTTTGATTGATTTATAGCATAGGTCAGCGCTAGTTGTTTTGCTTTTTTTTAGATTGTTTTGGTCTATCTTTCTATCAAATCGTACCTAGTAGCGTGATGAGGCGTTTGAGGGAGTGGAATGCTCATGTTCTTGCT
Organism: Ancylostoma ceylanicum; assembly: GCA_000688135.1. Lineage (NCBI taxonomy): Eukaryota > Metazoa > Nematoda > Chromadorea > Rhabditida > Ancylostomatidae > Ancylostoma > Ancylostoma ceylanicum. Next base: position 303,163 of record JARK01001572.1, read on the forward strand.
TTTCCAGGCTCTGACGAAAGCGACGATGCCGAAACGTTAAAAGTGAACAACAATATTGGTGGATTGCTCAACCAGTGCTATTCCTAGAGTAAGATTATTTCTTAAATATTTTTTCCCTTGTTATTTAATATTGAAATCAATATTTTCATAACTTTATTTTGGCATCCGGGTCACAAAAGCGACGAGGGCTTCAATTTTTCTCACGCCCCTCTCCCCTATCGCCTACTTTGTGCTTTCGCTACTGAGAGCAGTCTATATATCCCACATTTGGAAAAAGTTTCTTCAGCTGTTTATACCACTTGCAGTATCGCTGCGATGTGATCGTTCATGAATCGTAAAAGAAGCGAGCTTCTTGTTATGGAGTCAGCGTGGGATCCGGAAACAGAAGATTATAATCCCGTAACCCAATCATGGACATCACTAGGTGTGTTTCTAATCACGTGGGTGGAGAGATTCGCACCGAATTGAATGATGAAATCGTCTGGAAAAATGAAGAAATGCACGGAGACGGATCCAATCCTACGCAATGGCTACGCCGGCATCCATTGCGGCTTTCTCTCCTACATGCTTTGCTGTGATAAGGGTACGCCTGCGCCCAAAGTGAAGGGAGACTGATCCACTGCTGTGGTAAGGGTGCGCCGACGCCAAAGGTGGGGGGAGAGGGGTCCACTGCTGTGATAAGGGTGCGATGGCATCCAGAAGCGGGGAAGCGTCCGGAGACGGGTCAACTGATGGAGAATAGGTGCTCCAGCATTTAGTGGTGAAAAAATGCTATTAGTTTGACCGAATATTGCTCATTCACTTTGCTGGCGTCTAACGACAGTGGGAAGACGTAAATGCTAGAGATCAGCTATCATTTGCATGTTTTTACCTGTGCACTTGTTAATTCCGACTGAATTTTCGCCAACTTTCCTGTAAATTTCGTCTATTTTCCTGGTGAATTTCTCACACTTTTTTCCAGACGGACGGAGTTTCCCAGGAATTCAGGCGGTAACCACCGATGTGAAGCGATCAGAGTGGTCATGCAAAAATCAACCACTCGAAAACGGCTGAAACTTGGGCACCCAAACTGAAATTGTGACCGCCAATCGATTCATCGACTGCCCCCTTATCATACGTAGAATCAGAAGTTGCGCTTGTGAGCACAGGCTTTGCACAATCACACAACAGCTTGTATTCGTGAGAAAAGAAATGCAAAAACTGTATGGTACATTTTTGTATAAAACTTGGACTGAGCTGTTCAAGCTTTATTAGCTGTTTTAGCTTCTTAATTTGTTTCATGCAGAGACGCGCTTTTCCAATTTACCACCGTAATAAAACTTCATAGACTGTCCGCAAAGGGCAAAATTACCTCGCAACCAACTGTTGGAATACTTCAATAGTAGACTAGCATTAACACGGTAACACTAGGTTATTGCTGATTGGACTGCTATAGCGTTTGTTCTCATCTATCAATTATCGCTTTGTTTGGCCTTCAGTTGTTAATTTCTGTAGGAATGAGCGTTCTCTGACTGCGTCAAGCAGTATGTATCAGGTGGAACTTGTCAAGTTATTGTACTTTCCCAAATGCGTTGTAGTACTGTAACTGTACTCTAGGGCACGCTTGCCAGAGTCTCACAGAACGCTCGCTCAATTCGATTGCAATGACGTCCGACTGTATTCTGAACGTAAGGTTTTGACGTCGATGAGGGAAACGATGATGATAAATGACGGTGGTGGTGCTTGCAGACCGTTATGAAGCTATATCAACTACGAAATTATTCGAAAGAATGTTAGAGTCCAGCAAGTTCAGCGCATAATTGATAGCCTTAAAACATAATCACTATACTTAAAGATGAAAGCAGTTAAGTGCAAGGAACGGCGGAGCGACGGCACACATGCACAGGACAGCCGGACGAGCCACAAGGAACTACTGATGAAAGGGTCGTTGACCCGGCGCACCAGGGAAACTGGACTTTCGGTCTAGTTCAAGCCCCGAAACCGGTTAGTGTAAAAATGCAGGAGCTTAAGATTGTTGTGCTTTCAGCTCCTTAGATTCTGTGAATTAATCCTTTCATCAATCTTATTCAATCAACTTTATGGCTGCTCTTTAATCGTTGGTGTTAAGGTTTATAAGGTTCATGCACGGAACAGAAATCAAACTGAACAGACTAGGAAATTCGGAAACATATTATGACTAAAGAATTAACACCACCTTACTCATATGTACAGGCAGAGAGGTGCCCCTCACAAACTCGGAGCCAGTCGCTTTCACTTCCGGCACATCCACCGCCGAATTATGAACATCCCCAGGCATCGTCGATATTCGTAGGGATCGCCACGACAGCAGGTGATTGTGACGATCTGGTGGTCGCAAGAAGGATGACACCAATGAGGAGATTTCAGTCGTGAGGATGATAACCGACAAAAATCAATTCGCGTTATCTCTCAGGTTTGTTTTGATTCGTTCTGAATTGTCCAAGTCTGCGGATACTCTATTTTCCTGTTCCCGTATTAGTGCCCACAACTGATAGATCTGTTCGATAGTTCTGTGTATCTATCGTCCTTTGCAGTAATGCAGCACATGGAATTAGATTTAAGGTCGAGAGTACTAGTTTGAGCAGAAAGTAATCAAGGGGAAGGACATACAAGCAAGATATCCATCTCTGACTTTCGTAAAGGTTTTACCTAATGAGGTGAATACAGATGTTCCAAATCCGAAACATGATTCCAATCCACGGGTGGTAGAAACGCCGATTCTCAGTGATCTCAGTTCTTGCCAAGGTTTTGCAGGGCAGCTCATAGTAAAGGAGAGGCAGACGCATTCTTTCACAACTGAGGGTGCAACAGCAGTGAGTGACATGCACCGCCTACATAATCCTTCACCAGGCACAAGATAATACTTTTGGGAATCATCTATGTATAATACTATATCAGTGGGCCATTCCCAACCAGATCATCAGCAATAGAGAACAGAAAACTTCTCAAAGTTCCTTTCACTACTTTCTCTTCAACCAAGTAGGTTTCATGCGGTATTTTTCAAAATAAACACTATTATTCGAAGTAGAACAGCTGAGGAAAACAGCAATACCGAGAAAAAAGTGAGAGAATTCCAAACATAAAGGTAGAAAAGTACTTGAACTAGGATATGACACTATTTGAATCACACAGATATGACACCATTTGAACTACACTCCACAGGGTGGTCCAATAAAAATGACGAATAACACACTTTCTTCAAAGTACTGTTTTGTTTTCAAAAGTATTTTTCTATCTTCCTTATTAAACGAACACAATTGTAAGACAGCAATTCATTGATAATTCTCAAAATGGCCTCCACCGGCTTTGATCAAAAGAAACTTTTCTTGAAGTCTTGACAGGCCGCTTCGAGAGTGTTCTCGGAAATTTTGAGCATCAAAGTCCAGCCTTCAGGACTCCAGCGGTAGCTGCTGGTGTAGAGCAGGCCTCTGACTCCAAAATCGAACATATGATAAAATCCATCGGGTTTAGTTTAAGCGAGCTGGCCAGCTATTGCGTAAGGATTATAAAATTCGGTACATTGCTCCAAAGCCACCTCTGCATTGAGAATGCCGCGTGACAGGGATAAGAATCTTGTTGAAATATTCGCCTTGCATACCCGGAATGTTTTTCGGCTTCCGGTTTCGTATGTATTCCCGGAACCAAAGATCGATGCAGCTCAGCGTTCGTCTTGGCTCCCAGTTTCCAGAAGAACCAGCGGAGTTTTGTCTCATTCAAGGATTCTGGCCCTGACCATTATTGAGAGAGGGTCTCTCTTTTTTGGTGTTCACTCGTCTCGTCTCTCAGCAACACTTGAGATTCCCGATTGTCTGTAATTCTGAAGGAATTCTTCTTCCTCATGCCACACGCAGGAGGAAGAAGAACTTTTAGCCTCAGCGTAACTTGCCAAACAGCAACCAAATTTATTTGCAGGCGACCCCTTGTCTCCCACACTTTATGATTAAAGGCATCACACACGGAAATTACGGTGCTGTAGACGTCGTGGTATATCAGGGTGAGTGCAGTTATACGAGATTTGGACTGAATTGAGTCTGATTTGGTTTCTGTCTTGGCTTTTGAAGAAGGGTGATGCCATGAATGGTAGCATATGCCGAGACAATTAGAGATGCCAGTTTATGGAGTAGCCTACGGCAGCCATTGTCAGCGTAGCTCGCGATGCGGAAGTTTGCTGCGATAACGCTGCTTAAGTCCTACGTATGTATGTATGCACAGTCTGAGCAAGATGAACTTTATGTTTTCTTCTCGAGGTTTCCTGTAATGGGTGTTTATCTCTTGAGAAAGTGACATTCACGTAAGCTTTTAGGTACATATTCATTATTGTTCTCATCAAATACCGTGCTGCGGTAATCAAAAGAGAATACGTCACTGGATGAGACAGAAACCCTGGAAATACCAGTTGTGTTGGAGTAGCTTGAGCAAATAATCAAGACTTTCACAGTTCTTTATTCCGGCTAACGTTTCGGCGACATCGCCTTCGTCAGAGCTTGGAAAAGTCAAAGCCAAATGCAATATATCCTTCCAAACGCTCAATCATTCCACAAGTTCCAATTCAACAGGAGAATAAAAACAAAAACGAGATCAGAGAAAGAGCGAAACCCGCTAACGCTCACCTATACAGCCGTTTAGCAGCGATGTAGGTGGGCCGCTGCTTAGAATAGATGTACCACTACTATAATATGTAGCAAGTAGGGTGCCCCTGCATCTGACCCCGTAGATCAAATCGCGCAAGGACCTGGTACAGTGCCAGCTTGTTGGTCACTGCGATGCACTCTTCTTTCCCATTCACTTTTGGATTTCTAACGGTTATCCAAAACGCCTCCAACGTTCTGCGGACTACAATTTCGGATTCCCACAACAAGGTTGTGACGGCTACCGCAAATGAACAGTTTCCATGACTATGCCTGCGATGAGCACCAAGAGGCGTAGATATTCTGGATACGGCCATGCCGTCCATATGTTTCTTGATCCGAATACGGAGTGGACGCCCGGTTTCCCCCTTATACTGATCTCCACATGCCTGGCAGATGATAAAATACACAACACTGTAGACCATGCAATCCCTCTCTTTGCCGAATGGGCATATTACGCAGTTGGATGTTATGCACAGCCGATCACAAAAGCGATTAACCGGTCTCTACCACTCCTACATGATCTTCAAGATCGGCCTTAGGCAACTGGCAACATTACCATAAAACGCAACATTACCGCCTTGCTCATTTCATCTGAGAGGGCAAGCAAAAAGTATCAGAGTTGTCCTCTGCTATTTGTTGCCTACAAGATGCCTCTCTGTCTCACGTTCATCGATTTGAAGAAAGCCTTCCACACGGTTGAGACAGAAGCAGTCCTGGGAGCAACCAGGGTGTACCGACTCAATACATCAAGATATTTCGTGGGCTCTATAGCAACTTCACGACCAGAATCTCGCCATTCTACGACGGTATCACCATCGACGTCAGGAGAGGGGTTCGACAAGGCGACACTGTGTCGCCGAAGCTATTCACCGCCACCCTCGAGGACGTCATGCGAAGATTAGAATGGGACAACATGGGAGTGCGAGTTGACGGCCAGCAGCTACACCATCTTCGCTTTCCTGATGACATTGTCCTTATGACACCCAACATCAGTCAAGCGGAGCGTGTGCCGGCCGACTTCGACGACACGTGTGGAAGGATCGGTCTCCAACTGAATCTAACCCAGACGGGGTTCATGAGGAACGGATGGATCCCTGATGCCCCATTCTCGCTCAACGGAACGACCATCCCCGAATGCTCCAGCTACATATATCTAGGTCGGGAAGTCAACATGATGAATGACCTCGCTCCAGAGCTGGGCAGGAGGAAGCGAGCGGCTGGGGGAGCCTACAAGAGCATCGAGGACGTAGTGAAGAAGACGAAGAACACCAGGCTCCGTGGCCACCTCTTCAACACCACGGTTCTCCCTGCTTTGACTTACGCTTCGGAAACCTGGGCGTTACGTAAGCAGGATGAGAGTGCGGTCAGCGTCATCGAGCGCTTCATCGAGAGAGTGATGCTAGGAATGACCCGCCTCACGCAAGTGAGGGCGGGAATACGGAGTTCCACCCTACGTCAACAGTCGAAGATCAGGGACGCTGCCGTATACGCCAAGTTGAGTAACATCAGGTGCGCCCGACACGTGATACGCCTAAATGACCACCGTCGGACGAAAGCCGTCAGCGACTGGACTCCGCGGCCCGTAAACGCATTGGACTACTTTGGCACGTGAGAGGGACAAATGGAAGGAGCCCGCTCGGTATACCCGAAGATCAACGGGAGTCAAGGTGATCAAGGTGATTTGTTGCCTACGCTGAGCAAAGCGACTCGATCTTCCAGGCCACTCGATCGCAGGGTAACCATTGGTAACCGATGTGTTGGGCCAGCTTTATCGGACTTGTTCGCTCCATGACTTACGATGAGGTCTTCATGGCTTTAGTAGGCATATTTCCCAGTATGCATCTTTTAGCTTTCCTTGGGTACATAGAAAGGGAATGAATTGTTATACTTTTTTCCACTGCTAGGTCTTTGGTACCACTTTGTTTTCCACCCCTCATTGGACACATAAACCTGGACGTGATGAAAAGGCAACCATTCCTCCTCAGACTTTTCCCTGGTTTTAATCTATGGGGTCAGATGCGGGGGCATCTTACTAACAGTAGTGGCACACCTATTCTACGCGGCGGCTCACTTACATCGTGGCTAAACGACTATCTAGGTGAGCGTTAGCGGGTCTTGTTTTCTTCTGATCTGATTTTTTGAATTTATTCTTCTGTTAAATTAGAACTTGTGGAATGATTGAGCGTTTGGGAAGATACATTCCATTTGATTTTGACTTTTCCAGGCTCTGACGAAGACGACGATGCCGAAACATTAGCTGTAATAAAGAACTGCGAAACTCTTGTTATTTGCTCAAGCTACTTCAACACAACTGATATTCGCTATGCTAAGTTTCAAAAAAGGTCGAACATTCACACTTTGAATTACCATTGCGTATGCACGTTACCCTCCTGTCAATTCCGTCATACATGTGCATTGAGGACGGAAGACGGAAAACACTGAGAGGAGCTGTTGCAAAAACCACAATATTATCGAAAAAAATTATGACTTCCAGGTTCAGGGGACCGTGGCAGAATTGATCTTCTAAAAAAAGAAATGAAAAAGAAAACATGTACTTGCGTGTTTGAGCTTCTGAGGCATTCTGAAGCAATGCGTTCAGTACATCTCTAGAATCGCTGAACAGCTTTTCAATTGATGGAGCCCCGAATTAGCTATGGGTCTTGTAGCTGGGATATTTAGAAAAACAGAAGGGAAAATGTGGATGCAGTTGCTTCATTCTCAACCTCTGATTGGCGGATGTCGAAAGTTTCTTCTAAATGTGGGACTAATTTCGATATCTGAACCTAAACGGTTTCGGCGGATTTGCGTGGAATTTCGCTCATTTGTCAAGGGAAACTGCAGGGTTTTGGATAACATTAGGAATGTCGAAGCCGAATTGGTCATTCAGAGTTGGTGGTGAGTTGAACTTTATAAATTAAACCACTTATTTTTTCATGAGGGCTGCATAAAAATATACATGCTGACCTTGTGTGGATCCTGACTAACGGGAAGAATTGAACATTTTTATGCGTCATTTAGATAAACGAGTGGAGATGGAAGGCAGGCATGTACCGGCGAAAGATCTGCATGGTTTCACGACGATTTTCGTATTTACCTGCTGCTTGCTTCATTTGTTCGACAGATTTTGGGACGTTCGATACCCACTGCTCTGTTGGAGAAGGTGACAATCTGGTAGTTGCTGGGTTTGTAAACCATGTTTACTGCTTCAGCCAAAACATACTAATCAGGACGGTTTGTGCGACATTATGTAGAATTTATTGGGTTGGGCAATAAGTTCGTGCGGTTTCTTCACCTTAATTTTTTACTTGGAACCAAACTTTGTTTGAGTGCTTATCAGTATCCGTTCTGTAGCCCTTAATTTACTCTTGTAAATATCCTAATCGATTTCCTCAATTTTCGCTGCACCTCATTTTCTACCGCCTGGAGTGTGAAGCACCATTTCGACTAGGACGACAAGCCCCGATCACTCCTACTGTTTGACTTCTATCATGGATCGAATGCAACTCAAAAAGGCAACAGATATCAAAGACATGTAAAGAGAAGGCGTTACTGTCCAAAAGACAGCGCAACAGAGGATGCCCGCCTCAGAAAAGTTAATTTTAGCCCAGAGGATGTCTCCCTTCCGAAAGTGGAGTTTGAAAAACAGTGAGACGTTTACGCGCCAGGTTTTGCTCCAGATGTAAAGAAGAACCACTAAAAATGTTGAATTCTAGCGAAAACTAAGTTCATCTGATTCAGTTCGCGAAAAAACTTCGAAGGGCTCAGTACGAGGTGACCCCTCACATTGAGAGGGCGCGCCGCCTCCGGGCAAATTCCACTAAAACGTTATCCTACATTCTAGCATAAAAGGTGAACTCCTCAACCTCTACAACCTCTACAAGCCTGAAGCAGTCCTCACCCCTTTATTTTGGTTATTTTCTTGGGCAATTTCTAGAGTTCCACTGACAAGTTGCAGTTGAGAGTCACAAATTGGGTCGTCCCAAACAATGTGGCTTTTTATGGGAAGGAAACCGAGGAGCTGCTCCGTCTCTGATAACATTAATAGCGGAGGAAAGAGGCTACATAAATCACTTGTTTTGATTTACGCTGTTCGTGAAAAGCAGTAATTTCAGTGTCCCTGAAAAACCGCACGAACTTATTGCCCAACCCAATATATTCAAAAATAACTTGAGGTATTCTCGCGAGTGAAAAGCGTCCGTTTGCAGGGCAGGTTTGTGAAGAAGAATCACCGTCCTAATAGCGACGCAATGGCTCTCACTCATTCCCCTCTCACCCAGCGAGCGCTATGTATTAACCGTCGAATTCCGTTAGAGGGAAGAGAAATTTCAAAAGAATATGGCTGATTTCTAAAATATGTAAGTGGGAAGAGAATTCACTGTAGCTGCGCTGTTCTCGAGAGTGCAGTAGCCTATCCCGCCTCCATTAACCCTTTCCAAATGCCATACATCAGTAGAATTATCATACAAGAAACGCTCATCCGAGGCTTGCAGAAAACTCCCGAGTTATGACTACTTTACAGTGATTTATGAAGCAGAACAACGAAGTCTTCACCTGTTGACACTCCTGTTCATCTACACCGACATCTTTGACATTTTTCGAAAAGTGGAAGATGAATACAAGCCGAAGTTCACAAAGAGTTTTCATGCTACTCTTACAACTCCAACGAAAAGATTGCAAATTTGGGTTAGTATTCACAATTCGTATATTTTAAATTTTCACGGTTATTGCAGATACTTTTGTGACATAGAACCGTGTTACCCTCTTCATTTTTATCGATCGCTTTTCTAAAGAAAAATTTTTATCCACAAAATTAGAAATCTGTGATTTGATAGCATCCACAATGTCTCATTTAGCGATTTTTAGGGGCCTCATGCGACAACGACTTTTGATGTCCTGATGATCATCGATGGCTGAGTTGTTGTTTCCACGACACCTCCCCCTCACCGACCGCAGCTGTTCGCTCAGCTGAGTAGCGAAAACTGTTCGCATCTAAACGCAATGTGGAGGCGCACGAACACATCAACAAGTTGGAGCCGGGATGGCTGAGGGAAAGGCGACACTTGCAAGCAGGACAGAGCAGTGCAACGGAGAAATTGCTTGGGATGCTGTGGATAAAGAAGAAAAGACCTTGAATCGACGAAGCACTCACTTGCCACTTGTTAATCTCATTTAATGGAAAGGGCTTTTATTAAAACTGTAGACAGCTTTTAAAAAGCAGGGTGTCTGGGATATTTCCTTATTATTTTCATTGATATGTTGAAGCAAACAACTTCTAATGTCTCATGATAGTGACATTGAAGGAATGCATTCCGTTACAGTTAGAGTTCGGTGGAAGTTTTAGGTTGGTGCAGAAGTATTGTCATTTTTCCTTTGCCGGCTTTATTTTTCTACAGCTTTACCGAAACACAACCTTGACAAGTGGCACACGAGGTCGTCTTTTACCGCATTACAGTATGGCTCCGACATTTCGGGAACAAAATCTCGACGCTTTTTTTCCATCTCTACCTGATCTATCAAACATTCCGAGTGAAATCATCTTTTGTTCTCTTTCTTAGTTTCACTCGTCTTTTCAACTAGCCTTACAAGCACATCACCTTGACGTTTTAATCATCCTTTGTGCTAGCCTATTTGGACCTTATTTTAACCACCTACCTATATTTTGTAAGTTGCTGGTTCCACAGAGTTCTCAGCCGCTATACCTGCGTCCTGAAGTTCTAACATGTTCTGAAGGCTAATTGATGGATGGTACGTTGCTGGCTAGAACGAGTAAATCTGGCATTTGCAGGATTTGCGAAATTTGCGGGATTTTTATATAACTCCTTTCCAAGTGAAGATTCTTCAAAATACAAGAGACTACATGATGCAGAATAAAGTTTTACATCTATTCGTGTCCCGGCCACCCTTCAGTTTTGCGGCTGTCACTAAATATTTGAAAAAGTCCGTTAATTGCTTTGACCCCGCCCACTAATTAGGGTCAAACGCGGAAAACTCCTTAATTCTTTGCTTTCTATAGCGCTAGTTTATATTTTGGAGATTTTCAAACCGCACCCCTGCGTTCAATAGGTGATGGCGAACAATCTCATATAAAATTTATTCAGTAAGTTGGCAATTTTTTAGCCCTCAAAAATAGCATACCTTCAATGTTCTCTACTATTAGGTTGTCCCAAAAATAATGGCCGTTTTGGAGGTGCGCATCCCAATGTGCGTAACTCCGTTCAAGCTTGAGCTTTTCCTCTGAAATAAAAAGTATTATGAGCAGGGTCAACCGTCCGATGGGAATTTCCCATGGGGGGTCGTATGGGAGGGGTTGGAAGTAGGGGGGAGGTCGTATTAGAGGGGAGGAAGACGAACGCAAGCATCGGGCTCAAGCGCTCTATCAGGAAGAGGCGTGGATAAGGCAGCCAGCAGAGTTCCAGACGCGCGGGCGGGTGGGAGGTTGATTTGATAACTATCGATCAGCCGCCTAGGCGGCTGAGAGCCGCTACTTTGAGCGGCGCTCAGCCGCTACTTCTAGCGGGGGAGCGCCGCTCGAACGGGGCTCAGACGCTAAAGGGCGCGTCTGCCAGACGCTAACAAGCTTGCTAACAAGTCAGAGCGTTCTGAACATATCAGCTTGCAAGTCAGAACGCGTAGGACAGGCCAAGTCATCAACTTTTGTAAAACTTCAACAAAGCGACTCCCAGACGCTAGGGGCGGTTCTCGGACGCTCAGGGCGGCTCTCAGCCGCTCAAAGCAGCGGCTCTCAGACGCTGCCTCCCTCCGCCCGCGCCGCCCGCGCGTCTGGAACTCTGCGGGCTGCCTAAGGGCTGGAAGTAAACCATTGGGATAAACGAAAGCGAAAAAGTTACGTGTTAAAACAGGATTGCCCGTTGTTGCGTGTTAAAGCAGTATTGATTGGCAGCGCCCGCGAGAAGTCGCCTTCTGCGCTGGCATTTGTCGCGTCCACGGGTTCGATTCCCGGCGCCGTCAAAAATTTTTGCACAGGTCGGAACCACTTCGAAATTCAGTGTGAGATATAGGAGGCAGTAACCGTTGTAAAAAGGAGGCAGTAACGGTTGTAAAAGAAGTGTAATAAGCAAAATCGATGGATTGCAGGTGCGAGATCAGACCTGCTGGGCTCGTCAGAACGCGAAAAAGTAGGGTGACTTCTACCTCGTACTGAGCTTCTCTGACACCAAATCAACAGCTGCTTTCCAACATGTCCATACAAGACGCTTAGCTCTATCCTTTGCCAGAGTTCCAATTTTCTATAGCTCCATATGTTTTTGGGAGCTCGATTGGAAATCGATGGAAAATTGGGCGAATTTCCCATCGATTTCCCATCTAAATTGCGGGGAAACGAGCGAAGTTCGTGGAACCAGTTTCTGCACTCAGGTAGGAAATTTCATCAACTAAAACACATAGAAGAAAAGTTTTCGTGATCTCCTCAAATACCTTCTCAGTGATTTCGCAAAAAGATTTACTCCATTTTCACTATCTGTCCAAATTGCGAGGTTTTCAGTTTTTCAACTGCCCTGAAAGAAGTTAGCCTTTTAACGAAATTTCACTACCTTCACGTTATAGAGCTGCAAGCATTCATTCTTCATCCCCATTATCGCGCCCCAAAGTTCGCTCCTGCTTGAGTGAGTTAGATGGGAAATTTCCCCTCGGAGACCCGAAATTTTGAAAAATTTCCCATCGAGCTCCCAAAAACATATGGAGCTCTAGGAAAGTGAAACTCCGGCAGATGTTAGAGCTGGCAGTCCTCTATGGACACAATGAGAAGCACCGGTCGAATTCGAGTCAGAGAAGTTCAGTACGAGGTCAAAGTCACCCTACTTTCTTGCGTTCTGACGGGCCCTGCAGGCCAAATCTCGCATGTATAACCAATTAGTTCCGCTTATTACACTTCTTTTGCAACCGTTTCTGTCCTCTCCATGAACCATGTAATTCTGATGTCATTCCAGCCCGTGCGAAAAATTTTCGACGGCGCCGGGAATCGAACCCGTGGCCGTGGCAAATCCAGTCGCGCATGCGCGTCGTGCGCCTCGGTCCCGCCGCGAACCTCGGGGTACACGGCATGGGCACTGAGCCTCTTCGCGCTGGAATGCTGCGCTCACGCCTGCTGCTTCCCAGCTAGATTTAATGTACATTTCATATCACCTGTTTTTTGTACTAATCTGACCTTGCACTAGTAAAAGTTGACCGAAAGTTTCTGTTCTGCTATTCATTTGTTTATATTCTAGTACGGTACTCTGAGGTCGATAGTTGAAGAGACAGGGAACGTTAGGGAACGCAGGAGCTGAGGGGG
>JARK01001572.1:316895-336887 GCA_000688135.1 Ancylostoma ceylanicum
TATGAACCTGTGTGGATTTGCCCATCCCGCCAGTGGGAGTGCACTTCTTCGGCTCATCAAAACTAACGTGTCCTCTACCGAATCTAGCGAGAGAGGCCAAAATGGTAACGGGCAAGGTATTTGGTAAATTCTACTTTTGGCCTGGTCCAGCTCCTGTCGAACACCTCGAGCAGAGATCCATCTATCATGAAAAGCTACCCTTTTCTGAAATGTCGAGATTTTTTGAGAGATTAAAGTATATGGTGCCGCAGGTTAAGCACTGACCGGCGATGGTTTTGTTCAAAATCGACTTCGCCTGTACTTTCGCCATATTTAATTGCCAAGAAGACTGAGTGACTATTGATTTAGTTGGATCCAACCTAGCTACTAACATTTTTACGGAATGTTTCAGAATTCTCGTCTCGCCTCCAGAACTATGCTATCGTTTCTGAGGACTTTCATGACCATCACCTGTTCAAAGTTGGAAACTCGTACCGTGCCGGAAATGCTTCCCTAGTCATAGCTTCTGTGTGCTCACAACACGACTACCTGGCCAAATGCAGAGCCAACACCAAATCCGGCTTTCGTCCTAATAAGGCGGCAAAATAGTCTAAAAAACGGGAGAACCCGTTTTGCTTCATCGCACAATGTCGTCTGCAGAAACCATAAAGAAGAGTAATTGAGAGAGGTTTTTGGAGCCCAGATAGAGCAAGACTTCCTCTTTATAATCGTTCAAAGTTTGCCTATCTAGCTCCTAAAGTAATGGTTTTATGAACTTCCAAACATTCATTACTAGATTGCGGCCATTTATTTTGGGACAACCTAATAAATTTTCGCCTGATAGGCCTATCACGGAGTGTTCATTTCAATTACACTGCATGTTGTGAAAGGATACAACGAGATGCATGGCTATGGTTTAGCTCACTTCTAGCACTGACACAGCAGAGAGCTGCAAAGTAGACACCACGTCAAAATTTCTTTCAAATTTGCACAGATAGACCACCGAAATTTTTCGTTCGTCAATTTCCTTATATGACGATCTTGCAGCGATTATGAGAACTCCCTACCCTGTAACAGATGCACATATGTTCTACTTTGGAAAAAGGGGTGCTCGCCGAATACAGAAGGCTCACAAATGGCTGAAAATTGTATGCTTTCAGATTCAATTGAGCAGTTACAGTGTTTTGTTTTTCCAGAGCCGATCTTTTCTCACTAGTCATAATCATAGCCACAAGCTCTATCGTACTATGGTGTTTCCACGTTATCATAACTACTTTGACCTTTTCTCACTTTCGGGTGTCGAGGTCCCTTCGCGCCTGCCCCGCGGATGCTGCAGGGTGGCGGGCCATGTTCGCACCTCAAACTACTGATCCTGGGATGTTTGACCTTCCGAATGTTGTCATTGAACTTCAATCTTTACAAGAGATTCAATTCCCTCGTGGAAAGCTCAAAAATTAAAAACTCGAAAAATTGATTTTTGGGGGTGTTCGAAACCTCTTTTCTGATTGCAGAATTTTTTTTTGCTTTTTGCTCCCTTTTTTCACCTGCTAAATATAGCGCTATTTTCTAATTTTATTCAGGACTCTGCTCAACTCCTCTCATAATGCAAAAGAAACGCCTGCAAACATAACGGATTACGCAATCTCTTGCGAAAATTTCAAGCCATTTTCATCGTTTTAATCAGACATAAGGAAGAAAATAACGGTAATGCTAGACACGATACTAGGTGTACATTGAGTATAAACCGAGGCGGAACAAAAGTACATTTTTTTCTTGCGGAAAAATCGATTTCGAAGACCCGAAAAATCAATTTTTCGAGTTTTTCATTTTTGAGCTTTCCACGAGGGAATTGAATCATTTGGGTCTCCTGTAAAGATTGAAGTTCGATGACAACATTCGGAAGGTCAAACATCCCAGGAGTAGTTTGAGGTGCGAACATGGCCCGCCACCCTTTTTCAAATATTCAGTGACAGCCGCAATACTGAGGGGTTGTCCGGGACACGAATAGATGCAGAATGTTATTCTGCATCATGTAGTCTATTGTATTTTGAGTAATCTTCACCTGTAAAGGAGTTATACAAAAATCCCGCGAATCCTGCGAAAAATTTCACCTTCTACCGACACGACTGTACCTCAGGCGATCAAGGTGATATTATCCACATTAGGCCCTGCAAGATTTCAAACAAAGAAAAGTGCTTGTCTGTGTTTTTCCGAAATGAAAACCGCTAAGCCAGAGCTCGATATTATAATAGAATCGGTAAAGCAAATGCAAGGAAGACGTTTTGAGGCAAACTGCTTGTGCTCTTATTACAAAATCACCCGAAAAACAGGAAAATCAGAATGCTGGTGTCTGCGAATTTTTGGGGATTCCGTGTATGTATATATAAGAGATTTGTCTTCGACACAGGTCAACAACACATTTTTTTTAATGAAAGGCGAACAGATCTTGCAAAAGATCTTCCTCAAGAATTACCTGAATTCAAGCGTTGTCGTTTTTTCCAAGTTTTATAGTTTACTTTCTCTTTTTACTCCGATTAGTCTTTCTCAAAGCTTTTGATGATTCCTCTATTTGTCACTGATCTTACTTTTAGAAATAAGAACCACAAAGCCCAGAACACAGCCGCATAATAACCTTTCGAAGCATCATCATCAAAACGCGCACTATACCTTTGTCGAATAACGCATTTCAAAAAGTTTTAAACAGTTGCCTTGATCCGTGAGGTTTTACATATTGTCTGATGTGATTTTATGATGAATATAATTTTATTTCCTAGTGTTTGGTATTGTACTGATCACCCCAGACCCAGCCTACTCCCCCAGGGCAACGCTGTAGGGAATTATTTTTGCACAGACCTCGAATGATTAATCGAAGTTGATTTGAAACATTTTTTGTGGAATCTGTTTTTGACCACTTTTCTCCGGTCATGTAAATTTGAAATTAATTTTTCAACGACTTCATGTTTGAAATGACTAACTGTCCATTACCCTCCTCCTTTCTTGCGGAAACTTCATTTTCTCCACATGTGCACACATACGTACGATAGGGGTGAGACAGGGGTCAAAAAAGTGAAGGTTGTCTGGGCCGAAAAGTGAAGGTTGTTCCTCAACCATAGCTCCGATAGTGCTGAGGAAGCGCTCACCAAAGTGAACGATGACATATACTAGAGAGTGAAAGCTCTTTCAAATATGGATTCAACCGAAACTGTTTTAATATTGCCCAGAAAATGAACAAAAGACGGTTTGTTCGAAGATGGAATGCCGAAGCTGAGATTTGCGCCGGCTCCCTGCTTTCGTGCCAGGACCAGCGCTCAGCCTAACGTAGAAAATGCCCCAGCTCGATTTTTACTAAATATTTCGGTAGTTTCACAGAACTGTATATTGCGCAGTTGTCAGCGACTTTCTTCATAAAATTCCCTACAAGATGACATCAAGAGCGACAAATTTCACCAAAAATCCAGGGAGAAATCAATTTTTAAAACCTAGACGGGGGATTTGCGTCCTTTAAAATTTCTCACCAATTTTGAGAAATCGTTAATCGCGCAGTTGTCTATTGAATTTGCGACATCATTGCGCATGCAATGCCCATTGAAGCAGGTGCCTTTATCTGAAACTGGCCCAGAAAACGGGTCATGTATGAAAACGATTTTTCACTTTATATCTCTTTCAGATCAAAAATTCAGAAGTTGCGCAGTTGTCAGCTGCCGAA
Organism: Ancylostoma ceylanicum; assembly: GCA_000688135.1. NCBI lineage: Eukaryota > Metazoa > Nematoda > Chromadorea > Rhabditida > Ancylostomatidae > Ancylostoma > Ancylostoma ceylanicum. The sequence continues at coordinate 320,581 of JARK01001572.1, forward strand.
CCCGTAGGATTCCGAGTAGAATGGTATATAACACTTGATACTTCCTTTCATGCTGGGCTGAAAAAGCCTGCCTGAGCCAAATGCCCCGTGTAGCTCAGGGGGGTTAGCAAGAGAGCACGCAATATTGGAGGGCGCCAGACGCGAGGGTGAGCCAGACGGGGTATTTGGCTCACCCTGGTTTTTCCGTAGAGAGTGAACGAAAGTATCAAGTATTATATATCATTCTGCTCAGAATTTCATTCTCAATTCAGCTGACAACTGCGCAACATCCAGTTCGTTCAAATAAGCAAGATAATCCTCTTTTCACGTTTTCACGAATTTCTCAGCCATTCTCAGTTGCACCTCTGTGATCTTGCTATCATCTAGTCCTCAATAACATTCGCAAGAAGTCTGACAACTGCGCAAAGCTTAGTTTCCCAAATAAAGATCGATATTGTTGGTCAAACCGTAATTTTGCCGCAAATCCGCACCAATTTTATGGAAACTTTTTCTCGAAAGGAATTAACCGGCCATGATTGAGCTTTGGCTTTTCTGAGACTGTACTGTGTGGAGAATTTAAGCCACAACTGCGCATTTCATGAAAACATGCTTTGCCCGAATTTTACAATGCATAGTTTCATTCCCTTTTTTGGTCCGGGACTGCGTCCCGGACCCATCTTATCCTCTTCGCCATAGATGAAGGTTCCCCATCCGGGCACCATCAAAAGTGATGGTGGCCTGAGACACGTCTCAGGTTATCGGACGTATGTGTGCACACTGAATATTTGACTCCACTGAGTCATATAGAGTAATGTCCTGAAGAAATCGAATTCTAACTCTTTTGAAACATACGAGTACTCGGTGGACCAAAAATATTAGTTATGACAATTATAGCGAGTTATATCAATTCAAAGTCGGCTGCCAAAATCCGACATCGATTTTGCAAAAACATTATAGATTTGCTGGAAATACTGGCAGTTTGGAAAAGGTGGAAAGTAGGGTTACTCGGAACGGTCATTGTTTGAAAGAGCTCCAAATTCCTGCTCTCGGAAACATCGACTATTCAAAGATGTGTCCACTATTTTTCTCTTCTTCACAATATGGGATCACTAGGCAGAGAAAATGCTGACTTCCCCGAGGTTTGAAACCGGAGCACCTATGTATAGATACTAATGTGACATGGGATGGAAGTTTACCCGCACAATCAGAGGAATATTAGAAAAGATACAGGTTGCGGTTACTGGGTGTGACACTGTTATAGCTCGAAATAAACTGATAACAACGTTTTGGGGGGTGTGGCTTGGTGCGAAACTCGTCCATCATCCTAGCAGATTTCCATGAACGTCGCGAAGCGCTACAGCTCTTCTCCAAAAGATAAACTGATTGCGTTACTGCACAATCGCGATGGGACCTGAATGAGGGATGCGGAGAGAGTGTGCTTCGAGTGAGAGGTGCGCCAATAGAACCGGCACGTTCTGTTATGTTCCGTATAACACGTTCACACATTCCACACTATGTTGCCATTTTACCATATCAATCACTAATCCATGTTTCCTATTGTTTACCCAGATGCGCATGCAGCGCACCTGGGTTACTTTGATATGATACCGTGCTGCATAAAAGCACGGTACATTTGTTATCTAGGTCCGTTCACAATTATACATGCTTGTGAATACAAGCGTATAATAAAACTGAATCACCGAACTGCGACTACAGCAGTACAATCCCGCAACCAATAAGTCGGGAAACCCGCAAACAGTAAGACGGGTACATGTGCCGATAGAACCGGCACGTTCTGTTATGTTCCGTATAACACGTTCACACATTCCACACTATGTTGCCATTTTACCATATCAATCACCGCACGCAGCGCACCTGGGTTACTTTGATATGATACCGTGCTGCATAAAAGCACGGTACATTTGTTATCTAGGTCCGTTCACAATTATATTAGGTTGAGTCAAAAGTTCTCGGACAAATTGACAATATTTTTGTTTCTCTTGCAATTTTCAAACGATAAGTGCGAATCATTTGAGGCATGCCCCAAAGGCATCGCTGGTCTTCTGCCAACGTTTAGGCAGATCGTAGGTGCCCCTGATCCAGAACGCTGGGGACTGCTTCTTTAAGAAGTGCTCCAGTGCCATTTCGATGTCGTCGCGGATTTGAAATTTTTGACCAAAGACATGACGTTGGAGATGCGGGAAAAGGTGGGAATCCGAGTAAGCCAGGTTTGAGGAATACCGGGGGAGTGGTAAAATGGTGCATCCGAACTTCATTCGTTCGGCATTGGCCGTTCTTGCAATGTGTGGTCGGACGCTGTGGTGACAGAACTATACTTTGTGCTGCTGCGGGCGCCAATTTTCGAGATTTGCCTTCAAATTCCTCAGTCGCTCAAAGTAGACGTCTGCGGTCACTGTAGGTCCCTCGCCAAGCAGCTCCCAACATTGGATGCTGTGTACGCTCCACCAGATGCAGAGCATAACCTTTTCGGCGTGTACGTTGGATTTAGGGATGCCTCCTGCACCCGCACCTTTGTCAATCCAGCAGGCACGACGGTAAACGTTAGAGTAGGAAATCTACTTCTCATCTGTGGTGAATGGGTACTCAAGCCACGTGTGGGTTCGCTTCAGCGTGTGAACAGAAAGTGACATATCAGCGCAGCGGTCCATGCCATACTGCATCAGAGCATGTGGTACTCATCGACTGAGTTTTCGCGCCTTGCCGATCGACTTCAGTCGGCGAACAACCATGATCTAACTCATCACAAGAGCGACTGCCAGTTTACGTGTTTTGACACAGATCGGTTTCTACCTGTCTCCACAGCAAGTCCAAATCTAACTCCATCGGGCTCCCCGAACTGTCTTTGTCTTCGATGGAATAGTTGCCCAACACGAAGTTCGAGTGCCACTTCTGGCCTGTAGCTCTAACGGGGGCATTCCCCTTGTAAACTTCCTCCAGACGTCTACCGATGTCCGCGTGTTCCTGACCAAATAGATGGAGAAATAGTAAGGAGTTGCGAAAGTAGAGTGGCGACGGCTTTCTTCTGCGCCGCACAGTGGCAGTCAAAGGGCTGGTTTGGTATGTTTGTTAGTATGCAGTTTGAAGCGCCTTTTATACACTATCGAAAGGTAGTTAGCGCATTCCATTTACTTGGCTCATTGCTGAGTTATGGTCCCTAGAAGTCATCACTACCATATTGTCCGAGGACTTTTGACTCAACCTAATACATGCTTGTGAATACAAGCGTATAATAAAACTGAACCACCGAACTGCGACTACAGCAGTACAATCCCGCAACCAATAAGTCGGGAAACCCGCAATCAGTGAGACGGGTACAAGAGGATCGAGTAGGTCCCGCTGCGATTCTGCAGCCGCGACGAAACCACACGTGCAATTCGTCTACTCCTTCGACATATACTGTAAGTTGACCTCTTCGCACCTCATTAACGAGCAGCCAATCACGCGATCTTCCAGTCAATCACAATGAAACGTATAAATACATTGAGCATTCGAGCCGTTTTGCAGGTACATGCAGATACTCTGCGCCAAAATCTAGATATATGGTGTTCTGAGTAAATAAATAAGTAAATAAATAAATAAATAAATAAATAAATATAGTTCGAATATTTCGAATGCTTTATGGATAGAGGTATGGTTTCGTGAAGGGAAGAGACAAGCTTATGGCTGGTAGTCCCTACGAAATCAAGTCCATCTGCTCACCTGAGAAACGAGTCGCCTAAGTAGTCCTAGGTAACTATATGATGAAGTCGGGCTAGTCACAGCCGAAGTGCCAGCTCATCCTTCATTTCTATGAAATATGTAGTAGTTCAGACTAACGAATTTTTGTAATGCATGTAATACAAAATAGGTGAGTGATAGCCTGGAGATTTGATATTATGCCGTAGTGATAGTGACAAACCGAAAGCTTGTAAAAGCAGAAAGGCTACGTACTATTATAGAAGTTCTAAGACGAAGTCAGCAAAAGAAAAATTGGGATTTTTTTGACTTAACCATCTCCTAATGTCAGCCCTCACTTTCTTCGTCAAATCCCACTCAAGGTTCAGTCAACTCCGAGTGTTTCCACTATGCAGATGAAAAAAAAAACAACTGTAACGTGATCTGGCAGGAAAAACTGAAACGCAGAGTATTCGGCGACATTATGGTTCGAAGAGAGTTCTGGACTCCTGACGAACTTTGCTTTGATCCCACTACAGTTTCGCCTTTCTTTACATCTCAATAAGGTTATCGTCGTTTCTCAAAGCATTATTGCTTTCATACATAAATTCCATGTACGTTTCTTGCATCGCTTAGAATTCACGGGAACAACGGAGTTTTCAGTTTCTGCTGCATTGACGTTAGTCAGTGTTGTTCATCGTTTAATCTTTTAGTTCTGGAGAATGTTTTGGGCGTTCTCTGTGGTCTGCTATATACTGTAGCTTAATATGATTATGAAGATAGGAAGGCAAAAAGCTGCTCATGAGAGTGTCACTAGAGGATTATTTCAGCAAATAAATCTGAAAGATTCAAGGAGCAACAGGAGTCTCAGAAACAGATGCGCTGCTACAGTAGCGTCGTTGGAAACAGATGGCCAGCCAATCGCAAAGATAGCAAGATTCATATTTGGAAGGAAGTTCGTTACGAATACGAGTCGCCTATATGTAGTGCTGAAAGTGTTGAATATTCGTCTTCAACCCTTCTTATTTGTGCTCGGGTGTAAAAACAGTACGTTGTAGCCACGAAGCATATGTTCATCCTACGTTGAAGTCTCGATGTCTAGTTGTAAAGTCAATTTATTTATTTATTTATTTAATACACCATAGGGTGTGCTAACTAATACAGCGGCAAGAACATGAATTAGAACTAGCAAAACCAAGAAAAAAATAACATTAGACTAACAATTATAACTAGATCAGCAATACAATATATCAGTTTGTTGCGAAATTAATTGCCGAAATAGACAGTCCAGCTCAAAATGCTGTAACTCTGTTCAAACTCAACTTTGTTTATCAAAATAAAATCCATCAGATTCTACACATCTCTGCCAACGATCCGGTAATTCATTTATACATTTACAGTAGAAACTGAGATCACAAGATTTTAAGAACTCTTGGAAGGCAATTTAAACATGCTCCAAATCAGGAAACTGCTGCTGACGCAGGTTCGCTTCCAGAGCCCGGAAAAAGTGATATTCGGTAGGGGAGAGGTCTGGAGAGTAAGGTGGATGAGGGAGAACCTCGATGCCTAACTGCGTCAGTTTTTGCCGGGTGAGTTTTGAAGTGTGAGGCCTAGCGTCATCCTGGAGCAGGACAGTTAGCAGAGCAGGACAGCCCACCTCTGTTTACCGCTGCCGGCCATATTTGTCGCAACTTTTCATACATCAGGTCTAAGTCACAACAGTAAGACTCTGATGTAACAGCCTGACCAGGTTGCAGAAGGCTATAATGAATAACACCCTCACAACACCACCAAACAGTCAACATAACCCTTCTAGGGTGAAGATCTGGTTTAGGGAAGCTTGGAGGGATAGAGAACTTGTCTACCCACACATAACCACGTTTCTTATTATCGAATAGGAGCCATTTTTCATCTACATTTATTAAACGGTCAAGAAATGGCTCGTTTTTCTGGCGAACGAGGAGCTTAGAACAGATCTCGTAGCGCGTGGATTGCTGGTCATCGGTCAGATCATGGGGTGTCCACTTTTGCATTTTTCTCACCATGCCAATGGAGGCCAAATGTTTTGAAACTGTAGCATAGTGAACCCCCAGGCCTGCCGCCAACGTACGATGAGTAGTATTGGGTTTCGTTCCCACCGATGCTCTCATTGCTTGATCGTCCAGCGACGTCCTTCGACCACGACCGGGTTTATCTTCGAGATCCAAATCGCCGGAAGAGAATTTTGCGAACCAGCACCTCACTGTCCTTTCGGAAGGAGAGTCCGTGCCAAAAGCAAGCGCTATATTACGGGCTGCTTCCGCTGCAGAATGGCTGAGTTTGAACTCGTACAACATGGTCACTCGAAAATCGCGTCGGTTCACCATTTTTCGCGACCCTATAAAAAAGTCCAGGGAAGAGCTAGCGAGATTATTGAAGAAGCATCTGAAAGAGCAGAACAAACCCTACCAGGAGCTAGCACAAGTTGGCTTGAAGTTGTTGAATTGGGCAAGAAAAATTTTTTTTCAAGCATACCGTGAAACGGCAATTATTTTCGCAACAACCTAATAATAAGAAGTAGTAACAGCATGTGTGACTCATAAGTAGGTAACGAAATGGCCCCCACCTTAGCTTCCGAATTAATTTACAGTTATTTTTCGGAGATCAGAAAGCAGTCTTACAGGGAAAACCTATGCAGGCGCGTAGTAAGAAATGCCGCCTCTGAGCGGAAAGTTCTTGTACCCTGTATTGGCAATATAACATTGTCCACAGAAAAAGAAAACTAATGGTACTAGCTGATGATTAGCTACAGATTGTATATCAGGTCCAGTAGAGACTAGATCCTTATAGAAAAGGCAGTTTCTGAGTTGGCAATCCGCTGGCACAGGGTATAATTGGCTAGAAGGAACTAGACCTTAAAGATAATCGCGACCTGAGAACGCAAATGGAAAAATCCATTCTGGGGCGGGTGCTGAGGCACCTCCTTGATCTGGTACGAACCCCAGGCGTAAACAACAATTTATCGGTGGAATGTTTGCTTCTCCCATTAGATCTTGATTTCTGACCAAATCGATCAATAGGTAGCAAGTATGCCGGAGTTTTTCCTCTCCTGATAGTAAAAGGAAAGCTTGAAGTTCTCTTGGCATTACAGAATTAAATATATAGGGGATGAGAATCCTAGGAGATCATAGAAGAGCTTCATCAATTACTGCGTAATTTTGAAGGATAACGGGGGGGGGATTTTGAAGGATAACGGTAGGTCTTAGCACAAGTCACTGTGGAGGATATAAAGAGTAGGCAGCTGAAGCTTCCAAGTCGCCAATATGTATGATATTACCAGCGCATCACTGCGTTCTGAAAAAAAAATCATCTATGTATAAAGTCGATACGCAAGTCGAGAATAGTGGAGTTACCCTAGGATGAATTATTGCCTTATTTTTTTTTTTGTTTGACAGGCCTAAAATGATTGTCATTTGCTTCCCGTGGTTGCTATGAACTAGCAAATCATCATTCATCGCTACAGTAAACGTGATCTATCTGGGGTTGGCTTATGATTGCGGGTGATTGCTGGTAAAGTCCCCCCGAATGGATCCAAGTTTAGTGTTAAATTTCCACGCACCTGTTGCGATTCTTGGTGGCAACGCTCAGCATGAGAGCTATGGATGGATCGTATACTAAACACTTGATTCACATTTGGCATCCATATTGCTGAAGACTACACAAAAAACGACGGACTCAGACGATGGAGAAGAAAAATAGTGTGGAGCCAAAAAGAAAGAGTTCATGTGTGTTCACATCCGCTGTCCAGGCTAGTAATGCACCACAGCTATTGTTAAATAGTTTATCGTGAAATTTCATGGGAAATGCGGAAACAATCCAGAACTTGGTACAGAAGCTGCAGTACTATGAATTGAAAAGTTTCTGATTGCTTTCAAACAGAGAGGCTCTAAGGCGTGCACATGTTGATTTACCTTTTCTAATTTTGTTCAGGACGATGGGAAGACATCCAGGGTCACCCACATAAGCTTCGGTACTCTGTGGCGGATCTGTTCCCTATTCTGTTACATGATTTTCTAACAAAAGTGTAGGAAACCTTCAATAGGTGGAGATATGGAAGGTACAGTAGTACCTAAGCGTTTTCCGTTGGTTTTGTACTTACAATATGCCTGAGAAAAAAATATTGTTCCAGCAGGCGGAGCTGACCACGTTATTGTGTACATACAGTGTGTTCTAGCACACCATATTTAGTAACGTCACAGCCGCTGAATTCAACATAATAGCATGGCAGCCATGGTCACACTGAACCAACTCAATCGCAACTAAAACCACCTCTCTGATCGGGAATATGTCGTCATTCGCTTTTGTAATAACTCAAAGTTGAAAGCAGGGATGAGCGGAATTCCGACTTCCGACTTCCTAAACTTCCGATATTCCGGAGTTTTTTGGACTTCCGGCTTCCGAGTTCCGACTTCCGGAAAATAGCGAAAAACCGGAAGTTTTCGGAAGTCTTGGATTGATTAAAATTGCGTTTTATCTCAAAGTTGCCGCTAATTTTGTGTAGTTTTTCAAGACCTAACTGGCACAATACGGCAATCGTGAACCAAAAGTGACGCTTCCTAGACTTTTTCCACACAAATTTTACAGTCTTGGAAGAGATGTCATACAGGATAGCAACAGTCTCTAACCGAAGCTTTCGTTGCGGTTTTTTTCTGAAAATCCTGGAAATAAATTTATGCTGATCTAACGTTTACGTTTTTGCTGTGGGTTCTTTACTACACATCAGTGTATGCATTAACGAAATCACATTGCCGAAAATTCAACTAAGAACAGAAGAGGATATGTTCAACATTTAGCCCAGTCTAAAAGAATCGATCAAAACTTCGATGTTGTCCGTTCTCATTTATTTCACGCATAATGTTAACTAACTAAACAGCATGAGGTTAAACCAAAATCAGGCAACCTTCGGTTTTTTTTTTTCAAAGTAGAAGAGCCGCACAGAGAAAAGATATGAAAACTTAACAAGATGATTTCGTAGAAGACACTCTTGTAATGAAGGTCTGATATGAAAACTATGCAGTGGTACTCAACATTCTTTTCCATAGGACGTTATTCTTTGGAAAATATTGGGTTGGGCAATAAGTTCATGCGGTTTTTTTCATCTCAATTTTTTGCCGGGAACCAAACTTTGTTTGATTGCGTGTCAGCAACCATTTTGTAGCCCTTGATTTACTCTTTCCAAATGTTCTAACAGATTTCCTCAACTCTCGCCACACCTCATTTTCTATCGTCTGGAATGTGAAGCAACATTTCGACTAGAACGACAACCTCCGACCACCACTACTGTTTGACTTCTATTGTGGATTGAATGCAACTCAAAAGGCAACAGATATCAAAAACATGCAAAGAGAAGCCATTACTGTTGAAAAGACGGCGCAGAAATGGATCTTCGCCTCAGAGGGATTATTTTTAGCCCAGAGGATGTCCCCCTCTTAAATGTGGAGTTTGATGAACATTGAGATGTTTAACCGCCAGATTTTGCTCTAGATGTGAAGAATAACCAGTAAGAATGTTAAATTCCAGCGATATCTGCGAAGGGCTCATAACGAGGTGACCCCTCACATTGAGAAGGCGCGTCGCCTCTGGGTAATTTCCATAATTACGGTATCCGACAATCTAGAATAAAAGGTAATTCCACTAACACAACCTCCACAGATATGAAGCAGTCTATCACTTATTTTGGTTATTTTCTCGAGCCATTTATAGAGTTCTATTGAGAAGTTGCAGTTGAGAGTCACAAAATGGGTCGTCCCAAACAACGTGGCTTTGCATGGAAAGGAAACAGGTGAGGTGCTCCGTCTCTGATAGCGTTAATAGCGGAGAAAAGGGGCTACATTAACCACTTGTTGTGATTCATGTTGTTCGTGAAAAGCAGTACTTCTAGTGTCCTTGAAAAGCCGCACGAACTTATTGCCCAACCCATATAACGTATTTACTTCAGAGAGCTTTTGTTTCAAACTTATGAATTTTTATCTGGCGAATTTACTACAGTCCTGCTCAACCACTTAGGATTCGTTGAGCAATTATTTTTCATTTAACACTCACTTCTGAATTGATACTACCATTCATGAAAGTAATTAGATAGGATTATCAAAATCGTCAGTTAGTCAAATGGAACATGATTTACACCAGCCCTAAGCTCCCTTATTATATCCATGTGTATGTGTGTACAAATTGGACTCTTTGTATTTCCGACTTCCGACTTTCGGCACTTCCGAAATTCCGGTCTTTTTTGGGGCTTCCGACTTCCGACTTCCGACTTCCGATTTTCCAAATCTGACTTCCGCTCATCCCTGGTTGAAAGAGTAGCGAGTACCTCGTGGCACGGTGGTGTTTCTGGTATGAATCCTCTTCAAAGCTTTACCTCAGCTTTATGCTGCGGGATCAAGCTTGTGGGATATAGCAGTTGATTCGCTCTAAACATAGTTGAATGGCGTTATAGGAGGTTATGTTCTCAGCACAGGATTTCGGTCGTAGGCATCCATGAGCAATGTCTTACACAAGCGTCATCTTTGCACTGTTCAACTTCAGTTGGAAGCAGCGAGGTGCCTATTCTCCCAAAATACTATGCTAGTGAAATCTAGTGTAATTTGATGCTGTGGAAAAAAATACTGAAAGAAAAATTCTCATGCAAGCCCTTATATGTTTTTTGAATTTTTTTTCAAAAGAAGGGGAGATGGGATCACGGCTCATCCGGTGGGTTCGTCGATGTCTTCCATGACAACTCCGAAGTTTCAGTGAGAAACGATTTGTTCTGTTCTGAGGTGTGTCTTCCATTCGAGGACGATTGTTACATGGAAGCGAGGTGCTCACAACTCTCTCAAGTTTGTGTTATTACGGGAAGAAGGGGCGACATATTCTCCGTCTGATAGGTGGTTTGAGTTGTTATTGATTTGGCTCAGTGCCGCTTTAGAGATCATGCCATTACGTCCAATCCAACCGCTGTGGTGTTACTAGGTATGGTGGACAAGAACTTATGCCGCACTCTGTATTAGTAGGTTGTCGCGAAAGTTTCCCGCCACTTACTTCCGTGCATTGTCCAATTTTTCAGGATTGTTTTGGAACTTTCTATCCAGAACATTTACATGGGTTGAGAGGTACACAAGTAATGGAGGAGTCAGCCAACCATTGTACCATATCTCCTGGAAGCTCCTCTTCACCAGTACTGCATGAGCCGTTGAAACATTCTGATTAGCTCGTCAGTATTGTTTATTTGCTCGGATCCGAGCTGACCGACGGATTGTCGCTCGGCTTGGTTTGTTTGCGGCGGACGAGTGAGCGTGGTAGACGTCTCGTCAGCCCGTGTTCGCCCTAGCGCTAGCCACTTCTGCGCCACTCCAAGCCGAGAAGATCGGTGTCCGAATGGAGAGCCCCTCTCTACGCACCTAACAGCCTCGACTTCCACCACATATCGTCTTTCTTCCGTTTTTCTTTGCTGTTCGCTGCTTCCTTTTATGGAGAGTGTATTTGCTATGTCGTTCCTCATAACATGTGCCGTTATCATCAAAATTTTTCAATATTTTCTCGCCTCCTGGAGGAACATATCCACGTTACGATCAGCTTCCTTCTCAGTTCATTGTTGATGCGCTCATATTGTAGCAATGCCCAGAAGTTGTTATACTCTTTTATTCGTTTTGTATTGAAAGAAAAAACTTCCGTAGCATGCTGGAATGTTTACATAGTTGCGTTTAGAATACCCTTGACACTTTGAAAAATTGTAACGGAAGCAATAAGCAAAAATATACGGAGTCGAAAAATTTTGCGCAACTTGGAAGTTAGAATGTACAGCAACGGAGTGACTCGCACTTGCTACCCTATGACTTGAATCTTGAATGGTCTGAATTGAGTGAGCAATAACCTTCACCTCAGTTTCAGATTTATTTCTGCCGGACCAGTTCTCATGTTTTTTTTTTCTTGAGTTTTTGAGTGGGAAGGGAATAACTAACGAATCCGCATAGTAAGGAAATGCAGTAATGTCTTCAGTTAAGATATCTCACAAACATGATACGGCCAATGTAAACAAAAAATTTATCTTACAGGCGAAGCTCCACTTTTGAAATTGTTTTAGAGATTTTTGAGTCGGCACAATTACAATATTTATTCATTTACGTGTTTCTTTATTTATGCACTTCACTGTGCGCCATGACCAAAAAATTGAGGAAAATTAGCAGAGTATCATAAAAAAGGGGAAAAAATTTGAAAAAAATGCTTATAAAGCCACACAATATCGGAAATCCTAGCTTCGAAGATGTTTTCCGTCTCAGTATTAGTACGAGCTGTCTTGTTATCTTATTCTGTTCACTTACTCTTCCACACGCCTTGCACTGTTCCATCAATTTGATCTGCAGTGAAGATCTAAAGCGTCTAAAGCGATCTAAAGCGCAGACGAGTGATTCTGCCCATGTTGTGTAGATGCTTCTGTATTAAATTGATAGTACCCTCGTAACTGAGATACACGTGTTGCCCATGTGAATGTTGACATACGAAGCAAGACGAGGATAAAAACTGAGGGAGGCATGAAAGTTTTCTCCACAAATCTACTGGAAGAATTTTCATCAAGAGCGTAAGGGGTAAAAAACAAGTTTTTCACAAATCAGCTGACATGGTACTTTCTCCCAGAAAGGCGCTGACAACCCAAGGCTTGGCCGCTTCTGAGTCTTCGTCCTTCTTGTTCCTGCTGTCTCTTTTTTTACCTCAGGTGATTCTTCGTTTCCTGCCAAGTTAGCTGGGTATGTTGAACATTGCCCATGGTAAATGAATAGCCAAATAATGGAATTCGTAAAGAATTGAAAACATCGAAAGCAGCTGTACAAGGTAGTCGAACACTGGTTTCATGTAAGAATACATATTCACCGCCGCTTCATGAGCGTAGAAAGGATTGGTGGAAGACATTATAATAAAGATCAAAGAAATGCTTAATATAATCCAGCCAGAGATGACTTCTGCTGCCAATCTAATATAGAATATCACTGAACGCACTTCATGTACAGTCCTGCTTCTCTGTATAAATTGTAATTTTGGGCTGACACATTGAATGGGAACGTCTCTCTATGTTCGGTATGAAACCGGCTGTGGTAATTTCACTTCAGCTGTCGCTCGGATATGTCTGTCAAGCTCTGAGGTTAATTTGTCCCATAACCCGGTCGCAGAAAAAAAGTTGGAAATGGGTTCAACTCCTTCTATCATGCATAACAGCGTTTGCACAACATTCCGTAATCAGTGCAGATAAAATGATGAAAATAATGGTAGGGCAACAACCAGCGAGGTGTCGAATAGGCCACAGAGGGACTCGTTTCAACTTTTCCGTTTCTTAAATCGCAGTAGGTTGGACGGGAATGTTCAAGTATTATTTCTTGGAAGGGCCAAAACTTCCGAACACTCGACAATCAGTCAAGAATCAAGTAACTGAAAATCAGGAGATTTCAATAATTTCAATGCGAGCGATTTTAACGACAGGTTAATAAAATAGTGGATTCTTTTGATTATTAGAATGACACACTTTCTCTAAAATACGAACGAACGAATTGTTTGAATGAATCACTTTTCGAAGGAGCCAAATGAGCGAGGCATTATAAATTTATATATTTTAATATGTCATCAATTATATTCAGTAAGGCCCCATGTACAGCACCAGTAGTATAATACTATGAGCTTTTCGCTCTTTTTTGTTTGTTCCTGTGTTGGAATTGGTCTGCATTGATTACGATTACAGCTTGAAAAACCACTGTTTAGTGGGAGCGAATGCAGATATGCTAACTGAATCAGTATTCGAATACTAGATAAATGCAAATAAACAAATGAATGAACATCAGCAGGAATTAACCTCTTCCACAGTAGTTGTGGTCGCGGAACAGGTTTCGTTGGTAACAGCTAAGATATACGTATGTAGTGACTATCAAAAGCAGGAAGAAGCCTAGCATCATGACCCTCACCTACAGTATGTAGACCATCTATGCATCGTGATCACGAGAAGCGGAGCAGTGCTGGATACGACTAGGGTACGGCGTAGATACGGTAACGCTGACTCTAAAACCTGCACAGATTAACTTTCTAACAATACCTCTTATTTTTTTCCTTAGCGTTCATTGAATGCCATTTAGAGAATTAAGAAGTGTTCTGCTTGCTCTCTGAGCAGTTGTGCTCTGACCTCATCCGTGCTCACTGTTCCATGGCATTTGACTTCGCATGTGATCATATGCATCCACATTTTCCTTTCTTTTCGAAGGAAAACAAAAAAGTTGATGTGAGTCAACAACCACAAAAAGGGTCAGTATTCTCCGTGTATTTTCCGGCCGATTTCGCATATTCTTCGGTAGAAACTCACATTCTTCGGTAGAAACTCATAGAATTCTGTAGATTTCGCTTATTTCCTGGAGATTAACGTGTATTTTCTGGGCGATAGGAAATCTTCTAGAAAGCACATGGATTCTGCTCGATTTTTTCCCTGAGTTTGTAAGCGATACAAGAGAAACATTTTTGATGTCAGCATGGAACAAATGGTCAAGCTCATTACACTATCTTATACTAGTCCCTTATGGCCACCAGCTTCTTCAACACCGGCTTCCGTGAGGTATCCTTGAGCCCCATGAGCATTAGGTTGTGAAACTGTATTAGATTGGTTCGAAAATCTTGCACCAATATCCATTATTCGATCCGGAATTTCATAGTCATGAATAGATAACCTTTGGTAATAGAGTATGTTAGAATGCTCTACTACCTCTCTGTTATAAAAAATGCCCAACCAGATCCATTCCATGAAGAGTGTACATAGAATCTGGAGCAAGACTTTTGGGCCAACCTAATATTCGTTATCTAATGTATGCACTATTCCCGCGAGAACCACGTGTGTGGTCGCAGCTACCATTGCTATCACTAGTTCTGGTCATTAGGTCGTCGGTGCTTCGCAGTTGCTGCTGACTCGCAGGTAAATCCGCGCCGCAAACGCGGATTAGTCTGCTGTTCGACCGCACTTCTCGCATGCGAGGCGACGTTGAGCAAACGTACGAGCTCTTCGTGCTAGATTAAGGCGACCCTCACTTCCGGATGACCCGACGAGGTGAGCGCGTAAAACAATGCGCTGCTTTTCGGAGGTTTCTTTGAAGGCAGTGTGGATTTAACGAAGGAATATTGTGGTAGCAGGGGTAGGTCACGCGAGTTGCTTCATGGTATAGTTAATATCGGCATAACAAGGTGGAAACATCCATTATATTGCCGTCCGCGCTTGAGACTGCATCCGTATTCATTTACGTGGTACTACGTCAAACGCTCAAGCATTCGCTGCGCATCCGAACAATATGAAGCCATTAAGCTGAAGGAGCGCGATGTCCGACTCGCAAGTGCCTGTATTGAATAGCACGGCAACGCTCGCAACCCGTTAGATTGGGCAAAAAGTCGCGTCGAATGCTGGACAAATCCCGAAATCAGACAATGTCTCCTGCCTTCTGCGATGGAGGGTCAGTTTGATAGTTCTTGGTAAAATAGCTATCGTCGATATCAAAACCATTCCACGTACTGTTTGTAGATGCAGATTACAACACCCTATCATCAGATAGATTAGTAAGGATAATGACAAGGAAAAAATACAGGAATAAACAGTAAGTCGGGGCTGTCTATTTTTTGCGGATGTTTCTCGGTCACGTGTGTGTTCAAGCTCCCCATTTCGAAGCTGTGTTTTCAAGAGCAGATAAAAACGAAAGTGCTTGATATTTACTGCCCTGTCTCTTGATCGGTCAATGACAAAGCTGAGGCGGAAGGTAACGGTCCACTGCCACAGATCCGTCCTTTGATGCATGGCCGGTTTTTGTGGCAGCCGTAGCGAATCCAGCGCTGTGACGGAATTTTCGGACGCATGAAAGGAGACTGAGAGTGCGGACCCGTTTCGTCTGCCTCAACCATCTTTTCGCATGCAAATGCTGGCAGATGCCCTCGACTGGTCTCCATTCTCACTTCACTTACTGCAAAGACATTAACTATTAGACCTCGTTAGGTTTTTCCGCCATGGAAGTCGGCTGGACAGAAACTTCGGTAATCGGGCGATATCATCGTCGGAATTATGATTTAGTTTGTTCATCCCTGAACATATACTAAATTAGATCTTTGCACTGAATCAGGATCGCAACTAATGATTTAATAAACTTAAAATCATGACTTATAATAACGCGCTTAGTCTGTACGTAAGTGTGTCTGTGAGTGTATATGTGTGTCAGAGCGTTACGAAATTCCCTGATTGGTCAGTGGTAGTGATTGCATACCGTACTCTTCTGATACCGATAATTTCAGAAAGGGTATGGTGTGGTGCAGTCGAGTTAAGCAGTCGGGAAGAGAACAAGCAAGAGGTAGAGGCAATAGGGACGCCGGCATCCAAGAGTGGGTAGGCGCAACGAGACGGGTCCAACGCTGTAATAAGGGTGCGCCCGCGCTGAAAGTGGGGGGAGACGGGTCCAACGCTGTGATAAGCGTGCGCTGGCGCTGAAAGTGGAGGAGACGGGTCCAGCGGTATGGTAACGGTGCGCCGGCGCCCAAAGTGGGGGAGACGGATCCAACGCTGTGATAAGGGTGCGCCGGCGCTGAAAGTGGGGGAGACGGGTCCAGCGATATGATAACGGTGCGCCGGCGTC
>JARK01001573.1:4438-40134 GCA_000688135.1 Ancylostoma ceylanicum
GAGGACGATTACTTTGCGTTTACTGTCTAGAAGACTGTCCGAGTTCGTCCACGTGCAACTACAAGCGTCGACAGTGCTGGTATTGCAATCGAGTGAAAGGAACCGTGTTTGAAGATCTTATTCCACGCGACAACGGCCATCATCGTTCCCTTTGCAACGTTCCCGACAAGAAACATATAGCAATGGTGAGAATCACTTCGGCGAAGAGAGAGCTGGCAGAGTTACAGAGGAAAGGCCCCGATGGAGATAAGGACAACAACGCACGGTCCGAGGAATGAGTCATCTCAGAGGCGGAGTGTCGTCAAACGACTAATAATATATTTGATAGTTGATTTGTTAAGAAATCGAACACGATATCACTATGTTGTCTAAATGTATTGTCTTAGGAAGACATGCCGTCAAAATATTATGACTAAATCTATTGTTTGGGTGAGATATGCCGTCAAAATATAAGCGCGTATAAATTCTGCGCGTCTGGGCAACGAATGTAGTTAGTTTTAGTTTTGTTGTATGTTTGTGAATTTTTGTTGTTGAAATTGATAAAGGTTTAATTACCCAAGTTTGAGGTACTGACAAGAGAAACCCGCGTGGCCTGGCTTTGGGAGTGCCAGTGGCGAGCAATTAGTCGCGTGTCAGTATCTTCAAGAAGTATGATTTTCAAGAAGAATCCTACCGAGGTTCTTGATCCTGGACACCAATCAGCGTCAATGTTTTTGTCACCACAATGATGTGCAAATGTAAAAGGTTAAGCAGTGCACAGGAGACCTGGGGCTGCATGTATTAGCGATATTACCCAGGGTAACTAAGTTAGCACTATCACTAACACTAGCGTCAACATAATCACCTTAGGTGATCTCAATTATGCATCCAGGCCCTGAAGCAGAGCTTCTTCACTCGTTCACTGTGATGTAAGAAGATAAAGTTAGGTATAGACTGACCAGCGCTGAGCACAACATGTGGATCTTCGTTGAGAAGCAGTTGCCAGGAGACTTCCACCATCTGTTTATACTGCTCCGGCGTGAGCAGCAGGCAACTCTTCAGCGCTGTTGAAAGCGGTGTGTGCACCAGGTTGAGCACCTGAATGGATTCCGAATAGGACAGTCACATTTGAGTACAAAAATTTATCGACTATGAGCTTCGACGATCAGTTCATCAAATTGAGTTTATCTCAACAGTAAGGAATTCCTCACCAAGGTTCTTATATAGTCCAACATTTCCTTGTTCACATCCTCCTCGCCCTCATCCTGGGTCAGTTCCGATTGACGATCTTGCTCCTGATATAAACAATTTAAGATTGAATGGGGCAGAGGTAATGTTACTTCATCTTTTCAGAAATTTGCGGGGAAAGGATGCGGGAAAGCTCCCTCTTCAGGTGATTCAGAAGCAGATTCAGAAGATATTTTTTAACTGTTGTCGATTAGCCCCTTCATATGACAGAGCTTGCATTTGCGAGCTCTTCCTAAATGAATCGTAGAAGAGGCGACATGGTCAGTATCCCCCAAGCATACAGGAAAAAGTCAACATTTTCAGCAAGCTAACCACTTACTTCCCTCACAAGTTCGTAAGTTTTTTTTTCAAGCAAAGATCAGTATATTTTGTCTTTTTATTTTATTGATAAATTTTTGTTTCTTTTTTTTTTGTTTTTCCGCCGAATTTTATTGAGTTAAGGCTTTCATCCCCATTGAGCACTAGGTTAAGAGCCCTGTGCTTTTGGTCTAATTTCAGTACATATACATATAGAGTGTAGTACTACATAGAAACCATGTCTAGCTTTTTGCAAAAATGTCAAAATACGATTTACTGACTGTTATTTCCTGTATAAGCAAAATATTGCAATTTTCACTAGTGGGACTCTATACGGGAAAGGTGTACGGTAATATTCCTAGATATCATCAGGAGTTATGATGCAGTTGTCAAAAGAAGGCATATCACGTCCAGAGGCTCCCCTTCCTCACTCACAACGCTAGTTTTCTTGTGGATACTCTCGTCCTTCTCCCTTTCCTTCTCGCGCTCCTTCTCCTGCATCATCTTCTCCATTAGAATTGCCTGGAAGCAAAGCATTTAGTGAAAACACTAGGAAAATAAGCGGTGCCAATGCCTGTGGCTGCAAACCTTGATAGCCTTGCTGCTACACTCCGAGTTCGTTCCAACCATGGCGCTCTCACGGCGAGGAACGGCAGCTGACTGACGGGAGTGGATCGACTGAAAAGCACAGAACTTAGGCATCGCCAAAGTGCCGGACGCACACTCTAAGGGCGACAAGCACAGCTCAGAAAACTCCGGGGAACAGTGCACTGTGAGGGTTGGTGCTTATGCATTTGTTCAATATGAATTTCTAGGAAATTAGTAGCGGTAGCCACTCCTTACTGTAAATTGCTTCGCAATCTGCTGGGTACCCTGTAAAAGAATATTTTGAGGACGAGCTGCAACAAATTCACAGATTCAGTACAGCCATGGTCTGAAAAACTGAACCAGTTTAGAAATGGGATATGCTGGAAAATAAAGGAGGAGAAATTACAACACAGCTAATGGTCTAAACTGCCTTGTGGGTTATTCTTTTTCCTTTTCTCGGCGTAAGAGGAGAAAGGAAACGGAGCCTTTCCCTCATTTTTGTTTCCTTTTCACTTTTTGTAATTATTTATTGAATTAATAACCTTATTTATCCATTTATTGTGATTGCTGTAGCGGGTTTACTTCTGTACGTGTAACTCTATAATATACTCAACAAATATAAGACAGTGAAAAAGATTTTTTAAATGTACGCCCCTAGGGTGCATATGATAAAGTGGAATAAATTCAAGTGAGTTTAAAGTCAGTGAATCCCCTGGATAATAAAAAAAAGAACTGGAGGAAGTGTCCATTCCAAGAAAAGCGCCAAATTTCTAAATTAAAAGGAAACAGGAACTCACCCTGCGCAGAGCTTGTTGCTCACCCTCCCACTTGTCCATCACCAGTTTTCGCTTGTCGACTCTGACCTTGGATTCTCTAAAGATGATTTCGTTGAATTTTCGAGAGCAGAGCAAAGTTTCAAAGACACACAAAATAAATTTAAAAAAAAAGGAAAATAATTATGGAGTGCACGTCGTGAAAAGTAAAAGAAGAGCTTGGTATAGCCCAAAGTTTTAGTTCACACTTGTGAATATCTCACAAAAAAAACCGTGCCACAATGACATACCCCCATAATCATGAAAGTTTACGGTGTTTCCTTTCCTAGTGAAAGGACCAGCTCTAAGACCAAAGAATATTTATGAAAACACTTTGTGGGACTTCTGGTATTAAAGATCTAAGTAGTGGGTGAACCAGAGCCCCTATTCGTGAACATTGCCAGGAAGGTTCTCAGTTCCCACCAACACAGAATGGACGAGTTTCACACAAAGATATGACAAATCTTGCTATCTTCGCCACTGTCGATAATCACCGACAGAGAATAGTCGCTTTAGCACATATACCTGTTTTCGTCCTGCGAACTCCTACATCTTGGAAGAGCGAGTAGGTCAGTAACGTTCCCGATACGTATTCAAATGCAGGTCCAGAAATCTCCCAGTTAGTCGCCTTTCCAATTTCGAACGACATTCACATTCTTCCCAAACGCGGGTTCTCTGCCCGTTAATGAATGTTCCAACTGGTTGTTAATAAGTTTTAAGTGTTACCCACATAAACTCCCAAAAGTGCATGAACACAAGGGAAACCAATCCACCAAAAGCAGAATTCCGAAGGCTGAACAGAAAACCACAGTGGAAAACTGCTGAAGAATTGATGAATTTCCGCAGATGTTTCCCGACCATGAGGGGAAACGACTAGAATTACTTAGATTTTTGCCTTCTTCTCCATAGCGTTTGGCCCGCTCTGCCGCAGGTTCCGCTTTATGGATTCCACTGACGTGATTTGAGTTATTCGAGATCTCCTGATTTCTTCTTTCCATCTCTTTTCCGAGGCGCGTATTGGTTCCTTGTCGGCGATGCGTCTCACGCCCTAATCTTGACGGGCAGGGAGTTCCCCTTTCTCTCACGTAGATACCCATTCCTTCCCATACCAGATACCGTTGCCAAACCAAATGCCCATACAAATACCCAGATGGCTTGGATTACTTGGATAAATCATACAGGTGACCCAATAAACACCTTACCTGCGATATCCGTACAACGTAGAGAGTGCCATGATCAAACGATGACACTGTCGGCTCACCCTCAGAAAGCAGCGCTGCGTGCACACTGATTCGTGTGTGCAGTTCATGTCGAACGAATTCGCCATTCGAATGACCACCTGGAGTGCACACTTTCAGTTATTGCTCCAGTTACAGCTACAAAGGCAGTTGTACCTTAATCCAAGGAAGATTCGACAGCATGGTCTGTTCTTCATCGTCGAATTGGGACTTGGGAGCTGGCTGTTGTCCGTAACCGCTGCCCTGCTGGGAGCTGCTGTGACTCTGTAACAGAGGAACCTCTGAGCAGGCTTTCCAAATCTAGGGGAATGAGTGTCCAGTCTTTGGTCTGACCAGGAAGGCTTAAAGAGTCAAAAAGGAAAAGTGAGGTGTGATTGTTAAAGAAGTCGATAATGTGGTTCGTTTCGCCTCAAATCAGACGAACCACTTCTGGATCAGTTCCCCTGAGGCTCATGCTCAAAGTCTCGGAATTAGGCTCAGCACGAGAGAGAGAGAGAGAGAGAGAGCACCACAGCATCGAGTCATAAATGATATATATTTTTTATAATAAAGCACGTACCGGAACAGTAACCTCTGTTGGAGACTGGGCAGGAGGTTCATCTGTCGGTTTCAGCGAATCGCGTGCGCCGAGGGCAGTGGGCAAAACTGCAATTAAGAGTAGTGATTCATCGCGGAGGTTGAGTGGATCACTTTGGAGAGTACTCGTGAGGATGGATTACTTGTTAGCTGGTATTGGAGAGCATGCAGGCAGAAAGAAACAATGAATCCTGGGAGGATTGGAAGAAATGTTATCGGGAGCTGGGAGTTCAAGCTGGGGAAAATCCATCTAAGAGTAGCCAGAGGTCTTGCTTGAGGAACGCGAGCTTGAGAGAGGCAGAGGTGCAGGACTCTAGCGCTTGCGACGAGCGTAACAGTGTCTCCATCACCTTCGTGGATGAGCGCACCGGCAATTTCGGGCACATGGTGAATCGCCGCGCGCAAAGTCCATATGTACCCACGGGCAGAGCTCCCTCTTTTCACCGCCGGTGCATTTTCTGAGAATTTTTTTCTCTTAGGAGCGTTAGCTATGCAACAGAAAAGCATTCACTCACCTTCGCTCCGGTCTTCAATATCGTCCGTGTGTGCCATTTTTGACTGCTTGCGAATCCTGAGAAAACATAAAGCATCAATTAGTTTTGGTGAGTGAGTTGTAGACCATTGAATGAACTAGTGTGGTATGTTTTAGTTATTTTTTCTTCTGACATGGTGCAGAAGCACCGTTTGAGAAATGACCACCTGCTACTAATTCGCACTAATATGTATTAGGTGTTAACATAAGTCCTTGCGCTTTTTTTCGAATGCACTTTTCTTCACTAATTTGCTATCTTTCAGGTACATATCATACATGATTCGAAAGTGCAAATCTTCCTCTACAAGAATCTACCTAAGAGTTTTTGTGAGGTGACCTTTTGCTTCAGTTTTGAGCCTGCGAATTGGAGCAATGAGTCAATGAAAAACAGCGCAACCGACAACTACCTATTCTGGCATTCAGCTAAAGCTCGAAAGGCCATCAGAACAGGCCAAACGACCTATACTAGGTCTGAAAAGGATGTTTTGCTTAAAATGACCCATCATCAGTGATTTTCGAAGTTCAAAGAAGACACATTTGGTCTTAGTGACACCGACCAATTCGACCAAAAAGATTTTTTCGAGAGGATCTGGGAAATGCTTTATGTGAACCATATAATATAGGTGGACATTATACCTCTCAAAGCTACCAAATAATTGTGGTAGTTCTGCTGAAAGGATTCATTCGCACGGGTCTGGCCATCATAACCCATGATAAGGTCGGACCCCATCCTTGCCAGCACCGCCAAACTGGTACTCCAACACTTCCATTGGCAATGTTCTTCCACGTCTATATTCAACAGAACTTCTACGTTTAAGCAATATAGGTTGCTTTCTGATCCCTATTGAATACAAGGAGGAAATGGTGTTTTTGCGCAAATGGGCATTTTTCTTCTTAAGCCTAAAAATCAGGCAATTCAATAGTTCTGTGAAAATGCATGATGATAGGGTTGTAGCGGAAGAGAAGGGCTTTCAGAAGATGTAAAACACGCTATGGAAAAATGGCAAAAGGGCGGGAAAATCGCAAACGAAAAAAGCGCAAGGACTTATGTTAACACCTAATATATGTATTGACGACAACGTGTTCTTCTATTCGGATGTTTACAAATTAATTGCGTTTTTCTGCAGATCAGTTTTTGACTTACTGTTTTTGTGTAGTTTTCATTCGATGTTGCCATTAGGGTAATTTATACTGGATGCGTGCGACTGACGCGCGTGCGACTATATGATCAAGAATAGGGGCTAGTCGCATCGCAGTCGCATAGCAGTCGCACGCGCCTGCGGCCTCGCGACGGCCGCGCTTTCTTTCCATTGAGAATTTCATGCCGCGTTGACTGGTCTTCATAGAAGATCTTTCGCAAATGGATGCGTGCGCCTAATAGTCGCACGCAAGTCGCATCTAGTATAAATTGCCCTATTGTTGCATATCATTCAAAAGCATAACTATCGCTCAATCATGATATAGCTTTCATTTGTTTCACAGCTCACTTGTGAACTAGTTCTATTCCGATGCTTTCCAAGGTACAAATTCGTATGATTTCGCCTCATGAGTTTGAACTTGGACGGGAAGCGGCGAAAGCCCATGAACATATTGTGAAAGCATAAGGAGCAGATGTCGTCTCAATACACAACTCTGGTTCCAAAAGTTACGATCCGAAGACACGAGCCTCGAAGATGAACCAGGTTGAGGTCGGATCCGTGAACTTGACGACGACGTCTTGAGATCTCTGGGAAGCGGGCCCATGAAAAACTGTGCGTGAAGTAGCGGAATATCTTCAAACGTCATGCTCTACTGTCGCCGAGCGTTTGGAAAAAACTTGGAGAAAGGTGAAGAGAATAGAAGAGAATAGGTGGGGTGCCACATGAACTAAACGCTGAGCAAATTCTCAGGCCCTACCAGATCTCATCGGAGTTGCTTCTGCGGAATAAGAACGATCCTTTCCTTGATCGAATCGTAACATGCGACGAGAAATGTATTATGTACAATAACCGTAAGAGGTCTTCACAATGGTTGGACAAAAATGAGCCCCGAAACAATTTCCAAAGATGAAATTGCACATACCCGCTCCATATCCACTTCATTACAGCGGCGTTCTCTATCCAATCGATTACAATATATTCCAATTATTGACCCACATCGTATATTGATAATATGAATACCGTAGAACTGGGATTACCTGAACGACCTCCTCTTATGACTGGATTCAAGCGAAGGTTGCTGTCCTATAGGTGATCCTCTTTTCAGCAAGCGTTGTCGACCGGCTGCTATTCTCCGCCCTGCAATTTCGTGAGAACTATATACAAATCGCTGTTCCTCTGTAAACTGAGGATTGATTAGGAGGAAAGATGAGCGAAAACGCAATGGAAAAAAGGCTACAGTGTGGTGGCTGTGTTCAACAGTCTAACGCAAAGTGGACGGCTAGCACAAATCGCTATCCAGGCGACGTTTGAAAGATTCTGATTGTGCACAAGCAGTAATAACGCAAACATTGATAGGAAGTTTCGCGAACTTTCGTTCTAAAGTTGTATTTCAACTCATCTGCCATATTGGCAAGCGTTCTGGGGGCGGAAATGTTTAAAAGTGGCAAATACGAAAGGACATCGACAAACCCATGCAAAACCAAGGCGACGATCTAACGATGAATATAGCGTCAAAACAAACCAAAGGAACCTGACTCTGGCACATAGGTTGTCGATTTCGTCGATCCATGAACGGAACCATCGGAACCCTCGTGTGTGGACTGACGAGAGAACAGACGAACACTCAACGATGGGGGACGAACACCTTAAAGCGCAAACGGCGCAGCTCATATTTAATATGGAGCACCACTGAAAACGATGAACCCCTCAACCACTCTGTGCTTGGAGGCAGTGTCTGATGGAATAAAGTATCGGGTCAAGTGTCAAGCTTGCAAGACTTTGGGAAGTAGATTACATGGGAATAGGCTCAGTTGGGCAACGCAATCATTTGCCAAAATTGCGATCTTCTTGGGAACATCTTGCTACAACTTTGTGGAAGCTAAATTTCCGTAAGGTTTTGGATTATAGTTTAGTAGTGGCTAAAGAGCGTACAATACCGTCGGTAGCCTTGACAAAAAGGAAGGCCTCGTCTTTTTCGTCTTTTTGCCAAATGTCTTTGTCTTTTTGCTGTAACTTTGTTATATGAGAAGCACGTCAAAAGCATTTGTATGGAATAAGCGTTCCAGGATCTATAAGATGGCATCAATGGCCTTGATCTTAGCACACAAAATTAAACTCACAAGACTAATGCGTGTCCAATACAACCTGGAAGGCAAGACTAAAAACCATTAATTTGGATGGATATCTGTTGAACACAATAATTTATTATGTTGCCGTCGTAATATTGGATCAAAATATGACAACGCTCAATGCTCTTGGAAGCCTTTGCTTTTTCCATGAACTTGCTGTTGTCGGTGAGGTTGTGCTCCTAAGGTTTAATTTTGCGCACCTGAGTCGGAGGCTTCGAAGCTATAGTCTTTCCTGAAAATACTTGCCTCCCGCTACACTGCGCGTCGACTCAGCCATGTCGCAGCACGTATGGTAAGGCATAGGAGGCGCGGCGCGGCTCCAGCAGACGGGCGGTGGATGCCGGAGGCAAGTATTTTTTGGAACGACTGTATCTTATTGGTCTTGAGACTTCAATTTTAAATATTTGAACATGTGTTCGACGTGCATCCCATTTAACAATGTATTCGACGAAAGACTAAAAAGGCGCGTCTGTGTGTCTTTCTCGGCTTTTTTGCCAAGCACTAACGACGGTAATGTACTAGTGCGTGAGATATTCCTAACGCTCCATCAACGTATCACGTCTACGTGGTCACTCTAGAAGGAAAAACATATGGAAAAGCTAATCACAATGTGCTAAACAATCGTACTTCAACAACTACTACTACTTCAGTGGATTTTTGGATTTGGTGCAACTAGCTTGTGCTTTCGAGCATCTCTTCGTTGCTCGGAATGAAAAGAAGTGAAAATAAGCGGGGATGCTGTCGTGAATTGTGGAAAGCCGGCATCACAGAACACTCTCCACCAGCTACAGGGAAAGTCAGAGGTCCGGACACACGAGCACGCCCACTCGCGTCTACAGCACGTCGCATAGGTGGTACTCGGTCTTGCTCCGTGCTAGGAACTAGCCTAAGTGGCGAGACGCGTGCGAATGAGACCAGAATACTGGAGGTTCCTATACTGCTCTCACTCTACGGTATTTGTAGAGGCCTTCGACGAAATGTTACAGCCAGAGCCAACATGGTGTACCTTTTTAGAAAGTATTATGTGTTTTTGCCGTTGTCGCTCTTGAGAACAAAGTGAATTGAACGACCTCCAAGTACACCTACGGTAATGGTTGTGGCACCACCAGCACCCAGCATGCACACTGCAGAGCTACGATACGGGATAAAGCAAAAATGAAAGACGAGCGGATTGCGGCCACACTCCACCACAAAAATTGCCACGACGTGGAAGCCGTTCCAGCTAAGCGTCGCACAATCACACGATACAAAGCGCGGAGCTGCTATCAGAACTGCTTTTCGTCAGTAGCTCCACCGGCCGGGAACGTCAAACGCGAGGATGCTGACGTTCACATGGAAAACTTTCCTGGAGAATGTCCCTGTGTTTTGAAGGAGGTTTTTCACGAAACCACAAAATGAGCTTGAACAGACGGGTGTGGACTGCATCGGGGTCAAAACACTATCATACCTACGAATATCTAAATGAGTTGAGACAATACCTTTCTTGTCAAGATTTGCCTCGTCGATGGTGTCCTTCGAACCTCGAGGTGAATCCTCTTCGGCCGTCGACAAACTGATCCGTCGTTCGCGGTCGTTTACTAGAAAGAAAAAATATTAACGAAACTAGGACAACTGCATAAAAGCTTCAGAAACAGAAATTGATGAGATGAATAACATATTTTCTTGCTCTAGGCAGTAGCACAAAATCCAATAGTCTGGAAATTTGCAAAATTTCAAGCTCCCATATCTGCTACAAGGCTTTTCTTCCTCAGTAATTGTCCCGTTTGGTGGCGGGGTCAGCCTTGCTGGTCCGTTGATGCCATTTAGCCCTGTCGTCCGCTTGGTCCGGGTTGATTCCAGCTAGCTTAACATCGGCGTGGAGCGTGTCAAGCCAGCGCTGCTTTGTACAACCTTTTGGCCGTTTACCAGAGACGTGGAGATCAAAACCGACGTTGCAGAATGTTCCCTATTCAGCACGAAGAACGTAGCCATACCATCGCAGACGAGATTGCGAAGTTTATCTGTTATCGTAGGTACGTTAAACCAATTCCTAATGTCCTGGTTGCAGACTCGATCGAGCCTATTACACCAGCTATCCAGCGCAGTATCTTCATCTCCATCGTGCTGAGGCGACGTTCTACTTCCTTGATTGCGGGTCAACATTGAGCGCCGTGAAGGGAAACGGGCGGGACAACAATCTTCGATTTCAGTCGGTCCGGGATCTTCTTGCCCCACAAAACTCCGGTCAAAGAGCGCCACTTCCTCCACGCGGAATTATCCCGAGCTACAATTTCGTGGCAAAGGCTTCAGTTGTTGCAGACGTTCGTCCTCGACAAGTCCACGCCATCTACGTTTGTGGTGCCAGGCTCGTCTACGTTGGTTATTAGATACTCCGTTTTCCTAACATTAGGACGAAGACCGTATCGTGTAAGCCGGTGACTCCAAGCTTGTGTCAGCCACTCAAGTTCCTGCTTGTCTTTTCTTCGGAGGCGAACATGACGTCGCCTGCGTACAGTAGTGTCCAAGGCATGGGTTTCTGTAGATCCCGTGTTACAATATCCATGACCACAACGAAGAGGAGTGGGGACAGAGCGGAGTCTTAGTGCACACCAACGGAAATGGGGATAGCCGCCGACGTGCCGACCCCCGCCTGCACATGACTTCTTGGACTGGAGCAAAGAATTCGAACTTATTCGATAAGTTCTTCACGAATGCATTGGTGCCAAAGAGCGTACCAGATGACTTATTGGCACGCGGTCAGATGCCTTTTCGAAATCAAGAAAGGCGAGATGCAGCGGTCTTTGTTTCTCACGATGTTTCTCGACCAAGAGACGTGCAGCGTGTATGGCATCAGTGGTGCCGCACCCGACTACAGAACCGCACTGGTTGGAATGCTACAGGACTTTTATCAGCAGGTAAATTCCTATCGGATAACAGTACCTAGAGCCTTGCGTGACAATGTGTACAGGTGAGATTCCCACAACGTATTTGTCTACACTAGCTCCCGTATCTTTACTCGAGTGCGAGCGGCACGGTTCAGGTAAACTCGATGGTCAGTCCTCGCTGCGCAGACATGCCGTTTCCATTTTTCCATAACTTTTCGAAATTTCTTCTTTTTAAACACCTGAGATTATGGGTGAACTTTAACAAAAAGAATCAAGAAGCTTACAATGCATGGAAGAGTTCACGTCGACCACACTGTTCACTGAACCAGTTTGTTGGGCGTTGAAAGTGTTGGAAAGTATGGACCACCGCCGATGTGACAACAACTTCTCCCATCCAGAAGCAGGTGCAGCCTGAACGCCAGAATTAGCCCTGGAAAGAGAAGTGAAGTTCTGTTTGACTTTACCTTATTGTTTTTTGCCCTAGGGATAGTGCGGAACGTCTCGCGGAGAAATGAGGTGATTTCGTTTAGAAGAAGCATGGCGATCAACTGCAGCGCTGGTGGACACCGCTCGCCAGTATCATCGTTGACGATCGCTGTAATTGAGATCCATGAAAAGGTGTGAGAATGGTTGATGAACTTCACAATAATGTATTCTGATAACAAAGGAGCTTTATATTGAAATTTGCTCTCTAGCAAAGTCCACAGTTCATTATGAAAAAGCAATAGTGCCTTTTTCGCTCTATGATCATCCTCCCTCTCTCTCTCTCCCGCTCTCTCTGTGTGATATTGCCAGGAGGCACTCGCTCCACTAAAATAATTTCTGGATATCGTTCACTCATTGAGCGACAGATTGATAAACAAATGCTGCAGGCATTGACCCAGGCTCCGCCTCAGCCACAATTCTCCTCGCCCACAATAATTTTGCGGAGTTCTCACTCTTCTGGAGCTCTGGGGTTACATGCCTCTTAATTCTCCCACTGAGCGTGATGATATTTATTTATCAGGAAATACGTACCGTCGTCGAAGAAGTCCTCCATGGTGTCCTCCATCTTCAACTGTTGTT
This sequence comes from Ancylostoma ceylanicum, assembly GCA_000688135.1. Taxonomy (NCBI): domain Eukaryota; kingdom Metazoa; phylum Nematoda; class Chromadorea; order Rhabditida; family Ancylostomatidae; genus Ancylostoma; species Ancylostoma ceylanicum. The sequence continues at coordinate 16,906 of JARK01001573.1, forward strand.
TCTCCTTAGTTTCTGTCTGCTCAATGAGGCGCGATAGTTGTTCTCCAATCTGCAAGAGCAAGTTGTTCTATTTTCAGGCAACAACTCCCCTGAGCCTGCGTAAACTCACCTGTAGAGCCCACTGGTAGAAGTATCTTCCAGCACTCCGCTGCAGCGAGTGCATTCGACGCGTGCCTGATGGTGTACCTGGAAGAACGATCTCCAAACGCTGTTATCTACAAAGGAGTTTGAGGCAGACTGATTACCTCTGTTAGCTAGAGGTCCTCCAAGGCTAAGTGTACGGTGGTGGCTGCTCCGAATCCACTCTGGCCATTGGCCGCGGTTGCACCGCGATACGAAGTGACAGCATTCGAGGAGTAAGGCAGCTCGGGGCAGAACTGGGGATTTCTGTAGGAAGACCAGTTATAATTAAATGAGGCTAACGTTCGGGCCAAAAACGAAGAAGCCCTGAGTCAAGTTGCACACTCAGGGAAGTCTGGGGAGCAATTTCACGTTCATACAAAAAAACCCTCAGAAGTACATATCTTCGAAGCTCAAGGAGTCCGGTGAAAAGGATCCAGTAGAAAACGAGTTATTTTGAGTAGAAATTGAGAGAATAAAATTTCTGAGTAGAAGTCGATACGGTTCTATAGAATTCTACTCTAAAATTCTGGAAACCAGGGAATTTCTGGAATTTGGTTGCTTTCTACTGGAAATTATTCAATTTCATCTCGATCGTTCTCATCTGGAGATAGACTTTTAATTTATCTGCAAGTGTAACATAAAGGGTTAAAAGGAAATTATTTAAAAACGTCAGTGATCTTGAAAGGACAGATTAACGATTTTCATTTATCCTGGGTGAGGGGAAGGTCGGGTGTAGAGCGGTATACTATTATATATGGAGAGGGCGGGGCGGCCAAGCTCTGCGATTGGTCAGTTCGCCAGAAGGACCCATCACATATCCCTTTCGCGCCCGCCCTTTGCAGGTATAACGCCTCACACCCGGGAATGCGTAGTTTGCTCAGATCAGCAAAAAAATAATTGCGAAAATCACCAAGTGCAAGAGTGCGGCTATCAATGGCGGATCAGGAAATGTTCCTGGACGAGTTGTCTCGAGAAGAAACGCGAACCGGCGTACACCCTCGAACATGCCCTAAAATCATCAGTGTAGACCATCTTGTCTCAGTAGGCTGCCGCTATAGTTCGCATCGAGTATAACATCATTCGTGGCCGTCGCCAGCGCACAGTGGGCAATTTCGAGCATCTAGCCGATCAAAATTATTTTCTGGAGAGCAGATGGATAAAATGCCTCACTTTCTAGTGGATATACTCTGTTTACTCTGCTGCTTCTAACCACTGCACAGGACCTGTGAAAGCCAAGGTTTTTGGGTAATTTCCATTATTTCTGAAATAGAGCCCATGAGTGCAAAATCATGTACTGAGGACTAATTTTCACGCAGCTGCTGGGCCACACAAATTGTAACCTTTAAGCGTTTCTGCAAACAAATAAACCCCTGCAACATGTATATGCGTTCCAATTTCGAGTTTGTAAAAATTTCCAATTGAATGGCTTGACGAGAACTCACGTAGTAAACTGCTAGACATTTTATGAGGTTTCACAATCAAGAGAACTGTAATTCAAGTGCTGTTGCTCATATAAATAGCCCATTCAGTCATGGAATGTTAATTTACGTAGAAATCCTATAAACCTCAAGAAATGCGGCAGGATTTGTTAAGGTTGGGCTTGATGAAGGTGGTAGCCTGCAGGGTGGGTCACCATAGGATGTCTTTCAAGACGGTGTTATTCCATTTTTAACTGGGATTTTCTTCACCAAATTTTCTATTTATATTATTTTTTCTCTGAGTCGTCTCTACTTCCCCGATTTCAATGCTTTTTTGTCCAAATTGTAACCTCAAAAGTGGAGCTTTGCCTTTCCTCACTTGCTCTCATTATGTGCGCTATAGGTAAGAGTCTAACGAATCTTAGGTGTTGCTCAGATAAACCAGGTGACTCATAACAGTCTTTCGTACCATTATCTGCAATGACATTCTGTAAACAGAACTCTTTGCGGAGCTGCAACCCCATTTCCTAGAAACATATCGGAACTATCTGTCCTAGAGAGTAGCGGTTTCGGCCTACATATAAGTGTTTTTTGTAAAGGGTCGCAGGCGGTCGCAAAAACAACACACATGCTCGTATACAGGAAGATTATTGCTAGCCTATACACATATTTTTTAACCGGAATCTCGTGGAACTTTTTTTTAGATCTAACCGAAAACGCGAATGGGTCAAGTGCTTAGTCGCTCATTTCTCGGCCAAGTTTGGATTACTTCCATATATGCCTGAGAAATATGGTTATTAGGAAATATGAAAGCTTGTTCCAAGATCTATTGGAAGATTCCCAAACGGGAAATTCAGACGACAACACAGACGGCAGAGACAACTTATGAAGTGCTCATCTGTTTTACGTGAACGATGTTGGATTTATATGCTATCTTTTCGTTATCTAATCATGCCCTGCCAGGTGATCGGTCGCGAAAAAAAAACACTTATATCGTATGCGCGGACTATCAGCGAATGCTTTGGTGCAGTAATCACAACTTGCTACGATAGCTCCAAAAATACATTTTGAGCGGCTACATGTGCGAAATTGCACACTGTGCAGCGACATCGATCCCGATGCCTATCGATTTTGGCCGGGGCGTAGTTGTTGCCGCTGTTGGACGCGTCGCAGAAAACCGATACATAACAAAATCGATGTTGCAGAGGCAACACGAGGCGTAATCATTGGGAATTACTCTGGGTAAACGTGTTGGCACTCGTGTTAACGATGGGTGATTTTTTGGGCTATTAGCACGTTTACCTTGGATAATCTCGGTGATGCATGTGGACCGGGGTTCTATATTGTTAATGGATTACAGCGGCGGTCTCAGTATTTTGAGCGCTTACCTTGTGGTCCAACCACTTAGCAGCTGGAACAATCAGCCCATAGAGACGAATGTTTCCTTGCGCTGAAATGACCCATTGAAATTCCAGAAAAGTAGGAAGTTCTGGAGCTGTGTCCAGATTTTCTCAGCACAGAACTCGCTTCAGCAGACGAAGCCTCTATGGCCCAGCGGAACTAACCGTCCATTGGAGTTTTGCTCTGTTTTCCGCGTACACTATCTGCAGTTGGCTTCCTTATAGTGAACACATCCATTTCCTGGAAGAAACAACTTGGTCACATCACTTCAGAGTGCTGGAAGTCCTTGACGTACATTAGATTCTGAGGGAAAACTCACACTGCACTCGTCTGCCGTCTCGGAATCGGAGCACTCCTCGTCCATGTTGTCCGCCTTCGACGACTTGAGCAAGTTGAACGCTGGAAAGTAGTTGAATTCTGACAGGCGCATTTTTAATCATTTGAAACTTCTTCTCACCAAAATGCAGCTTTGGAGCGCTTTTCTTCTTCAGAATAGCTGCTGACACCAGCGGAGAGAGCCCATCGTCGATGGACGAGATCGTTCGGGGTGTTGATGGGGACGAATCAGCGTCGGAGTCATCAGCACCGCTCCGGAGCATGGAGTCATGCGACGTCTAGAAAACAGATGTTGCATTATCGTTAATCCTTCGGGAGCTTCGAAAAACAAGACCTTCTCCCTTCTCTTGAACAATCCTCTTCTCAGAGATGCTTGATCACCGCGAACTGGTGGCGCAAGGCCTCCAGGGCTGCTTTTGCCACTGTCGTCCTTTCTTGGCATTTCGCAGCTAAATTCATGTAGTTAGAGAAAAGCGGAGAAATGCTTGAAAAGACATGTACAGAGGAGTTATATTTCGGAAGATGGTCCAAGAAACCAGATGCTCGAATACTTGGATACTTGGGACAACCGGCAGGTTTTCAAAGGAGCTGACACTGAAGAAGGTTCCTTCCAATCATATATTGTGGAATGGAGGTGAAAGGGGAGGGAGGCGGGGGTGGTTAGGAAATAATATGTATAAGGTTCGGATGAAGAAGACAGAACTACGTACGGATAATAACATCATCACATTCGAAAAAAAAACACGGAGATCAGTCTCTACGCACTGGATTTAGAGGCACATCAGAAGTCACAAAATGCACGAAAACCCCTCTTCGAGCTGCTATTTTGTGGAGCGATTGGGCGGAGCGCTCCATACATGCTAGCTGCCCGGCATAGTAACTACCTATTTCGCATGCTCTGGCATAGTAGTTCATTCTTCACCTGGACACTTACATTGTTCACACATCCCTCCAACGCATTCTTCCAACGTCTTCCTCTGTACGCAACTCATGGGTGCGCTGACTGACACAACAACAGACAACAGACTTGCACAGAGACGATAATTTTAACACAAGGCGTTGACACGAACATCACTGGTGTACCAATAGAAGGAATGGATCGTCCACGATGGTAGGGCAGAGCCGGAACAGCAGGTTGAAAGAGCAGCATCGATGCAAAGTACCCACTCAAGCGATAGTGAAATGCGAGGCACTGAGATGTGCAGATGAGGGTGACGGCGAGGTGTCGGTGAGCTCAGTGTGGAAGAGCGTTCGGCAAAACCACAGTGCAAGCGGAGAAGTGAGCGACGAGCATGTGACGATTTCGGGGTTAAAATTATAGGGGGTGGGTCGGGCTCTTTGCTAAAAAGCATTTCAAGTTGTGAGAAATTGAGAAAATGGAAATCTGAAGCTAGGATTCAGCACAGAGATGAAGTCCTGGAGAGCTGCACCAACCTTTCCAGCTTTGGCGTTTTGTCGATGGCGTCAAGCAGAGCACATAGTCCAACTCTTCGGAACGGATTTCCGTGTTGGTCTTGAATGAAATTCACCAACATTCGTACATCGCCGAGAAGACTCTGAAACGATAGCAGTGAGCAGGAAAGATTCGAAAATTTCTAGTGTTACCTGAAAATATTGAAAGCGCTAACAAATAAAAATGAATGTATTCCAGGAAGAAACAGCAACCGAATTGAAGGAAATAAAGCTGCCATCGTGTTGCCATAGTTGTGGGCCACCCTGTATTTAATGAGGCAGCAAAAAACTGTCTAATTTTCAAGTAAATTAATCTGGAAAGCCAGCTGGATAGTTCCGTGGGAAGTTGGCCCAACCCAGGAAAATTTTCGAGGTCCATCTTGTGGTCCTTCCACAAGGTATGTAGACTTAAAAAGCTTAAAGGGTTTCCTCTTCACCAGTTCTCTTCATAGTTAAAAGATTCGTGAGAAAAGGGGGTTGCAGGCACTACCCGACTACATCCTCTCTGTAAGACGCCAAAAACTGCCGAAATTTCACCAATGAGCAGCCAGCGCGGTCATGAAGGTCACGCCCACTTTGTGCCGTAACCCTGTTTCTGAGCAGGTGCACTGCAGGCACGGCATTTCATGGAATATTCTGAAAATATGCGCGGGAATGGGACGATAATGATTTTTCCGTCGGGTTTCTAGGGATTTTGTGTCCATTCTGTACCGTAATGCGATTACTGTGGCGTTACGGTAGGGTTACTGTATGTATTTATAATAAAGTAGCACAGAAGTGCAACAGAATGCAAGACAATGCCCGTAATGAGTTAGTAAAATAGAACTCCTCCTTCCCTCACTGTATGCAGATTGACAATTCAGTAGATTCTGTGAGAAATCGCATTTGCCGAATACCTGTGGTGACCCTACATACCAAGGGGGTTACGATTTATAAAGAGTACTATTCCCAGGAGCAGTGGTTAAGAATCAACAGTGCGGTAACAGGATGCTTACCAGGGTTTCTCGAGCAGTTTATTGGTGATCTGGTACCCAAGTCACTTCTTTTGAGCAGTTCATACTAGCCAGACGCACGCATCCATTTGCAAAAAAAAATTTTCGTGAAGACTTTTCAACGCGGCACACACATTCTCAATGAAAAGAACGCGCGCTACCACGTGGCCGAAAACGCGTGCATCTGATCTGCGTCAGCGACACGACTACGTTATGTAGCCCTATCGTTCATCATACTCTGAAGTTTCCTTCCACGGTGGAGCCACGGTATGAGGCCGATCCGCGGTGGATTCGCGGTTGCCCGCGATAAATCCACACATGCCCGTGGTGGAAAACCGGGAATGACGTCACTTCCACGCTATGCCCACACATGTTCACGGTGTACAGGGTGGCCAAAAAGTATGGGCGCCAAGAAAAACAATACTTTTTTACTGTGAGCTACAATTTATTTGCGTTTGTCATTGCTTCTGATACATAGGTGCATGACTAATCAGTTTTGCAAAAAGCTCCCTGAGTGGCCTTCCTTGGCCCTGATGCAGACCTCCATCTTTGTTTTTAGAAAATAAAGGTGCGCCGCAGGCAGTCTTTACTAAATTTCAACCAGCTTGCTTGATTTCGCGTGCTAGAAATCCTGAGTACATGCTATTTTTATTCTACATATTCTCCTTCACAAATACACAGTTAGACAAATTCAATGGATTTAAATGCAGACAGCAGGGGCGTCATTAATTCCTGTCGTGGAAACCTGGGAACGCCGACTCTGAACACGCAATGGGTGTCTCGGTCCTGTGGGGCCGAGCGTAGCCCTGCTTAAGAGTCATGTTGGGATTCTTTTGTTATCATGGGATAAGCACTTTTCTGAGAGTCTCATCTTGACAGAAATTGGCGTCGATTTCACCATCTTATTCTGTGAAAAGCAAAAATATCTTGACAGTTGCGGGCACTTCCCTCCAAATCATCACAACTCTCTGAAACGACGATATTGTGACGGTTCTCTTTCTTTCTAGAGAGTCAGTAGTTTTCAATGGAAGAATGGTGGTTGTTTCGAGAATTGTGGCCGTCTTCACTGGTGAAACGTTTCTCATCAGTTCGCAGCACATCTTGCTGCGGCGCACTGGGATGATCTGGAAGATTTTTCTGCATTTTTCAGCTTCGACGCATTCACTGGCTATTCCACCCTAACCGGCCAACAACTACGTAGTCTTATCCATTGCGTAGCGTTGACCTAAATAGACTAACCCATGAGTGCAGGACTTTTCGACAGATTGTTCAGACTGATCCATCATTTAGGCTGATTCTCTTCTCTACGCTCTTAAAAGTTCTCCCTGTGTTCACAAAGCGGGGACAACCCGGGGTTGTTTCCATGTTAGGGAGTCCTACGTCATTCCATCATTTGGTTATCTTCTGAACTGGTTTCCGAAGAGATATCGACTTTCTTCGTATTGCTGCAATGAGCTCTCCACAGCGGGTGCGGCACACAATAGATTCGCGGTGAGCCCACTGTCGTACACCTCCATGAAACCAAATGAATTGTAGCTCAGAAGAAAGAGCATTTGATAACCTAACACTTGTATATGAAACAGGAACGAAATTACTCTAAACCCGAGAAAGCAGAAATGCCAAATGAGGCGCCCATACTTTTCGGCCACCCTGTATCCGCACATGCCCATGGTGTATTCACGATAACACTGCTTTCCACGGTGGATGCACGCTTGCGCGACGGTGGCTCCACGCATGCTCACAGTGGATCCGCGGTAGAAATGATAAGATTCATCACGAGCTAAAACACAGCACACGTGTCGACATGTATGGCCTAGTGGATAAGAGGGCGGACTACCAATCAAGCACTCGAGAGGGTCGGTAAGGTTCAAATCCTATGGTAGAGAAGAGAAGGAAGGACGAAGTGGGAAGTCACATAAAATTCGCATCTTTCTTTCTTTATTCAGCAGAGCACAGATTCACTGTTTTAGCCTATTTGTCGCATGCAACACCTTCCCAGGTCGTATTTGCTCTCGCTAGCATGAGTAAAGGCCTAATAGTGAATGCACATGTGCTCAAGTAATCCGCACTAATCTCGCGGTGGATTCACACATGCCCGCGGTGGCCAACCGACTCCCCACCTCGGGTGAACCGTGGGTCCACCGTGGGCAAAAAGTTCAGAGTAGTGGATAAGAGGGCGGGCTACCAATCAAGCACTCGAGAGGGTCGGTAAGGTTCAAATGCTATGGTAGAGAAGAGAAGGAAGGACGAAGTGGAAAGCCACATAAAATTTGCATCTTTCCTTCTTTGTTCAGCACAGCACAGATTCACTGTTTTAGCCAAACTGTCGCACGCAACACGTTCCCAGGTCGTATTTGCTTTCGCTTGCATGAGTAAAGGCCCAATAGTGAATGCACATGCGCTCAAGTAATCCGCACTATTCCCGCGGTGGATTCACACATGCTCGCGGTGGCCAACCGACTCCCCACCACGGGTGAACCGTGGGTCCACCGCGCGCAAAAAGTTCAGAGTATAGACGAAGGCGCATCGAGTATAAACTGCCCTTTTGTTGACTTTTCATGCTTCTCTCAATCGCTGCCCACCATATTCTCCGGCTGTATGAGTTGATCCTGGATCTTCGCCAGCTTCGTTGACAGGTCGCGCAGTGTGGCGTTGATGATCCTGCCCTCGATTCCTTTCTCACGTTCGTTGAAGCGATTCCGGTAGGATGGAGCTTTGCTTTCGGGCTGTCGTCGACTCTCTTCTGGAAATGTTCTCGATTTGCACTTGGCATCTATAGAAAAACAGAGAGTTTGGCTTGGTGTGCAAATGCAGTGAGGTATCTCGGCCGCGTAATGAATAGACACCCAGGATGAGGTGGAGCGAACACTTGCACTTACGAGGGAACTCGGAGCGACAAAACGCAGTGATCGAATGGATGAGGTCGAGGATCTGCTGCGGATTGTTCTCCTCCACGTACGTGGTGAAAATCATGCGGAAGCGGTCCTGAAAACATATGTAGGGTCTCGAGCTCCAAGAGTGATCTGAAATGAGACGAAAAGAGCTATGTAATTCAAACCTGCTGTAACTTCTCCAACTGCGCAAGCACTGTTTTGGCTTTCACCCGAAGAAAGTCTCCTTGTTGACTTTTCACGCCCTCATTACATCCGTATGGGCAACCAAGAGAGAGATATATCCTGAAGAAATCAAGAATTTCCATATGAGCAATCAAATTCTAGAAGTATTCTGTATTTTATAGCAGTACTACGGATTTTCGTTTTGCATTGTTCTAGCTCCGACCATTTGCAGATTATTTGGTATAGAATATCTAATACAATAAGACAGCAGCAGTAACATAGAAACATATCCACTTATTAGTGGGAAAAACATATTGCAGGACCGTGGCTTTACAGTGCTCTCTCTTTCTTCATTGTTTCTCCATTTCTCTTCTCTCTATTGTTTCCGCTGTTTTTTTTTCTCCTCTAAACTTCACCTATCCTTGGTACCCTGCTCATCACACCATCTGCAGGAGAATCAGTATCTACAGTATAGCCATAAAAATTATTAACCTAAAGATCATCATGGTGAGTTGGGAGAAGAACGTCTCCGTCTGATCGATCGGTATCCGCAGTAGGGTGTCGGCGATGTTCAGCGCCAGCTCACACAGTCTCACCACACCGTTTCGTTCCATTACCTGAAGAAGATTCTTTTTATTCTTCTGAGGGATGATTAATTTATTTACTCATTTGCACTCAATTGGTGCCTCTTACAAACAAAACTAATGCGGGAGACTAGCTTGGCTATTCAGGTTATCCATTTACTGAAGGTTGGAAAACAGATGCACACATCAGTACTCGGAGTCTAGCATGTTATCCAGCCGATTAGTGGGGGTTCTCATTCTATTCACAAGCCTCAGTGCTAGGAATCACGAATTTACGAGAATCCAGCGATTTTCTTCCTTACATCGATGCATCGTTGGAAGGATGAGTAACCTCATATTCATGGCTCGCAGTTGGGTATACACAACGTCACATGTGAATAAACATGTTGATGGGGGTCAGGTAAACGGTGAACTTGAATACGTCAATACATTTGCCATCAATAATCTCATGTATGCGTCCAGGCTCTAAACCAAGATTACCCAGAGGTAAACGAGTTGATGTCGGTGCTAACGTTGGGTGAACTTGATTTTTCATCTATTGAGGAATGTTGACACGTTCACCCTGTGTAATCTCGATGATGCAGACTCTACCTGGCCCCGGATGCTTACTTATGAGGATGGGTTAGCTCATACTTATGACTAGCATCTGGGTATAGACAACGTATATGGGTAAACTCGTTGGTGAGAGTCATGCATGTAGCAAATTTGGACACCTGGCCAAATGCATCATTGGGGTTATCCAGAATAGATGTGTCAACACCACACAATCTTTCATAAAGTTGGCACGGCCGTCAACATATTCACACTGGGAATCTCAGTGATGCTCCCAGGTCCGTAACAAGTTCACCGTGGGTAATCTAAGTACATAATGTAGCTAGGCCCTGAACCATTATGGAAGTATCTGGGATCTTAATCATCATTTCAGATCGTGGCTCAACTTAACCTTGGGTTGATGGAAGATGGGGTAACGATTGACCGGATTGTACGACAGCGTAGGACGACAGCACCGACGGGTCAGAAGTGAATCATACAAAGCTCAAGTGACGCTACCTGGTTGATAGTTTGCACGATGACAGTGAGACTGATCCTGCCGTTCTTCTCGATGAAACTCGAGCTGCCTAGAGCTTCCGGGTAGAACTTGGCGGCAATCCTCTCGTTCACCTTATCCGATTTCGACGACGCGTTGCTCACGGAAGCACTGTCCTCTCGGATCGACAGAATCTCGCACGAGTTGTTCAGCGATGGATCAGATCTAAAAGGATTCTCTGGATCAGTCCGCACTCACTTTCGACGAATTGCTGCAGTTTACCTATTTCGTTCCCGTCTAGTAAGCGTGTTCAAGCTGGATCTTCTCGACTGGTGCATACGCAGTGGTGGACAAGCCTGATCGCTGGATTTCCTCCTGCAACCAAAGGTGACTTCGACGAGGAGCAGATAAAAAAGCCGTGGAGACCTCACCGGCTATCATTGAAAGCGACATGCAGCTTTGATTTGTCGTCTTCGTCTGTTTTCAACTGGAAATTCTCCCAAGTGGTATTGCTATAGGAAGAAAGGCCAATCTGAAAGGAAAATGTCAACGGCGGACCTGACAATTCTAGGGCTATTCTGAACCTACAGCAACACTAGGCTTCCTCTCTCCGGATGGCAGGGAATTGCTGCGGTTCCTAGTTCCATGCACTGCGACGTGATTCTGTAAAAGGCGGAAGTTTACAAAAGTCAAAAGATGGTCAGAGCCAGGGACGCGCGGAATTCCGGTTCCGGAAGTTCGGAAGTACTCCAATTTTCGCGTCATGCCAGCTCCTTAATTCTGGATTTTCGAAGGATTGGCTAAAGAAGAGTTAATGTCAGAATAGGTTCAAGGCGACTTCTGACAATATTCGGTCATTTACTAGAATTCTTGTCAACTTTCTCAAGTGATGATATCTTCCCATGCACGTATGTATTTAATTGCACTCACTTGTAATTGTGACCGTACCTCTGTACTGATATCATGAGATGTGTCATAAAAATAAACAAGTGAGTAATCAAATGTCAAGACATGCATGACGTTTTTGAAACTCTCTCAACTTCCGACTTCCGAACTTCCGGTCTTGCGCAGTAGTTCTTCGGCTCATTCCTACTCATAACGTCACAATTGGTTTCAAGGATTCACCTGTATTTGCTCAAGCCGATTGAGTAGGTACCGCATAGCCCAATAAATTCCTTGTTCTTGCCAATGTGTGATGAGCAAAGCCCGGATGACAGCAACGTCCAGCATAGTGGCGATCTTCAAAGAGGTTTTATCACAGAAATGATACGTTACCCAAAATCAGTTTGAACTGAGTTTTTTCTGTCACCTTTGAACTTTCCTACCATGGTGGGACCACCGTTATCCCCCGGTTATCCCACTTTTGCCCCGCGGTCTCCACTACCACTTATCCCCTCATCAGCCCGTCAATGTTATCAATCAGGGCCCTCCATGTTTTGCGAACCCACGGTGGGCTCACAACTACCCAGCGCTGGTCTCTCCATTTACTCACGGTTGACATAGTGAACTTCAACCGCGGTATATTGGTGGACCAAGCATGGTACGACAGAGTGACCACGCACATCATTTGCCTTATGTGGCTATAAGGTTGATAAGGGTAGACTGTTGCGATGATAGAATTCGACCGCCAACGAATCCCCCCCCCCCCCCTTCGGCCTGCAGAGTAACAACCTCCACTTCCCATTGCTTATTCCTAGGTAGACACAATAGCAGCTCTAGCAACAGCGACACTACATACCATGTTTGCAGTGACAGGCGCAGAGAGTGGGCCAGGGAAGGGGGTGAGGAGGCGTGGGACCAAAACTGGGGTCTCTGCCGTTTTTGGGCCCCACACAGAAAATAGAATCATTAACAGTAATAATTGTAATGAAAAAATGTTTAAAAAATTATTCAAAAAATAATAATAATAAGAGGAAGGGGGTTGAAAACATAACGATGATCAAAGGTTTTAGGAGTAGAAGATTAGCAACAAGGAGAGAAGAGAAAATCCGAGATGCTGTTGGTAACGCTCACCATTGGGTCCGGCTGACCGAAGTCCTCGATTTCATCGTCTGTGCTGGCAACGTCAGGATTTTTCGGGGACGGAGCTAAAAAAATCTTGAATATGCGTACATCCATAAGCTACAGCACAGGTGACTAAATAATGAATTTTCATTTCAAAAATGGAGAGCTTTTTTCTGGTGCCCTCCGCAAGTAAGTGCACAATCTTTTGAAGAAGGACTTTGGGACCGCATCAAAGACCTCTGAGCGTACCTGACTGCACCCGAGCTGTTTCCATTGCATGGAAATTCGTTGTGGGTTCTGAAGGCTTTGGTGGTGGCCGCACTGGGATTACGGTATGTTGGCTCGACGATGAAACAGTATCGTCGGTAGTGGAGGCTGCAAAGGTCAGGTTCGTCAACAGCTAGAGCAACTTCAGGCTGTACATACCTCTAGTCAGAACAACGGGCGGAGTTTCCTTAACGGGGAGAAGGACGCTACCGTTCTCCCTGCACTGACATCCGCTCGATGTCGGTCGATCTCGAAAGGAAACTTTCCGACAATTTTCGCAAACTACCTGAAAGATCATAGTTTTGACTGGTTTCCTAGTGTAAAGTGAGAATACTGTCGTACTTCAGGTGGAGAATCCGTGCTATCAGCCGCGTCCATAGAAAAACCACTGCAGATGTCACTGATGTTAACCAAAGGAGCGTCGTTCGGGCAGAATACGCCGGACAACGAGTTATTGTCCTGAAGCATTTTCCTTGAATGTATGAAATGAACAGAGCCAGACAGCAGCAAAAGCAAAAACCTCAGTGAATTTCAGGGCGGTGTCCACCTCGTCGAGCATGCGAAGGGAGCATTCGGATGCTGGAAGATAGAGGATAAGAGGTATACTTCCGCATTACAAATCTCATCAAGGTGTTGAAAGTTTCAACTGTCAGAAATACTTAGCTGTCAGTTCAACTATCAGGTCAACTTAAATTCAACAATTAATGCTCACACTATTTTTCAAACGTTACTACGGCTAGCAAACGGTGAGCGTAGAGAGGAAAACGTAATCGAGAATCAGCCTCGTTTAACCCATTGACGAGATCAACCAACTCACCGATGAGCCGCGTCTGTTTTCGCATGGTTTAATTTGAGAGATCATTGAGCTTTAGTTGCTTCAGCAGTTTTGTTAAGTGGTAACATAAGCCATAACCATACAGGGTGACAACAAAGGCTTTGACCAATAACGTATCTCGTAGGATTTCGCTCAGGCCACTTTATCCTGCTTTGTGATTTTTTGCGGTAAAAAAAAATGACATGGCAATTTGTTTGCTCTTTCCTACCCATCAAATCGTTTCAGGCACGAATCGTCAGAGGAAGGAAGTCTCCATCCTCTAAAATGCTGGGCAGGAAACCGTTGAAAAATGGAAGAAATTGGGAAAACTGCCCCTCTGTTTTTCCCTACCCCGAGGATCTGGGAAAATCCTTCCAAGTGTTGCCTGGTAGTGGACCAGGATCATTTGTTTCGCTGAGCACGACTTGTGACATGGTGGTTGAACTTCATTTATTCTGTCATTTGTTTCCAATGATGTGGAAAATATATCTGGGATGGACTTCCCAGACTACATAACTTGGCAGCGCTATGTAACTAACAAATTTTATCATCTTTTCCTACATAGTTAAACAATATTAGTTGTTCGAAGCAACACTGTAGGCTCTAGGGCTGTCGCGTGTGCACTGTTATTTAATAAAAATTTAGTTTTCAAATGTTTTCAGTCACCAAAAAAATCACGAAACTTAAAAATCACATGGTCATACGACTACACGAGTTTGGAGCAGTTCCAGACAATTACTGCGTACTTTTGCTTAAATTGACGGCTAACAGCTGTCCACCACAATCCATCATTCTGTCTCTCACAATTCTTTGCCACACATTCAACCGAATGAACTCTGGCGCTTGCGGGAGACAACTCACTAGGGCTCATATCGAACGCGTTCGCAGTTTTGCTTTTCGAGATGCCGCTGCGAGCCGTCATGGACTCTCCGGTCTTGTACTCGCTCACGCTGCGCACTATGCTCGACGTGGTAGTCGTCGGAGGCGGTGGTGACGGCGACGTTTCCTGCACGTCCACGAGAAGAGCATCTGGTTTTCTGGAATTAGTGGTGCTTATGATGTATACGACACAAAATCGCGAAATGCACAGGAAATCAGGTCTAGATGAAGTCACACCCGTGTTGTTGGGTGAAATGAAAAAAAGCTTGCTGGAACTTGAGTCAGTATAGAAAAACCACTAACTCAGGTAAGAACGGCGTCGCTTCCGTCTGTTCCAGTTTCCGCTGCTCGGACTCCAGCTGTCTCCTCCGTTCCATCTCTCTCCGCCTTTTCTCATCCAGTACTGCTCGATCAGTTCTTGGGGGTTTCGGAGGAGGAACCACGGCAATTGATGGCCTTCTAGTGACTTCCTCTTCACCTAAAGTAAGGTTCGGTTCAGCCGCGGGACAAAGGCTGTATGTATGTATGCGAATCAAGGTTTGTAAACTGTATATGTAAGTTCAAAAACTGTAAATAACAAATTATGTGCACAGGGGAGCCTCCAGGGCCTGTATCCAATATATTCATCCGTATAACAGAAAACGCAGCGGGCATATATCGAAGTTGGGGCAGATCATGAATTGTTATCTGATAGAAATCAAATTTGTTAAAAAGTTTTGCAGTAAGATGAGTGGATTCACATATTTGCGGATAAGGCTATCCAAAACACAACAACATATCCGTTAGAGCGCTTTACCCAAGTGGATAAAATATATTGGATACGTGCCCAAGCGTTGAACATTTCAAGAATTAAGTGCTAGAGATATTTATCAACAAGAAAAAAAGATCGGGAAATGTAATCTCGGGTCAAATCAATCAGTACCTATGTAAATGCCCTGATTGGGTGCGATCGACGCCGCCGTTGGTCGTCGCACGAACGTCACCTGGGGTAGCTCGTCCTTCCGTTGCTTGACGGGTGCCGTGAAGCACCACACATCTGGCTGTCGGTACTGGAATGGTCATTTGGAGATGCGCAATTCAGAACTTGTCTTTTTACCCATCGGAAACTATGGGTAAGTGGAGTTGAGGCCAACAGATGTCTCACTGGGCGTTGGAAAAAAAGATTAAATTTACGTAAGGGGCTCAACTGACGTTCGGGAAATATGTACGCTTCATCCGGAAAGTGAAAAATGAACGGAAGTCAGCATAGAAACAGAGTGTTTCACAAATAAAAAACTAAAAAATTTAATGGTTCAGTAGGAGCCATCTATACAAGAGGTCCAAGAGGATCTAAAAAATTGAACACATCACTCGTTCTCAACCCTTAGTCCCTTTTCCTGACCTGCCACAGCAATGAAGGGAAAAGAAATAACAAAGGAGGTATAGAGGTATAAATAGGCAGGTATAAGCTATTTCCTCTTTTTTTAACTCTCAGCGTATATTACGAGTAAGACCACTGCTATGGAAGGAGGAAGACATAGAGGAGTTGTTTCTCCCGTTCAACCACCACATCTAGAGGTTATTAGAGGTCGTATTCAGAGCATGGAATGGCCACTACTTCACCACCACCCACCTGCCATAGCGCCTGCCAGATTTTCATGCCACTTTCGAGCCGTATGTTACCGGCTATGTCCTCCTCTGAGACCATCTCCGCCAGCGGAGTGATGAGATAAACGAACAATTGAATCGAGGAGATCGAGAAGAGCCCTTGGCTTCTGTTCTGGTACACCTCTTCCTGGAATAGGTCTTCCTAGAAGGAGAAGTGAATCTTATCCCGAATAAATCCAGGCTAACGACGGGCTCGCTAACCTTTGGAGAACTTTCAGCACATTCTGACGCTGAGTCTAGTAGCATCCAGTGGAGTATGTACAGAATCTTCTGAAGCGATGATGACAGTCCTTTGCCGTCCGACGCTTCGAGTAACGATCCGCAACACTGCAACGTGAAATTTAGGAACTACATTGTGACATAAGTCAAGAATAAAGCGAAAATTAGATATGAAATGCACACCTGTATGACATGTGGAAGGGCTGCCCGCACGAGCTTCCATCGACTGACACTGGCAATGGCGTCGGATAGAGAGGGTGACAAGCCATGTAGGATGTTTTGTACGACCACTCTCTCGAATGTCTGAGAAAAGTAGCGCTCAGAATGCGAGCTTCACAAAATTGAGAATAAACTTATAAAAAGGTTTTCAAAGAAATTATGAGAATATTCAAAGCTATTCCAGGGCTCGCATTGAAAAATAGCAGGCACGTTAACTTGGGAAGATTGTACTTATGATACGCAGTGTAAAATGGAAATATATTCAAAATTTAATAGGAACGGCTTGGTAGACAGTAGAGGATGAAAGAGTAAAAACTAGAGCGCTTTCTACAGGAAGGAAGGTGGGAAAGACTAAGATCTCCGCCGATTCTAGGGCAGGATTCCGAACACCAAGAATTTCAAAAATGAAGTTATAATAAGAGGAACTCTAGGTTGTGCTTCATAAAACATTTGAAAAAATGAAAGCATGAATCGGAAATGAAATTGGAAGCAATTTTTTTGATAATACATACATATTTAGCATTCCTAAAAGATTCTATGATTCGTTTTACGAGGGGGGGGGGGGAGAGGTTCCTCTCGTACGTTCGCCACTGACCCCAATATTCGCATGGCACCTTTTTAAAGAAGAAGATTCTTTTTTCTATTTTTCATTCTTCATTCCACCTCTATATCGCAACGGAACGACCAACATCGAACTGAATTTGCGTGAAGCACAGCGATACGAGTAATATCTCCAGTCGCAGATCTGCAGAATGATGTTACATATTTTTCCCTCCTGTCAATATTATGAGGAGAAAATGCAAACTGCTCTGAAGCGAAAATCCTAGTCACCCCTAAACAAAGCTTGTTTTCCGGGGTTTATCCTGAGTTTTGGCATTTTTGAAAGTATTTTTAAGTCTTTCAAGTTTTCCTATGCTTTTCGGTGTAAATGAGCGCACTGTAGGTATTTTTCCGGTTGTGTTGGGTTTCCTCCACTGTCAAAAGAGCATTATTCACAACTTTGCAAGACTGGCAACAAATGCCAAGTTCCAGCCCTGATTACAAACCGCAGTTGAATAACTAGGATTTTCGCTTCAGAGTGTTTAGCCAGCCGTTTTCCTGAGGTCCTATTCAGTATTGGCCTTCACATTTTAACCAAGAAGAGCTTGAGTTTAGCAAAAAAAGACATCCAATAATTTTGTGAAGCCTAATGGAGCATGCTTGAGAGTGTTAGACTCCACATAATGTCCCAGAAACGAAATCTCACCGAACTTTTAAGAATTTCATAATGTCAGTAGCATATGACTTCATCCCCATCCATCGTCATATGCGGCCAGCACGGTGTCTGCTCTTCGTTTGTTTTCTGGCGCTCTTTGTGAATTCTCGCCGGTCTCGCTTCACAGCCTTCCTGTCTCCAATTTCAATAGACAACGATGGCCATCGAGCTGCGTTTTTACGGCGGCTCATTTCTTTTTGAGTTTGGTTTGCAACGAATTCTGGAATTACTCTCGACCCCCGTGCGATATCTGCACTTCCCCGCCACCAGTAAGGGCTGCCGCTGCGCCCGTCCCCGATGGTCCCCAGAAGCAAAGACCACGCGAAGTTCCGCTGTCGCCAGCGCATCCACAGCCGAAGAAGTGCTAATAAAAACGTTTTCACTCAGCTGCGTCCCCGAGGTGGGCGTTGGCGGTGACGAGTGTGCGGTGGCGGCGGAAACGCCAGGTCCCGCACCCTCGGCAACTCATTTGGATGTAGTATTGGTTGGCTGAAAGAATGGACGGCACAGCAGCAGCAAATCTTATCTGCTCGAGGTTCTTCATGCACTGAGGGAATGTCAATAAGGGGCGAAGAGCAATAATAATAGGAGAGAGTCGCGAAAAACGTCCAGCTAAGCGATCGCGCCGCGCTGCTAAGAGACAGTTGAGGAGCTAAGAGCAATGTACTAGAGTGTCACTTAATTGGATTCTCGTGTATATGACAATCGTATATGACAATCGTCTTTTATTCACTTCCAAAAACGTCAAAGATGTGGGTTTTCGGAAGTTGTTCGTATCAAGGAAACGTACACATGGTTTGAGAGAAAAAATGCGGATACCCGCTTTCCAAGCCATTCAAAAATCAGAAAATTAGGACAGAGCATTCATGAGAGTGTGTAGTCGTCCCATAAGCAAATCCATGCAACCGGCTGGGATTCTGTTATAATTGGTTTCCATCAGAATCCAAGTAACTGGCTTAGGATGAAAAATTTGTAGAAGAACAGTACTACTGAAGACATTTTTTTCGGACAGCTTCAGTTCCCGGTAAGATCACCGGACCGATTGAATTCCTGTGAAGCCCAGACTCTCAGTCAAGCCATCCTATACCAGAATAGAAGTGCTTTTTGACGTTTGATCATACGAATTTCAAGAAAGAAAAATCCTGATTATTATGTCAGAAAATAAGACTGTTCGAATTTCTTATAAAATTGCCGTATTACATAGCCAAAAGCGCGAATTAATTAGGAAGTTAGCTGGAGGTTTGTAATGATTAGTTTCTCATTAAGGAAAATGTAGGAAGTGCTCCTTCATCCGCGAGTCAGAGATGCTTCTTTTGATTTTTGTTTTTTTTTTAAATTTTTTTTGATGGATTTCAAAAGGTCACAGCACTATCTAGCTCGTCACTACTAATTCTCCGAAGAGGAGCGACTTTAATGACTGGGTAGGCTTCAAGGAAGAATTGGAAGTGACAGTTCTTCCTCAAAGCCTACCTTAATAGCTGAGGTTCGCATGTCAGCTGACCGTTCTGCTCCTGCCCGACCTGCAAGTCCAACGGGGTGAGCTAGCATACCCGTTTGCCGAAGTTCTTGCAGGTTCCGATGACTCTCCAGGGAGAACCAGGACACCTCGCTAGCTGATGTGGGTGCATGGGGCAACGTCAGGTATGACCTGCAGCCTTTCAACTTTGAAAACAACACGAAGCTTTATGCTGTGGAATTCACTCGAGTGCGCAATTATATTTGCACTTGGCAGTATTTCGTCATCTCTCTACTAATATCGCACTATCTCGCTGCTGCAGTAACGGAACAGTTGTGCTTTTTTTAATAGTAAATTTTTTTAATAGTGAACTTCAAATTAAGTCTGTTTTTGGAGCGATTATTCGCATTTAATCTGATGTTGTTCTGCGTTTCATCTTGTTCTAGTGATTGTACTGCACTTTATGTGCAGTAAATAAATAAATAAATAAATAGCTTGTTTCGCAGTTATCCTGGCTCACTGCGGAACAAGCCATTGAAGCGTGTTTCCCAGTTAGCCTCCAGTCACTTCCAGTTATTTCTTGGAGCCCATCCAATAGTTAAGGCCGTTGCTCTCCAGCACGCGATGTTCAGTTCAGTCACCGGATTCCGACTCGTACTTCCCCTCGCATGTCTCGCCGACGGACGTCTGCGGCAGTTAGGATCGGCCCGTACGAAGCCAATAACATGCAAAATGCTCATCTGCGAGGCATCTTGCACATGCTGCCGAAGCGCTGACGAGTGATGGAATCTAAGGCAAAAGATGGGAATTCAAAGGAATTTCAGTTCAGAGATCAAGAAATCATGGTAGAGGTTACGCCAAGCGAAACCTTCTCTGAAGAAGTTCCGGATAACAAAGAGAAGAGAGAACTCAACGCAGAAATGACCATCTTCCCAAGATTCTCGAGCTCCACAACGAGCCTTGTTCAGATGTCCACCCGAACCCACCAATATTTTCAACCATCAGCTTCGAATTCTTACATTTATGAACTTCCACTGCCAAGGATTTCGCTTGCATTCCTGTGGGACGTGTGTGTGAATTTGCCCTCACATTTCCCCACGGTTCTTAATATTTCAAAATATGATGTATGCATGACATCGACTCGTCTGGAGAACAGCAGTGTTGGCAAACAGCGTATGCTTGAGTGCTCACAGAAAATGGCTTCAGCGATATAGCAGCGGAGATATTCAAGGGCAGTAGACTATGTAAGAACATGCACAGTTGGGCTGTACCAAAATAAATGCGACTTTTTTAGTTTCTGTTGCAACATCATCGAGGCAGACTGTAACAAATAGAAATTATGCTAGAAACTTTAGAGGATTTCAGGCTGTGCGAGTACACCAGTAGAGGAATTTATGGAAATTCCTGGGCTAGGATTCATGAACGCATAACCTAACAAACCCAGGCTAGCGAACCAACTTTCACGTCCTCCTCCCACTGTGTATTCCGTGCAAGATCACTCACGTTAACCATCGTTGGTTTGCGTGGTTCTGGAATGGTAATGAGGTACCAGCGGCTCCAAAACCCACCAGTTTTTCTGGTCAGAATGACTATACCTTGCTTGACTAACCTACGGCGGAAACAAGTAATGGTAATGACAGCGAGATACATCACATCCTGTTACAAAGGCTCTTTCACTCTGGATGGGAGGGAAGCTTAGAACTTTCCCAGGATCGTTCATAAATCTCACTGCAGCTTTTCTTTCCATGACCCCATTTCCTCAACCTACGTCGATATGCGCGATTTATATTCAAGTGATCAGGATAATCTTGGGTTATCCACTAAGAATTCGGTATTCTTCAATGCAGCCTGTTTTGGGAATGAGAAAAACAACGGAATAATCGTGAAGCCTACAATTGCTCAAAAACTCTCGAGTCGCCGTTCTAGGGCTTGCAATACCATCCTACGGCAGGACGAGAGGGCTGCAAGATATGTTGAAAACATTATTTCGAGGTCAGGGATCAAGTGATGATGTCGATCTGCATGGGGATGGGGGGAGTCAAGAAAGAGGGAGTAGTGGTGGACTCCGAAACTTCTTGAGTTCTTCCTCATCTTCGGACCTTGTGCTTTCCATCCTGAATTTCGATATTTGGGGATAATATGAACCTTCTTAAAAAGAAAGACGGATTGCGCGTGCGGTTTCTTAGTGTTGCGACTGCACCATCGCGGTGGGACCTACTCGATCCTCCCACTTGAAGCATGCTCTCTCTGCACCCTCGTTCAGGCCCCGCCGCGATGGTGCAAACGCGCAATCCGTCTATCTTTTTGAGAAGGACTGTATGTACCGTCCATGTCGAAACGGTAGATGGATCGCGTCTGCGGTTTTTCAGCGTCATGGGTGCAAAACTGTGGCGGGACCTTCTCGACTTTCTCATTTGGAGCATGCTTTCTTCTCATCCCTCGTCCAGGTCCCATTCTGCAGCCATAGAATCCGTCCATCTTTCCGAGAAGGACTGTAGTATTGAAGGCCATGAACTGTAGGGCACAAGAGTTCTGTCGAAGAGGCATGGTCAGCGTCGTATTCACGATTCTCTGGCGCTGACTGTGATCAACGTGTTTTTCATAATATCGATGCCTCAAAAGCGACGGTAGCTGAGCATACATGGACTTGCAAATGTTGGTGCATTAAATTGCAATGTGCACACTAAATGGTAAGCAATCAAGCAGCAGTCTTGCGGGCTTGTTTCCACAAATTGTTTCGTTCTAAAATTCGTTGATCTTCAACTACTCTTCCGGACGCACACTGTAATCTTGAAGAAGCGCTGAGGATTTGTTTGCGGAGGGTACTTGAGGAATGTCATCCAGATTTCCTAGCATTTTGTGCCAAGATTCTAATTTGTTCCGTAATTCTGCGATATTTTGAGTGTTAAGAGATCAGAACTACTCCTCCAACCCCTGCTTGAGCCCTAAAACTTAACAGACAGCACAAAGGCCTTACAGCGAAGCAGTCC
Source organism: Ancylostoma ceylanicum (assembly GCA_000688135.1). Lineage (NCBI taxonomy): Eukaryota > Metazoa > Nematoda > Chromadorea > Rhabditida > Ancylostomatidae > Ancylostoma > Ancylostoma ceylanicum. The sequence goes on from JARK01001573.1 coordinate 39,045, forward strand.
AGAGTAGCAGATGCCCAGAAACCAAACCAAATTTATACCCAGAAAAATCGCATCCCAATGTTGCACCGAGAAAACGTTGAGCTTCTAGAAAACTTTCTGAACCCCTTCCTCATAGGCAATAACTGCACCGCAAGTGCTTTTCAGAAATCCTGCCTTGAAGCAGTAATAACCAGTGCGACTCGTTCGGCCGAGCACACCGACGAGCACGACATTTCGATGCAAATCCGCTGCAATCGAATCAGATTTCGCCAACAAATGGCTCCGACACAACGCGGCTACATGGAGCATTTCATATGAAGATGTGCTGTCCCTGCTCCCGACGCGACAACATCGAAGATGTTGAGACGAATTAGCGTGGCGATGCAGCCGCACGGAAAACACCTCTGCGTTCGGCTTGCTGTGTGACAAGAAAAAGCAATTCGAAACTGGATTGACTGCAAGCGGCTCGGAAAGCCACCTAACGAGCATTTTCTCATTAAAGCCCCAAAAAGCTCATTTCCTTCTGGGCACTTCTTCTGCTGTTCGACTTTAATGACTTCCTTGACGTCTTCTGCGCTTTGAGGTGCTTTCTTGCGCTCAGTTGACTGATAGGGCTCATTTCCCATCGAACTGCACTGAACTTTGACTGCGAGAGGGGCAGAATTCCTAATAAAGGGGGAGGACTTTAGCAGAAAGGTCCATATATGTATGTACGTTCCCAGGGAAGTCACAGCTTGTAGCTCACTCAAAGCGGACCTAGCAGGGGGTGTCCTACCGTCATACTTCTTGTTGTCTTTATCAGCACCTGTTACTGCTGGCTAAGAAGAGTCTTTCGGACAAAGCACATCCGTTTTCACCATAAGGATACGTCCACGACTTCTGTCAAGGAGAACTCGTCCAATGTTTTGTCAGGAGAAAGCTCAACTTGCATTTCGATTATATCATGCATATCCGGAACCCTAGTATCTTCCACTAATGAGCTTGAGGTGCATACAGTCACTACTCTTCCCTGTCACCAGATCCACAACGAGCATCAAGCGTAGTAATGTTAAAAAGTCGAAGCTCAGAGACAGAACAAGTCTAAAAAGTCGGCCCCTAAACGACGCTTGCC
>JARK01001573.1:40486-74261 GCA_000688135.1 Ancylostoma ceylanicum
CTCCCTCCTCCCCATGGCGACACCTTTTCCCCCATATGAGTCCCCTCTTTGCATCCTTACACTCAAATTGCAATCCTCGCCATTGGGATCCCCACCCACTTGCACCCTCTGTGATTGGTCAAAAGGATGAAATGACCAATCGCAGAGCTTGGCCAAGTATAACGGCCCTTTCCAGACTTAATGCTACTAGATCACCGTCTTTCCACGGAAATTCAGGCATGACGCCACGGCTAGATTTTCTTGACATCCACAAGTTGCAAATGACAACGCACTTGTCACTTGCAAGGAACGAACGCTAGGATCAGATCAGCTGATGAGCGGACCTGTCCAGAACACCCCTCTCAGCTCAACTCTCTGCTCGACGTGCCAACCTTCAAAGTGTGTCGTATATACCAACATTTCGGCGTGCAATTGACGCTGACATCTGGGCATTTCGCATTTTGCGGCGAAAAAAGAACGGCACTTGAAGTCCGTGGTGACTGGGCTTCGTGAGGATTTGGAGAAGAAAAGGTTTCACATGCTATCACACAAATATCTTCATGAGAGGCATGAGTGGAGCGGAAACTTCTGCGCGAATTCCTTGTGGAAGATGTGCACAGCCCATTTCGACGCAGATGTCGTCGTGCGATACAGATACTATGCGGCAATGAATGACGGTGAGGGCTCGATTACCCAGAGATATTGTGTCAGATGGCAAATTAAAATAACTGTGTCAAAAAAAGCAATTATTTCCACTAAAACGATAAAAAATCACCTCAAAACATATTCCTAATTTCTTTAAAAAATCATCCACCTTTTCCTATTTTATCCACGAGAATTTAATCCAGAACCCTGACAGCTCCTCTGTCATTGGTCAAGCGGGCTGTGGGAGAGTGTTTTACATGAATATGTTACAGTTGTATGCATGTAGGAGCGAATACTGCATTAGATACAGTCGAATTCAAAGATTCGATTTCGAATAAAAAGAAATTTTTGGAATTCTGGCAAAAAAGAAGAAGTATATCCTACGAGAACTGATAAATTTCCTGGATCGGGTTCTGAATTGCTGATGAAATTAATTAATTTACTTGACTCCTATTTGGTCCTAGGCACATACGTAACGTAATTGGTGAAAAATCTTTGCAGGTTCAAATCAGTTCCTTCGGCAGTTCAAATTACAATTACCTATTATTACTATATTGGAACTCTGGGTTAAAAACACCACCTCCGTAATAGTCCCAACAATTATTACTCCTTTGTATAATAACTCAACAATGGACTTTCTCGTGGAAAATGTGGCAACGGATTTGTTGTGAGTCAGCATCATTTCAAAGGAATGGCAATGTACGCATTAATATGACATTATGCATTCATGACAGGAAAAACGGTTATTTAGAGGAAACGCTTATCCCTCGCCCACTCCCCTGGATAAAAAACTCGGGCGAGATTCCACTCGACGAACACCGCAAATCAAGGAAGGACGGATAGGTGTGGGCGAAAGTGGATGGGAAGGTTTTCAATGCTTCTATGCTTCCCTAAAGAGATATCATATATGATTGGCGCAACATAGGCATAGTAATCATGACTCATAATAAAGCACTTACTCTGTGTGTAAATGTGTGCAGAACGAAATTCCCTGATTGGTCTGTGATCGAGATTATGGGGTCATATATAAAAGGGAGGATACGGATATGGAGGGATCAGAGAATGAAGAGGAGCTCTGCTGAATAAAGAAGTGCAAGGTGGTCTGCGTCCCTAAAATGGAAAAACACTACCAGAAGGTTCCGGCGCCGTGGTAGGGTTGCGACGGTGTGAGACTGGTGGTACAAAGGTGTGATAAGGGTGCGCCGGCGTCAAAAAGTGGGGAAACTCCTGGAGACGGGTGCAGTGCTGGTATCTAATAAATAGGCACACTATTACTCACAGTCAATTAAGAAAAAATTAAATTTTATTAGACTTTGGTGATGTAAAACACTCATATTTACCCAGTTAATGTATTAATTGGATCAATTTGTGGGATTCCGGTCACTCCAGTCCACAATCAGGGCAAGGATTCATGGGCGGAAAACTGAGCAACACCAGGTTAGCAAACCAACTTTTGTGTTCTGCGTCTCTCAACTTCACGCAGTCATTCATATGACCAATCACGCTAGCCATCGTTGTTTTGCATGGTTAGCGTTTCAGGAATCCTAGTCCTGGCAGCGTGCAAAGGTTTTGCTTTCCACACTAATCTTTCTGTATCTGTTGATGTGGAGCGTTGAAACTGTAAAGAGCGGTGTGGCTCTCCGATTGGTCGATACATTCAAACGACCAATCGCATAGTTCGCCGCACTGCTATTCCAGGTTCAACGCTCCACGCCACCTTTGCGCTTCCAGAAAAGCTCTCAAAGACATCGAACTCACATTCCCCCTAAATCCAGTTGTCTTGCTTCAACAGCTAACCACTGAAACATTTTTTTCTACTAAACAACAATTGGTTAAAGTGGTGGATAAAACACTGTTTCCAGAATAAAAAAAAACTTCGAAACCTAGTCAGTGACTTCATACGGTCATTTTTCCTTTCTCATGGAGTAGGATGGATTATCGTTTCCATGAAAGAAGTCGTATCCAAGTTCATCTTCTGCCTAACTTCTTATTCTTAGGGAAAAGCTCACTGGTCGTTGATGTTTTCATGAAAGGTCAGAGAATTTACAGGGGTCTCCCCCTTAAAGCCAAACAATGCCTCTGGCAAGGCTTAGGAGCCGATGCAAAAACTAAATAAATACGAAGTGCCGGCCGACACCCACATCTCAGCGCCTCAGGCTTTGTTGCTCTCATGGGCGCAGTTAGGGCTGCAAGCAGATAAGAATCACCCTGGCGCCGCCGCCGGCGAGGTGTCAGTTACGACGTCCCCCGATCTACTCTCGGGACTCTATTGAAGCGTCGAATGTAATAACGAGTGCTGCTGAGAAAGCTGCGAAGCGACGAGAGCGTCGAGAAGCGCAGCGCGGCGGCAAAAAGTACAAAGTGGCCCTCCACAAGTCCGCAATTCGAGCTTCTTGTGACCTTATAAGCCCGCGAGCCCCCTCGGCGATTTTCTCCTTAACTCCTCGCATGCGCCCATAATTATTCGGCGCGATTCTCAGGCGCAGTGCAGAAGCCGCGGCCGCTGCACTCGCAGACGCTTCGTAGTGGCTTTGGATAACACTGCAGTGAATAATTAACACATTTAGGCGCATCTCGATGGCTGACTAGCTGCGAGCGAAGACAGAGCGCCTCGTGACTGCGAGCTTGGCGAGGCGAGCGCTGTCACGAGTTCCGGGACATCGCATCCAAAAAAATCCTTAGTAACTATGCCTACGATTGGATAATGTATAGCGAGTGCTGGGTGTGTATCATCGTGAGCGAAAACGTGGTGTGATACTGTTTTGCGATTGGTTCGTTTAAATCCTCCTCCCGCCCATTACGGTTGACCCGTTCCCTTCGCGCGCGATTCCACTATACATGACCATGCCAAATTTGAAGACGAGTTGATCGTTAAGTGCTAAAGTTCGAATAACTGACTTTGAATAAGTGCAAGTTTTCAATGTTCGGAAAGGAGTGAGCAATGAAAGGGCTTTTATACTAGTCATACGTGTACTCACGGAAAATTTTCGATGGAAATCGGTCGATGCTACATACATACATGTATGTACATACTCAATGAAAAGAACGCGCGGCTATCGCAAGATCCAGTGGACGCTTCCGTCTGAGCTATGTTAGAGATGTGACTAGCCCTACCCTTCATGACAGAGATGCACACGCGTCGAACGCACACGTCTAGTGAAAACTGTGCCAAACCCTTGGGGTGAGACAAGAATGCCTGTAGGGCTTCTTTTTCTTTGTCATTTGAATGGTTCGGTTCTACATCGGGCTATGTTCTACATGTGATTCTTTTTAAGCTAATCTCTGCGTCAGGTATGGTCCTAAAACTGGCTGCGTGACAAGAAGTACGCTGCTGGGATGTGATTGGTCAATTTTTGTGCGCGTCGCGGCTGCAGCGTTTGAGGCAATGAACAGCACTGGGGAGAAATACACCCGTTTTCTAAGCTATGGTGGAACAAAGGAGTGCTATCGGGGCCTACAAGTTGTATGAGGTGGCCATTGAATGAGCCGAATTTGAAGGACCAACCTAAACCAAGAAGCACACGCGTGCGGTGCGGTCGCGTCGCGGCGTACGTCTTGACCCCCTCCCCCTAAAACTGAAGCGAGCTACTGGAAAACTGGGTCAGGATGGTAACACGGGAGGATTTCCGTATTCTGGAATATGTCAGGGTGTCGGAATTCCAGAAAATTCCATTCTCTCCCTCAAAAAAGGCATAGACACAGGCGCTCTGCAAGCTGGCTCTGGTTGTCTACTGCGGCATGACACTCGAGTTCTCGGCTGCTGGCAGAAGCAGACAACCAGAGCCAACATGCAGAACCCCTGTGTCTATGCCCAAGAACGCTGCGCGCGGTTCCGCCCTTTGTCTATCACCGTTCGGAGTCCCCTGTAAATTCACTTGCTGAAGGAAAATACGAGATTCCGACTCAGACATGGAGTTTCCGAGTTTCCGTTCTTAAATTCCCAACTAATGTTATGCCATTGGTTAAATATATTCAAATAAATACATGAATAAAAATAGAAGAGGCAAATAAATGAACAAATAAATAGAAGTAGAGAGAGAGCAGTAAGTAGTAAAAGCAATACTTAGAAACAATAGATTACGAAATGAACTGCTCAGGAGGTGCGAACCCTATCAAACGAACAAAAAACCCATGACTCAGAATCTTCTAACGCGTTTTCACCCTGCAACTTGTCGACAAGTTTTGAGTCGGCAACTTGCTGACAAGAAAAGGTGAGAACAAGTTGTCAACCAGCTTTGGGCTGAGCAAGATTCAGATGGATCAGACGACTTGTTTTGGGTTTTCTAATTATACATTCCTTTTGTTCAGACTCCATTCTCCTATCCCTTAGGTCGTCTAGCAGAAATTCAGCCAAAGGAAAACGAGGAAAGTGAACTGGATCTAACGAGTTCGTGCGGAGAGTGAGCAAAATTGAAGAAATCTCTCACTGAAGTGACACTGGAGACAAGAATTATGAAAGATATGGGGAAATGCCCTTTTAAATAAAGCTATCACTCCTGAATGGATCACAGCGCGGTGCAAAGTAATGGATTTTAAAGGCAATTCCCTTTTTCCTGATTACCTACACGAACGGACACATTCCCTAGTAGTGAAGATGCAATGTATGCGGATAGCGAAGTTTATAGGCCTGGTCCTCAATCGAGGCTCAAGCAGAGAAGTGGGCGAAATAGGCAATTCAGCCAGCAAGGATTTCTTGTTGAAAATGACGATGACGACGGAACAAAATGGACGAGCGCAAAAAACAACAAACACTCACCACACACGACGCCTCGTGAAGCTTGCCGATCTTCGCTCCAAGGAATGGGCTGAAAAGAAACGAGACGCTCTAGGAAAAACAACTCGCTTCAGCGCTTTTCATAAATTTGGATGAGGAAGATATGCCCAGAAACGTACTTCGTCTGACGCCACAGAAATGTCTGGATGGGCAGAGGCACTGCTTCGCATTCAGATTCGTCAGCGTCGTCAACCCTGGAATAGAGAGATCAGCTTCCAGAAGAATTTTTCAGGACATTAGGAGCAAGAAACCGTATGAGAACCCCTCCTTCCTTCCAGAAGCTTAAGCCTGGATTGGGATTCAGATTCCCCATGGATCTTGCCCAAACAAAGCTCGTCACTGGGCATGGAACAAATGAAACTACTGAGGCTTGAGTAAGACAATAAGAAGTGCAGCAAATTGATTTCTCTTAGATAATGAAGGTGGAGCGCACAAAAACCTGAAGGCGGAAGCATACGTCGAGATTTGCATACCAGGTTGTGGTATCAAGAATTGTAGTATCGTGGATTTCCAAAAGTTTTTTTGCCGGCGTATTTTTCCAGGTTGACTGTATACACTTTCGTAGATGTTGGGCAACAAATAAAGTCTACTTTTTTGGTTTTTTCTTTCTATAAATAAAATTGCTAGGAGACACAGATCACATCATGTGCAAGAATTCTTGTAGAAATATTGAAAAAAAACTATTTGTACTCTTATTTTTGGGGAGAGTTAGGGTGGGTCATACATGGGAATCCGAGACAACTGCCATGCATGCACGTCTTGCTTGCGGGCTTGCTTTTGGTCGGAATAGTTACATGTGTGACAGATTTCTCATATTCTCGTGGATGACAGGTCCGAACTTCGAAGCTAATCAATCAAGACGACACTTAAAGGAAATGTCCAAGGCCTACTGAATTTTTAGGCAGAGGAAATCGTTAGTACACGCTGACCACAATGTACACATGACTTTAGGAATTGATATGCCCGAACGTCCATTCTGACCCGTATTTGGGGGAGAATTAGGGCGGGGCATCATAGTGATGCGAAATAAGTATCTGCAACGGTCGATTCGGGGTACGGTAACCAAGTGGTGGTACGAACGGCTTTTGACAAGTCACGCACGTTAGAACTTGTTAGGCATGGGGTTTTTAGCTGTCTGACATACATATTAAAATATTAAAACAGCCCCAGAGAGGGTGTGAGCGCATACGTAAAGGCAGAGGACCACCTCGTTCCTTACTTAGACGATATCAGCATATCCTTGACCTCCTCGCCACGCTGATTCCAACAACGTACAGCTTAAATCACAGAAGTGACAAAAACCCTGTTTTTGGTAGGGTCAAAGTACCCGCTTTTTGGAGCAGGGGCGGATCCGCTCCAAAAAGCGGGTACTTGGTGCTGGCTGCCCGCCACGGCAGCAACGTCGGGTGAACACGTCTTATCCTGTCCGATCGATGAGATCAACGGTGATACACGTCTTTGTCTTCGTCACGTCACGTAAATTTGTTCCCGCAAACTGGTACGAACCCCGTCACGGAAAACGGGTTTACAGACCATTTTGGGACATTTCAAGTACATTGCCGGAATCAGCGCATCAAGGAGGTTCGGAATATGTTAATAACTCGAAAACGATATGAGGTGGCCCTCTGCCTTTAAGCGGTTTTTATATGGACAACGTGAGTCCTGACAAGTTCTATCCATCTCCACCCGTCTTAATCAGCCTGTAATATTATTAGTACTGAATATGTTTCCTGCAGCAGGGATCGAGAAGACCGTTAGAATGTTGATACCCCCCCCCCTTACCTTTTCAGAGGATGGAGGCTCAGAAAAAGTCTTCTGCATTTATTTCTGCAGAGAATCATGGACATTACTCAGTGAGTGCCAATCCCTTGAGGAAAAGAGAGAGTGTTGAGGGGTGAAGCTAATATTTCACCTTGTTTTAAGCTTAACTGAAGTTTCAATAGCCGAGCAGTAGCTAACACGATAGCAAAATGAGTCGGGATTGCGGAATTCTCAGGAAAAGCTTAAAAAATGAAAAAGATGACGAAACGGCTCGGAAGGCAAGAAAACTCTATTTTTGCCTGCGATTTAGTTCTCGAAATCTTCTACGGTGGGTAGCTGAGAAAACCGTGTCGCTGAGTATTGATCAGTTGCAGTTCTTATGTGCAGAAGGTACATGATCTAACTCTCTAGCACATTTCAGAAAAGATTGTTGTTGCTCTCTCAATTATTCTGTAGAATCATGTGTCGAGCAACATTGGGAAGACACCGGTTAGTCAAGAAAAGAAATGGGGAAACACTGGGGTGCTGTGGAGCATCTCCCTGAATGTTCCGATGCTATTGCATACTTTTTTGGGAAGGTTTTCTAACAGAAGCCATAAACTGCGATTGAGTCTTTCAGGAGAGAGGTAGGAATTATCTAAGACTTTTTCAATGAATCACCTGCAACCAAGGCAACTTCGTAACGCACTTTCAAAAGAAGGTGTATAATTTGAAAATCATTAAACTAAATAAAATAATAAAATAGGCGCCGAACATTTAAGAGAATTGCTAGAGAAAAGATACGCGCAGATCAAAATGCAAAATTACTATACATATTGTTGACCGAATGAAAATGGAATTAATAAAATCAATCTGAATTTCAATTTAAAGGTCCATCAAAAAAATCACACATCCCAAGAACATAAACTCCACAGCCATTATTCACCGAAAGGTGTAGAGCTCTCCCATTTGTGAACATTCCAATTTGCCGACTTATTCGGAATTGAATATTCGAATGTTGAATGCATTAGATAAATTCAATATTCGAGTATTCGACATCGATCAAATATTCAAATGATTACGCAGTACGGACTTTTATATGGACGTTTTTGCTCGATGTCCCCCTTCAAGTGCTCGGTGCTGACCAGTGCCCATACTCATGGACGTTTGTGGTAATGATGTGACGAATGGCTTTCTGCCCTGTGAACGAATACTACGAATGAAATACGGAATAAACAACAAAAAAACCGACGGGGAACTTCCGTGGAACATTTACGGGATGTTCTGGATTACCCGAGGCATCTTGAGTAGGACGGGGCCCGACTGTAGGTGGGACCACGTGAAAACGGAGTAATTTGAATCACTTCGTTAGTAACCTTGTGCTGACCAGTGCCCATACTCATGGACGTTTGGGACTAACTTGAAGAATTTGAATGCTCGTAAAGGAGAAGCCTCATGATCCTTTTTATTTTGACCTACGGCTGTTTTGCTCATTTTTTTCAACACCTGAGATTTCTATACAGTCCTTCTCAAAAAGATAGACTGATTGCGCGACTGCACCATTGCGGCGGAACCTGAACCAGGGATGTGGAGAGAGCGGGCTCTAAGTACGAGGGTCGAGGAGGTCCCGCCGCGACTCTGCAGCCGCGACGCTAAGAAACCGCGCGCGAAATCCGCCTATCTTTTTGAGAAGGAGTATACATTGGAAAATGATTGTCCGAAATCAGATAAATGTAACACATTATTCGGTCATAAGGACAACCGTAGTCGTAGTTCAGGCACAGATAATTGCAAAAGAAAACCATCAACATTTAGAAGCTATAGAATCTAAATGTTAGCCCTAGCACTTTTGAATCAAAATTCTCATAAAGGCTTTCCTTTTTATATCAGAGATATTAGTACATCCCGTCATTTTAAATCTAGTAATTTTTGTTCGGGCATAAGGTCATAATCTCGTTGATTTAATGGATAGTATTAGGTTGGTCCAGAAGTCTTGCACCAACATTTACTATTCGATCCAGAATTTTTTGATCTTGAACTTAAATTCTTTGGCAGTAGAATATAGTAAACTCTACTACTTCTCAGCTATAAAAAAGGGAAGATCAGGCTGCATTTATGAAAAAGAATGTTATGATTGTTTAAAAATGTGTAAAATCCGGTGCATGACTTCTGGACCACCCTGATAGCTAATCATGAACCCTTTAGCAGTGGGTTTCAAAGCCGATTTCAGCTTCGCCTCTGCCCCTCGAAGTTCTATGGAGCTGCACACAACAGTACTTGCAGAGCTGATTACCCGCATCCTCGGCATGCATAATGCAGCTGACATTGTGCACGTTTTTGTTGTGGGAGCAGAGGGGCTTCCGGTGCAAATCAGAGGAGCGCGAGCGCGCGTCCGGAACAAAGACGCCCGCGCACAGAACCCGCCTAGCAGACGCCGGCCGCCGCCGTCTTCTCCTCGGCTTCTAATTGAACGTCGAAGCGGACTCCTTGGCGGTGGCAACCTTCGAGCACCGCGAAACTCTCTCAGGCCCACTCCGCAACCGAACAAAGCACATTTTTTCGTCGCCATTGACGTCCATTTCCGGCTGTAAAACATTCGAGTTGGCCGTGAATACGCTCGTGTGCGCCGTACTGGGCCCGCTGCAAAAATCAAACGCCCTGACGGATTTGTTAGAAAAAGCGTCGAGGAGTTGTTCCGTTCGAACGCAAAAAGGGTGCAGTTGGACTGAAAGTCATTTTAGGGCTCGTGGTGCAGGAAATCCTGCGAATTCCTGGTAGGGTGACAAGGCAATGTCAGAAAAATCGCACTCTAGCAATAAGCGATTCCCTGTGAAGAAGGACCAGCAACTCAAAACCCTCCGAACAAGTTGTCTGTTCGTATCTCACACTTGCTCGACCCAAAGCTTGTTGACAACTTGTTTTCGCCCACTCTTGCTGACAAGTTGTCAGTCCAAAGCTTGTTGACAACTTGCAAACCCAACAGCCAACCACCTTGATAGTTGTCGACGAGCTTGGACCCGACAAATTGTTGACAAGAAAAGGCAAAAACAAGTTGTCAACAAGCTTTGGCTCGAGCAAGCTTAACACATTCACGACAATGTGCTCAACCGTTTGACACGCGTGGTGAGACGCGTGGGACTATGTGCACAACCGGTTGGTCACAAACGCGTGCTTAAGGGACTGCCCGTGCACCACGTACCATGCCGAGAGCGTAAGGTGGCAAATGTGTTAAGATGTGGTAGGACAACATGTTCTGGGGGTTTGGTAAGACGCAAAAAAGAGGCAAGGAACTCAGCAGGGACGAGATGCCACAAAAAATTAATTATTCCGAGAGCTGTTGGTTACTTTCAAAAACATGAACAGGTTAGAAGTCACGAGAATCACTGGTCAGGCCCAACACTTCATCTCCCAAAGGGCTGAGAGAAAAAAGTGGTCGCGCCATAATCCAACCCCGCCACCTTCGTGACAAACACCTCTATCTTCCCAGAAATCGGAACATACATTGAATTTTTCGAAAAGAAGAAGTTTTTTCAACAAATGTTTCTGAAACAATGAAAATGGGAAAAACTCGCAGAGAATACGGTAGGAAGACAAATTCTTCACACAAGTTCAATTAAGAGAAGAACTTTCCGAGAGGGAAATGATACATTATGGATGAATATGGGAATCGCCGAAAAACTCAGGATGATGTATTGCCGACGAATTCACGGCTATTAGTTAAATATCTAGTAATTTATCACTTTGGTGCTTCTAAATCGACAGTTTAGGCTAACTTTCAGCAGAAAGTTGAGGAATACGGTGGCGACAAGAGTAGAAATTTCTAAACGGATTCTATTCCAGATGTAATAATGTGGAAAATTAAGAGATTTACTTCAGATAGATCACATTTTCATTTTCTTGGCACTCTTCAATGAAAAATTCAAAAGAACTTTGTTATTTAGGATTTAAGACTATCTATCGCATCCTTGAAAGTGCGTAGTGGGATACTGACCGAAGGAAGCTTAAATAAATTTGGTCAGTTGAAAAAATCGATCTAATCAAAAAAAGGGTTTTACAAAAAAGTGATCTACAACCCTTTTCCGCTCCCCGACAAGTGCAGAGTTAGCATTTTCTTGAACATTTCAACTGGCGATTCATTAGATATCGAATATTCGAGTCAGCACAGTATGAATTTAGGCTGAAATTTTCTACAGAAAACAGGATGAATTTCGTGGAATACATTGTGTACACATAAGTCTCCTCAGGATTTACGAGGAAACCACGGTGTAGAACCAGCATATGTATTGGGTGTTTATACTCCATTTCAGGAGCAGCTACTGTTGTGAGACTTATGTACAAAGCGGCCTTGGAAAGGCATGTTTGTTGATGTGAGGAGCATTGTCAGTAGACTTTACGCCTCGTAAACTCTTTTGATATATTTCTTTGGCTGTTGTAGCAATGTGGGTAAAATAGTCGCAATGAAGAGGAACTAATCCCAAGGGATAAGTGAAACATGAGGACTGCAACGCAAGAATGCTTCCGTGTGGGTAATTTTCTTGAGATGCTGAAACTGCAGAAGAAAACGAATGAAATAGGATCGGACTCACCATTTAGTGCTTTTGATGGAGCTGGCCGCGGTGCTCAAGGGCATAAGTAGCAGCTGAACGGTGCCCTGATGTTGATGCTGCAAATAGCGTACATGCATCTCGGGCGCGGTGGCGACGGCGACGCGACAACGGCGTCGGCGGTACGGACAGCGTCGGCGGCGGCGGCGGCGGTGTGCGGTAGGTCAACGGCGGATGAACATCGCGCGTGGGAATATTCTCGGATGTGGGCGGGGCCAGCAGTGACGGCGGCGGCAGCGGCGTGAAGCTGCTGCAGCTTCACCGAGTGTGGGAGAACAACAGCTAGGCTGGGCGGAGCAACTCGTCGTCCCCCGTCCATCGATCGCCGGCGGCGCGAAATTAAAATATCCAAATAAAGAGATGAGCGGCTGGTCCTGACAAACGCTCCCTCGGGGCTGACGACCACCAGGGGGCCCGCGCCGTTGTCGGGCTCCGGCACTACCACCAAGCGCCGCGTAGTGTTAATTTCCGTAGCTGATTCGAGCGCGAGGATATTCGGATACGCTGCCGCCGACGCCTCCGGGGCCCGCCGCGCGAGAGTTGCGCATTGTTCGACAAAGAAGAGGCGATAATTAGGTGGTAAATGGAGGATATGCGCGGCGTGACGTGGGGCCGGAAATTGCCTCCACGCACGGAAAGCGGACTTTCCAATAAAGAAAGTTCATTCCAAGGAGAAGACACGCGAGGCAGGGAAGGAAAAAGGTGAAAACAAAGGTGACAACGCCATTGAAAGGATTCCAGAAGCAAATTTCCTTAGAAAGGAAACACGACACTATAGATAGGACAATAATGATAGTGTTCCACATATAATAACGACATTTTTTTCAATGAGAGAGTCCGAGAGTACTGCGAAGATCTAGTGATTAATCATGCCCCAAGGCGAGAAGCTGTCACTCACACCACCCACAGAAACACAGCGGCAAATTGAAGAAATGCGCGTGCGATCGAGCCCTCTTCAACGAAAAGTGCGCGAGAGTATGCTAATATCAGAGTGAGTCTAGAGAGAATCTAATTGAGCGACGAAATTGAGCGAAAACGTGGAAGCTGACAGTGAGAGGGAGCTGTGGCTGAGTTTTTTGACGACCAATTCAATTCTCAACGTGTCTCAGGCCCATCGAATCTGAGAGAAAAATCGTCTCCGAAGCCATCTGCCTCTCAACTGCGACAACTCTGAGCTGTCACTAACAAAAAGCCTGCAGAGGAAATGGGAGAACCCTCACTTCCTTGGTTGCAGCTCATTTCACACTAGCAGAATATGGGTAGTTTATACTAGATGCGTGCGTTTGACGCGCGTGCGTTCATCTGATGAAGCGTAAAGCCAGTCGCATCGCTGACGCAACTCAGACGGAGGCATTCATGGCGTTATTTACACTCAGGATGAGCAAGCCACGTTGATCGACCTTTATTGAAAATCGTCCGCAACCGAATGCGTGCGTCTGACGCGCGATTGACGCACGCACCCTAGTATAAATTGTCCTGTAGTAGAGCAAGGCAGCGCTTACACCTTTCATGGCTCATTTGGACAGGTAAGAACAGGAAGTAAGGGAATTGGACGAGTGTGAGAACAGCAATATCAGTGAAATGTGTGGATGCGCAGACAAACATAGAGCCGCCGTGCAGCGCGTGCCAGTGAGCCCCGAATGCTGAAATTCTCGTAGCTGCTCTGTTCAAGGCAGCGAACTGTTCAAAATCGCAGGGAAGTTCAAGGTTCTTATCAAAGCTGGAAGCTATTAGAAACTAAGGTGGTAGGAATAATGATAATTACTTAAAAGATGCTGAGCTTCCCACTCATCCACAGCAGGGGTGGGGGAGGGTGGGAGTTTTCCTAGCAAGGCAGGGTGTGTCATGCTACCTTTATCCTCAAATGTTATCGCTGACCGGGAAGAGTCGCTTGAACGAGGCACGCCAAGGGCCTTTTTTAGTAGAAAAGGGCATACTCATAACCATCCTCGTTCAGATAGCCAACTTCCTGGTGAAAGACTCTTTCCGACAAATGATCAAAAAAGATTATGAGCACAGTGGAATCCACTAATTCTAGCCGTAAAACAGTCTTCTACGAACTGCCACGCAAGCTTTAACTTTCCCAGAGCCTAGCAAGAATCCTGCTCAAGATAAACATCACAAAGGACGGTCCCTGGATAAGCACTAACTAAGCGAATGTCCCCATGAAGCAAATTCTTCCATAGGGAAGGTGCGAAAGTGTTGACAGGCGTGTCGAAGTATCCAGGACAGCGACAAACTCAAAACGACAACCGAGTTAAGCATTTCTCTCGAAAGTACAGCTTCAATGGTGTTTTTTGCTGAAGTCCGACGAGAAGTCTTCGCACGTAAGGGGAAATCCTTCAGTTCGAGGCTCGTTAACATCGCCGAATTTTTTCGAGCACATTTCGGGCTTTCCACTAATCCAGAGAAGGCGAGTTTTCGTTGTAAAATGTGATATACAGTCCTTGTCGAAAAGATAGACGGA
Source organism: Ancylostoma ceylanicum (assembly GCA_000688135.1). Classification (NCBI taxonomy): domain Eukaryota; kingdom Metazoa; phylum Nematoda; class Chromadorea; order Rhabditida; family Ancylostomatidae; genus Ancylostoma; species Ancylostoma ceylanicum. Next base: position 54,696 of record JARK01001573.1, read on the forward strand.
TTGTGCGAGCGGTTTCTTAGTGTTGCGACTGCACCATCGCGGCGGGACCTACTCCACCCTCTCACTTGATGCATACTCTCTCCGCTTCCCTCGTCCAGGTTCCGCCGCGATAGTGCAGTCGCACAATCCGTCTATCTTTTTGAGGAGGACTGTATGTATACAGGGTGGCCGAAAAGTATGGGCGCCTTATTTGGCGCTTCTGCTTTCTCAGGTTTAATATAATTTCATTCCTGTTTCACATACGAGTGACACGTTGTCAAATGCTCTTTCTTCTGAACTACAATTCATTCGATTCCACGGAGGTGTGCGCCAGTAGGCTTACTGCGAATCTATTGTGTGCCCCACTCATTCTGGAGGGCCCATTGCAGCAATACGAAGAAAGCCGATATCTCTTCTGAAACCTGTTCAGAAGATCACCAAATCGTGGAATGACGCAGGAGCCCCTAACATGGAAACAATCACGGGTTGTCCCTGTTTAATGAACACAGGGAGAACTTTCGAGACCATAGAGAAGAGGGTCATTCAATATGATGGGTCAGTCTGAACAATTTGTCGAAAACTCCTGCACTCACAAGTTGGTCTGTTTAGGTCATTGCTATGTAAGTGTCGAGACTGCGTGGTTGTTGACTGGTTAGAATGGAATAGCCATCGAATGCGTCAAAGCTGAGAAATGCAGAAAAACCTTCCAGGTCATCCTAGTGCGCCGCACGAAGACGTGCTATGAACTGATGAGAACCTTTTCACCAGTGAAGTTGTCCACTATTTTCGGAACAACCATCAGTCTATCAGTTAAGGCTACTGATTCTCTAGAAAAAAAGAGAACTGTCACAATGTCGTCGTTTCAGAGAGTTGTGATGGTTTGGAGAGAAGTGCCCGCAATTGTGAAGATATTCTTTCTTTTCACAGAATAAGATTGTAAATTCGACGCCAAGTTCTGCCAAGATGAGACTGTCAGAAAAGTGCTTGTCCCTTTATTACAAAAAATCCCAACATGACTCTTGAGCAAGGCTACGCTCGCTCCCACAGGAGCAGAACACCCAACGCCTGTTCAAAGCCGGCGTTGCTCGGATTCTCCAACAAGAATCAATGACCCTCCTGCTGTTTATATTTGAATTCCATGGATATCTCTATCTGCGTGCTTGTGAAGGAGAATATGAAGAATAAAAATAGCATGTACTCAGGATCTCTAGCACGCGAACTCAGGCAAGCTGGTTGAAATTTAGTGAGGATTGCCGCTGCGCACCTTTATTTTCTAGAAATAAAGATGGAGGTCTGCATCAGGGCCAACAAAGGCCACTCGGGAACATTTTGCAAAACTGATTAGTCATGAACTTATGTACCAGGAGCAATGACAAACACAAAGTAATTGTGGCTCACAGTAGAAAAATACTGTTTTTCTCGGCGCCCATATGTACATTTCGGCCATCCTGTATTCATAATCCTATCATCCTCCTTATCAATACCTATCATGGCTGCCTGATCGTGAGAAGAATCAAATCGAAGAATCTCGGACAGGTCAAAATTATAGTACCTCACCTTTACGGGTAGTAATCGTTCACACTAGAGCAGCGGGTACGTAGCAATTCAGTACCTTCTTCGAGCATTCATAAGTCCTGCCACATGAAACATAATACAGGTGCGTATGCCCCAAGCCTATGTACTTCCTGAACTTTCCCGGGAAGGTTGTGTTTCACTCTATCTTCTAAAGTGGACGAGTTTTCCGGATTGATATGGGTGTACCGTGTGCCAGCTACTCGTCGTAATCGACATTGAAAGCCAAGGGCAAAAATAACGAGATCTCCATTTCTGGGACAACTCCTCCACTCAGGTGACTGGGAAGCTCAGAAATTTGTCCGGGAACTTTCATGAATAAGAACACTGAAAGACCAACGTTTGCAAGAAGATTAGAACGCTAAATTTTAGTCAAGCAAGACTCATATAACCCGTTAATGTTTCCAGGGTAGAAATGATGATTGCACCAAATCCTATGCTAGAAACAAATCCCGAGGTCAATTCGAGGTCAACCATTGTGGACATGCCACCATCAGCCTATGGAGTCAATGACCCGAACACGTGTTGATGAAGTGGTTTGTCGAGTATTCGGAAGCAATTACTTGAAATGGCATCATCTTTCACCAGTGGGAAGGCAACAGACATATAATTCTCTTGTTATGTACGCAGAGCTTAAAATTGCTGCAAATGGGGTGTAAAGGGTAAGTTTCCAGGTTCATTCTCAATTTCGCGAGCAGATTCTGTTGATCACATGCAGAAACAAAGAAGTAGATATTTTAATCTTATCGACAAAGCGCTCTAGAACGGGAAAAGATGGCGAAAAATGATGAACTAACTGATATCCAAAAAACTAGGCAGGACAGAGTTCAGACTATAGTTTTCTTAACCGAAAATCACTAAACCGTGAAATTATATCTCCGCGCACAAAGTAATGAGCCGTTTTGGAGAGGTTAAGCGCAGTAATGAAAAACGAATTCAGAATAAAAATCGGAATGCAGCTGACTTTGAGAAATGGGAAGCCAGTGGCGGGAATCAGGTATTAGGTTGTTGCAAAATCAATATCAGATTTTTGAACTTCGAACTACGGAGTGGTCCTTTCACAACATAAGACGATGTTTCAATCGCATATTTTGTACTGATTTCAAATCTTTGTTCTCTTTTTCTTCTTTTACTCGCTTTCTGATCCAGCTGCTTCCAGGCTTCGTTGAGAATGAATCGAATGTAGTATTTCCCAAAAATTTGCATCAAACCGTATCACGTACTTGAACTCGATCACAACACAGCAGCTTCGAGCTGGAATATTAGTGGCTTATGCGAGAGGCGATGCTAAACAAAGTTTAAGCTTTTAGGCTCAGTGCTGGTCCAGCTGACTGAAATTCTGGAGATAGGTGTCTCAGGGTTAAAGACTGCGATCCGATGACGTCAACGCCATCTTGAAGCCTCTTGTCCCGGAGAACCCTTCTGGTCTTGGCGCGAGACAACAGACATGGTGAGAAAATTTGACGAGTGGATTCTCCTTGAATTATCCGCTGATGTCACACGGCGGCACTTGACCAGGCTTCGCACTCTGGACAATCTGGAATAAGACGCGAGCGATAATCGAGAATTCCTTTGGTGTATCTCACTCGACGGGTCGCATCCCCACAGATGATCATGAATTAAAGCGGATGGGCCTTCCTTTGCAGGAAGAGAAGGCCGTGAGAATATTTCATTTCAAAACGCTTACTCCGACTTGCTGCTTTCAAAAAGCTTATTTTTAGACCTAATGGTACCATGATTCAATAGAAAGATGGCAAAGGAGCGTTGAATGAAATGGCTGCCACATACAGTGCTGGCCAAAAAGAAATCACCTTTTGAACTTGTTCATAAGTTTATAACTTCTTCCTAGGTGAAGCTTAAAACTTTTAATTTCAGCAGATGATCTAGCTGTTCACTACGGAACACAGAGTAACTAATATCTCCATAATACACATTTATATCCACAATTTATAATTTTTTTAAGATGATTTCTTTTTGGGCAGCACTGTATGTCGATGAAAAAACCTAGTTCTAGCTGAGTTGTGACAGTTTAAATCAACTCGCAGAATTCGGGACCGATTTTGCGACTACCTAACACATTCCGGGAAGCCTCCACTCCAAATAGGAGAAGCAGAACATACAGGGGGACATACGTTGTTGTACAACGTTTGCTCATTTATTTCTCCGCCAGGAACTAATGATTGATTCCGCTACCTTTTCTACCGAATAGAGAAATGTTTGTAGTATGGTCTGGTAGCCCACAGAGGGCCTATGATCTGACGTTGTCCGCAACTACGACCACACTTGTTTCCAGCGAAAGGAGAAAGCCACAGAATCCCCATTGAAGGAGATACATGCAGCACGCCAAAATAGAAGGAATGACACCAAACTCGCATCAAAACCTAGTGAAGTAGGCTTAGAAATCAAGCGGACGTAATTGCAGCCAATGTCAGATCATGCGCCCTGTGTATGCTACCAGTCTGTATGCTCTAGTTAACGCCCGGTCTTCTGCGAGGGTTTTGCTCCCGATCAGTTGGTCTCGGAACAAATTTTTGAAAAAAGGTGGTTGTTGTGGCATTTTTTTCTGCGAAATCCACCAAATCTTCAAGAAGCGATCCATTGTCAGATGCATCTGAAAGCGTAGGTAGTGCTCTCTTCAAAGGTACCTAGGTTTTCTAATGACAGCCGGTTACAAAAAATATAGGAGCAAAGGGCTATGTACGGCTGCTACCCCATGCTCCCAGTCAATGCCAATTTGCACCAGATTTCCTTTCGAGAATTTTTTCGCCGGAATACAGAGCGCAGCCAGGACTTGATATGATCTAAAAATTAGGATAAAAATGTTACAAAATGGTTGTGAAGGTCCAACAATATTCTCGAGTATGGGCCAACTATGCTCCTCGGAACATATGGCTTAGTTTTCTCGTCCATGCAACCTTCAGAATGGCCTCATTCTATGTTCTTATCAACACCAATCTCGAGAGGATTCTACACATACGTACATCTCGTGTTTAATGTCAAAAGCATGAGTTTTTTTCTTATCTAAAACCTTTATGAAGGCTGTTTTTGTAGCTGTTTTGCTCGGGGATTGCGGGCTGAATCTGTGCACTTGGCGGCCCGAAAAATATGCAGTGAAAGTTTCCGAGAAATTCTTCCGTTACCTCGCAAGTTTCCAGAGAACTTCTGCGCTATAATACATATTAGGTTTGTAATAGTACAATACACATACACTGCCTGAAGATTAGGCTTTTAAATGCTTAATGAATGAAAAGTTCAATTATGTAGATAACAACTGGATGTCAGTAATGCATGATCTCATTTTTGTTGGAACTCAACAAGGAAATGGTAGGGTGAAAGCGATAACTTTAGGTGATCATTTATTCCCACATTCAAAGCACCTAATCGTTCATTCACAATAGAGTTGCACAAATGGCTCAATCTGTGGCAACAGAGAGACTTTTTTTCGCGAGTACGACCTTCACGAATGCGACCGCCTGTAATTCTTCCGTGGCAGTCCAGAGCTAAGCTGTAGGAATGAGTAAGTCATCAATGAATGCAGGGGAATAAATAAGCTAAATTTATTAAGATGAGAATGAGTCTATCAGCAGCAGGGAAGCAGACTCGTTTTCATTAGTTTCAGAGAACGATTTCTCTGCTAGAAGCTAATCACTGGTAATGCTCTCCAACAAATTCGAAAAGGGTGATTGAAATTAAAACACCAATCCAATTGCACTTGCGCAATGCCCATTTCCGATTTTGGCCAGCTCTCGAGCGATTAGGTAGTTGGAACGATTGGCATTGCGAAGGGAAAAGTTTACGAAGGATCGAATAAAAATCGAATAGCCCAATGGTTTATTTATTTATCTGTTCAGAATTCGATTCTCAAAGAATTTCGAAAAATCTAGAAAAAGAATGTTGAGAAAACGGAAGGACATCTTCATACATTTCCTCGAGGGTTGCACTTCTCAGAGATTTCTGAAATTTTCGAGATCGAATTTCCGTATTCGACTACAGCTACATATGTATTGCATGTTTCGGTCCAAAGCATACGTGAAAAGCTCACAAGAAAAAAGACGAAAACTCGTACTCAGGGAAGAATTATGGGTCGCGTTTCAGAGAAACTGAGCAAGTGGCTGGAGCCTTCCAAAGCCATTCGCTCGTTTCTCATTTTATGCAATACAATCATCAATGATTGACGACTTGAGCAGTGCAGAAGGGAGACTTTCAGAGACTGACGAGTTTCTTCTAACCTCCATTCAATAAATGATCTCCCAGCCGTTCGAAGAACACCAAAAAGTCTAATTTGCACGGCTCTCGAACGCCTGGGACGTCTTCGGAGGAAATATGTCCAGGCGAGCATGCGTGATCGAATCCACTCAGTCAGGATATTCGCTGCATTTGCAGCACTATCCAGGCCTGAACGAGCCTCCAGGGACTAATCACCGACTTCTTCGAAAAACTCTTCTTTTGAGAGTTGGGAGATTCAGCCAGAGAATGATCCTCGCCAACTAATGTCGCAACCATGAAAAAAGCTCGGATACGGACTGGTTGCAAATTTAGAGCTCGAGAAACTCTGAAACAAATCTTCATGGTCCACACATGTGAGCGAAGGGAAAGATAAGTTGGACAAGCACACATATCGACTGTTCTTCTCCGATTTTTCTCTCTACCGCAGGCGAAATTCACCATAGTACACCAATTCCTCCACGCAGAAAACTGACCTACCTCCCCTCACCTTTCAAATTTACTTTGTCGTGTTTTTTTTAGTTTCACAGGGATTTAGTTCAAATCTCCCGTGACATGTTACGGAGCACTCCGTGTGCATCAAATAAATAAATAAATATACTGAGGGAGATATGTACGAGAAATAGGAGAAATATGAGAACACAATCCCAGGAAGGAGAGAAGGTGTGGCCCATTTATTTATTTATCCATTCATTTATTTTTTCATTTGGCGATTTATTTGTTTGCCAGATGATCTCATGATGCTCCAGACAATGCCAACGGTTTCGCAGTGCCTGAGACCAGGGATAGGATCCACGAACGCAAAACCAAGCAAAACCAGGTTAGCAAACCAACTTTTGCGTCCTGCGTAAATTAGACTGTAGAATGTCCTGTCACCCTAACAATCATTGGTTCGCGTGGTTAACGTTCCATGAGTCCCAGCCCAGCGCTCGAGAGTGGGATCCATGCTAAGTGGAAATTACGATTCCACAGACCAATTCAAGCTCATAGTGGTTCCTGGTCATAGAATGTATAAGTGCTGTTCAACCTACTGGATATCGGCAGTTGTAGCGCAATCACTACCGCCCCAGGAATACTAAGAAAACTCAGAAGAAAAAGCACACCATGATGGCCAAAGTCACCGTGTCAAGATGGAGAAAATTGGGCTTTCGGCGGAACAATCGTTTGGCCTCGCGCCACCTCGACCAAGCAAAAATGTCAGCTCAACATTTCCTGGACTGGTACCTAAGCCACACCTCTGGGTTGACATGTTCTAATCGCATTTTTCGAACCATCATTCTCCCCTTCTGTGACAGACCTTTTCTCTCTTAGGCAGAACCTCAGCTTATTTCGGTTCTGAGTTCTTAACAGATGCCACAGCAGCTGGACGCGCTGATTCTACATAGTGATGTACGTGGAATTCGTCGAAGTGGCCAATAGACCTTGCTATGCAGACCCAAACGACTGTGGATTTCGTCAAGGGTCGTTAGTTAGGCTACAGTAGCAGCCAATAATATGTGTCCAGAGACAATGTTGATGACAGAATTTCATGTAGCAACTCGCACCTGATTCTGTATCTCAGGAGGGCAGAAATCTTGCCCTGCATGGGATCAAATCGTTTCAGCACCGCTATTGCAAATTCCACGATTAACACATGTGCGCCAATGCAGAAACCATACACATCCCACGCAAAACATCTGTTTTTTCCTCGGTAATTCTCAGCAAGGGTTTAATCTATGCAAAAGCTATGCATACAACTGCAAAACCTACGCATACTGCTATCCGATGCAAATGCAAAATGAACCCGAGAATAACCTATGTTTTTTTCCAATCCCATGTAAAAATTATGCACACCAATGCAAGGCACGGTTTCTACATTGCCTGATATTGAGCTATCCCTCTAAGATGTGAACATGTATTGAGGCTGCATGTGTGCTTCATTACGCTAGCATAGCATGGACACGGACTCAATCTAGGCTGGATTATGGAAACCAAATCCCAACTACTTCGCCTTCAAAAAATGTTTTGTGATACCTCCGGGTGTAAGAGCTGGACTGACGTAACTTGAACAGAGCCGTTGTTTCCATTATATATATTATAGCTACTGCTGCGCTTTACAGGGTGCGCCATAAGTTCTTGCACACCATACTTGGTAACACAACAGAGGTTGAATTCAACATAATGGCATAACCTCTGTAGCGAAAATGAGTCAAGTCAATAGTAACCCAAATCACCTATCAGAACAGAAATATGTCGCCACTTGCTTCCGTAGTAACTCAAACTTGATAGAAAAGTGAGCACCTCGCGGCACGGTTTGGAGCGCGGTCACACTGTCTCCTAGAACGGAAGGCACTACTCAGAGCAAATCAGAACGTTTCCCACCAAATCATTGGATTAGACGGTGGAGACATCGAGGAATTCACCGGATGTACTGGGATCCCATCTTTCCTTTCTTGCAGAAATTTCAGAAACTTTTTTCAGAAAAGGGCGTGTACGAGCGCTTTTTCAGTTTTTTATGAACCACAACATCAAAGTTACTCTGCATTTCATTCGCAGAGTACTTTTGGAGAGAAGAGATCTTGCTGCTTCCAACTCAAGTTGAACAGCGCAAGCATGACGCTTCTGTAAAGCTTAGAATCTGCTCTGTGCCATATGCGCCTCCTAGAATGTTGCACGACCGAAACCCCGTGCTTAGAACGAACTTCTCTATAACGCCAATCCGATTCTGATGGATTACCGTACTCAACTATGTTATAGAGCGAATCAAGTGCTATATCATACATAAGTTTGGCCTCGTAGCAAAAAGCTGAGATAAAGCTTCGAGAGGTTTTGTACCAGATACACCAGCGCGCCACGAGGTGCTTCCTACCCTCTCAACTTTGAGTTATTACAAAAGCGAATGGAGACGTATCCCTGATCTGATAGGTGTTTCGAGTTGCTATTAAGTTGGCTCAGTACCGCCATAGAGGTCATGCCATTATGTTGAATCCAGCCGCTGTGGCATACTAAATATGCTGTGCAAGAACTTATGGCGCACCCTGTATTTGTTGCACAAATATGAGAAGAGGAGCGAAATGTCCAATTCACTAGAAAATTACTTAAGAGTAATGCACTTTCCAAATAAACTCTGAAATGCTCCCTGCTGGGACTTACCAGGCAGGATTACGATGATATCAGAAACAGTTCCTCTTTGAGTCGAAACAAGGCAATGTAAAAGAAAAACCAATGTGTTGATGAAAATGAGGGAGTTGAACTTGAGCACTGTAGCTTTGCTTAGGAGAGGTTTCCGTAGAAGTTATGCACATACATAGAGGAACTGCTGGGGACAGAATATCAAACTGTAACTCAACTATGGATCGAGCTATTCAGATGATACGTATTTGAAGATATGGTAAGAATCTAGGTATTTTTTTTCTTTCCACCGCTTGGCATTGGCGTAAACTGCTTCCAAGTATATTTACCGCGTTCCGAGTGCAAACTCACTGTCTTATCAACATTATGGTCCTTCGGCTGTATCGCCACATCTCCTCTCCGGCACAAATTATTCCAAATCGTATCGTGGCCGAGCAATTCGCTACATAAGGTGCGTTCTATGGTTATTCTAGATACAGGATAAAGTGAGCTTGTCAAAAAGTCTTGTAAAATTGAAAAGAATTTTCTATTATTTAGAAAAACCATCGGTCCTTACAACGAATATTTCCATGATATATCCGCTACGAGCAACTGTTCTAGTTCTCAAATGAGAACTGTAATGCTGTTTATGTGGCTAAGATATAACTGAACCGATTTTTTGGTGATTTTGATTTCGGTGAATTTATTTTGTCCTCCAGTTTGAGCAGCAAAGAAAACGCAGCGTTAATTGAGTCTGTGGCAATGCTAAGCTGTCGTTCGAAAGAGCCTATGGAGTCTTAGTAAATACTCAAAATTGGATTAGGTAGCTCAAACCAAAAGCGAGTTATAGCAAAAGATTTACTAGTCAATATAGCTCCGGTCATACCTTATTGACCGCCACTGTATGTTCTGGAAAGAAAGACATTGCATTTAACTCAAAATTCTCAAGAGGTAAGAAAAAAATTAACGAGTACGCCAGCTATGCCACACTACTACAGTCAATTTCTGGTGTACATAGTGCGAAAGTCTTTCCTCTGCCACTTGAAAGCAGAAGAAAATCTTCAGATTGTGAAACAAGGCCCGCTCTGATGAATTTAGAAGTGTACGAGAATAAAATTTCAAATCCCGAAAAACGCAAAGCAAAGAACGAAAAGTAGAAAATTTTGCACACTCCTCACACAAAATCTCGCCTCATCTCAGCGATTTCGCGTCTTTTGGAGCCTGCATCCGAGCAGAATGCCTTCTCTTCCACGCTTCTGCGCAGATGTGAAGATGACTCGCATCTGCCTTCACTCACTGCCATTTATCTTGTTCCGCTTACTCTCTCGCGCGCGGCCTGCGTCGATAATTATGCGGCGGTAAAAGTGAGCCTATGAATTTTCCGCGAGTGTCAATAACTCAACACTATTACGAGAAAAACAAACACTTCTAACCAAGCGCGCCATCGCCGCTGAAGCTACTAGTAGCCGGCCGTGCCGGGAACAACCGCGACGAAATGGGATGAATAGAGAACATTCGTCTGAGAAAGATTGGGTGAATACGGCACAACCTGGAGTGAGTAGGACGAAGTACACACGACTGAAGTGACTGCCGGAGTGGAGCTGTTTCCTGAAAAATAAAACAATTTCCAAGTGCTCTATGCTTTGACTATTCTTTAGACACGAAAACAGCGAGCGAATCGAACGAAAAATACCAATCAAGAAATAGTGAACGCGGAAGTTCACCAGGATTCAGCTAGGACACATGCTTTCTATAGAATGCTTTCATAAACACAGTGACATTACCAAAAGTTAAAGTGAATGAAAAAAGGCCAACGATTCCCAAGATGACATGGGAACTTCTGATGAAAGGATATCATAACCCGGTTGCGATAAGAAAGCTGGCTGCACTTCCGGTCCAATTCAAGCACCGAGACTGGTTAGTGCGAAATCCTAAGAACCCTGGATAGCTGCATTGTTGATATTACTCTTAATAATGAATCACTTGATGATCTTGATGATAGCTTCGATGTATGTGTAGCATTTAAGTTGCGAAAGCTCTGTGTAGCGAAAAGCTGTATTTTTGAGCAGGAATCATTAAGGAATTGAAGTGCTATAAAAAAGAGACAGAGTAGGGGTGAATTAACGACGAGGAGGAGTAGGACGTCAGAAAAAAGAAACAGTTGAGAAACTAAGATCCGTCTGTGAATGAGACCTGTGTGTGACTCCCGGGAGTTCACTGACCTTGAGGGTTAATATAGTTAATGTCTTAAAACACTTTGGAGCTACCCGACATCGCAGCTCATTGACCAGTGGACTCGCAGAAATCAGAGATTAATAGAAGTGTTGCATGAGGAAAGCAAACCGGAAGTCGGAGTAGGATTTGAGATGAGCAGAGATATACCCACCTTTGGCGGACTCCGCGGCCTCCTCCTCCCACTGCGCCAAAATTTTCGAAATTGCATCACAAAATATATGAAATTTTTGAATAAGCTCATTTTTAAATCTTTCTTGTTGCTGTTTTTAAAAAAAACCTTTTTTAAAATGTGAACCTTGGTTAGCTATTTGATGGCTCTATATTCAAAATTCCGGCCGTTTGGGCCATTAATGTAGGCCAAGCTTCCAATTTTTTTCTGCGCTCATTTTTCACATCAGGTGTTAGCAACAGAAGAGCCCGTGGCAAAATCAGCACGAAGTGAAAATGGGTAGCCTGTAACTAAAATTCACTAAACCATCAGTAGGATCAGTTCTAACAAAATAAGAAACATGAAACCCGCCCATCTTCGTGGAGAATAGAATATCACTGGAGGCTTACAGCCAGAAACGAGCACTAGAGGGTTTCATGAAATCTCACGGGGAAGATTGTGGAAATCCCGATAATCCGAAAGGAATAAATTTCTTGCACAAAAACCATGTAGGTGACAGCGGGCTGTCGTTATTCCCATCCATTGGTTTCACGAAGTTTTCAGATTAGATGCCATGAATTTCATAAATTTATTAATTTGATACACAGCAAAAGTGTGATCATCTAGGAAAAACCGTAAAAAATGTAACGGAGGACTCCACTAGAACTCCTCTTTACAGTTACGTAGTTTTTCATTCCTAGGAATGTGAAGGACTATGCAAGATAAAACAAAAATACCATCAACGAGCAAATGGTGGAAGTTTTTAGACAGCCATACAAATTTTGCCCGAGAAAATGATGCAGCATGGTGAGAGTGGGTCTGTGCCTATAGCAGAAAGGAACATTAAAAGGAAGATCTGGGGTCTAACAGGATATGTGCAGGGATTGTCCTCCTCAGGGTTTCCACGGAAATTACTCACTAAGAGTTTAAATCAGATTAGTGAGGGGAGCAGACTATCCGGTGAATCCCGAGTATAGTAAGACCAAATGTGCATGAACTAGCAAGTTTCAAAATGTTGCTAAATCAACTTCACAGGCTTCCATCCGAATTACGTCTGAACCCAAGGGACAGCTACGGAATCCACGCGATTTGAACCAATACAGGTAGACGATAGTACTGTATTTCAATGGCGTGCCTTGTTAATGTTATCGGCTATTCGCTCGTTCTGTTATTTTAGTCTTGAAGCTGACGAAGAGAGCCAAATTTGGAAAAGGATTCAACGACAGGTGATGTTCACCGATAAGATGAAAAGTTACAGGGAGTTGCAAGGAAAACGAGTGCAAAATTAGTGGAAAATTCAGTTGAGCTCAAAAATCAGCTTGTGGAGTAGCAAAGAGTAGATGCCATGACCAGAGGAGTGTGAAAAATGGTCAAAATAAGAATCATCGCAAGAATCCATGATAAAATGTTTGCAGGAGAAGGGAAAATGACGGCTAGAGACTTCCAAAGAGTTGAAGCAGGAAACGGCTACGTTTTCCGCTACTACACATTGCATAACTCGTTGGGATAACCGAGAAGTAATCCACTGATCCGGGTCTAGCTCGTCGCATCCTGGATTGGGATGACGTGGTAGGTAGTGCGATAACAGCGGAATTATCACAACAAAGTCATAATTCCCTTCAAACTGTTGGTTAGATGCGAAGGAGCACAAATGTCGATGATGTTTTGGGAATCGTGCACATTTCTCTGGACGGTAGGAAGCTTCTCGTCTATCCAGAGAGAACGAGTTTGAATTCAAAAAGAGTGATACCCTACTATCTTGACAACATCTCGTGTCCCTTACTGGAAATAATGCCTAAAAAAGCAGATACCCTTTTGACAAGGAAGCTCGTCCAGTTTAGATAAGCCGATAGGTTCCTGCCTTACTGGGAACATCATTCCCTCCCCTCCTCTCCGGTGGAACTAAAGCAAGAGGCTTCATATGTTTCCTTATGTTGAACAGCACCCGAGATTGTTATAGCCTTTATTGTTTTCGGCCAACGTTTCGGCTAAATCGCCTTCTTCAGGGCCTGAAACGGTTTGGCAATTTATAGAATCTACGAGATCAAGTGCATTAGCTGGTCAGGCCAAAAGCTTGAAGCCTTATCTTTCAATCAAGGGAAAACAGCAAAGACCCGCAAACCTTAGGATATGCCAGTGCTAGTGACAGCCGGCTGGTAGCGAATATCAGTGCCAAGTGAGAACCAACCCGGTCAGTCACGCTGAGGATCAAGTTGACAGAGATCGAGATATGATGCCAGTTTGATTGCCAGGCATTCATCCTTTCGGTTCATTTGCGGACATCTACTCCTTATCCAAAATGCCTCCATTGTATTCCGCGTCGCTATATCAGTTTCTTGCGCGAGTATCGTTACTTGGACTTCAAAATCGTTGTTGCTATGGTTGTTGACTCGGTGTGCCCCTAGTGGTGTGGATTTTCGTAAACTTCTTTTCCCCTCCAGATGCTCTCTAATCCTGAGACATAAGGGTCGCCCTGTTTCGCCTATGTAGTTTTCCCCACAGACTTTACAAGATATCTGGTACACGGTCCCTGAGATCATGCAGTCCCCCGCTCTACCTGATACACATATGATACAGGTCGATGTTAGGCAGAGGCGATCGTAAAGGCGGTTCCTTACTAGTCGACGTTTTCGGTTATCGGATGGGATGTCCACGAGGTTGACAAAGCCATCCAAACCAGATTTCTTCAGGCAGAGTCGTATTGATCTGCTCAGTTCGTCTGATATGAATGGGATGCATAAGGGAATCTTTTCTTGAGGGTTGGTATCGTGCTGATTGTTGGTAGGGGTTGCAAGATCACGTATTCGTTTGACGTAGGGTGCTGTGGACACATAACCGTTCGATTCAGCTATGGAACGGGCAAGTCGAACGGATTCTTGTTTCTTTTCTGTTCCGGAGCAAACACTTTTCGCGGTATGAAACATATTGCGCACTACGGCTGTTTTTGTATGGGCCGGATGAGACGATTTGTAGTGGACAATGATGTTTCTACTACTGGGCTTTCGGAACCATTTTGTTCTGTACGTGCCCCCATGAAGGTGGATCTCTACGTTTAGGAATGGAAGCCAATTTTCCCTTGGTTTTTCCCTCGTAAGTTTAATGTACTCAGACTGCTGGTTCAGTAATTCAAAACATTTATCCATTTCTTCTTGGGTCGAACAGATGACGAAGCAGTCATCGACATATCTACGATATAGTATTGGCTCGCGTATGAGTACTGGCTGTTCGATCTTCGCCATGAAAACCCCCGCCAAGACAGGAGCTAACCTCTGTCCCATCGCGAGTCCTCTGATTTGCGCATAGTATCTTCCGGACCATCTGAAGATGTTGCAACTCAAACACTCTTTGAGGAGAGTCATGATATGAGCAATTGATATGAAGTTAAACTATGCCGAGATTTGAAAACAGTCGAACTTGGAGCTTAAAGCAAGAGGCTTTTGATTATCCGCATGGTCCTGTATACTGTTCAAGCAAAAAATTTCCAAAAATTCTGCATATTTGACACGGTCAACATTCGAAGGTGAGAGGGGAAAGTGCTACTGGGTTACTGTACATACATAGGTGTGGTGACATGATGAGGAATACGGTCACGCGTTGGTTGAACAACCGGTTTCTTGTTAACAGTCCGCACGTGTAACAACCACCATTTTTACAATAGAACATGTGTGTAGAACAGGTTTAAACAGAGATTTCTCCTCGGGAGAGCTCATTAGAGATGCAGAAAATGGGCGTGGCTTTAATGAAACTAGGAAAGAAATAGCTTTAAATTTGGATTATTGAAAACAGATATTTATAGGTCTACGACTCGGATAAGGATTCGGGAATGAGCTTCCATTAAGCAATTTCAAAAAATTTAGCGAGCCATTCTGGCGGAGGGTGGAGGGCCGGGCGGAGAAGGGAGGGGATGGGGAAAGGGGGACGCACCGGTGTGATTCTTTCCCCTTTGCTGGATCTTGGTGAAGCAAGTCGATGACTAGGTGCTTCTACAGCAATTTTCGTAGACAAAACTTGTTGATCGAGTTTCTCTGTGAAAACTGCTCAGTAATTCAGAAGATAGTTCTCGAATCCTGCAGAGAGTTTTAAGCGCTTCAACACGGTAAATTTTGAACCACGCATGTCATATGAGCCAGCAAAGAAAGCATGTAAAGGTAGAAGTAACTGCTGCACAATCATTTCACACATTTCAAGAAATCTGTGACAATCAGAGAGATGTTCAGTACCAGTAGTAAGAGCTGCAGTACCCTGCATGATCTGTCGGAATGCAAAGAAAGAGAAACAACTCAGGTGGAAAAATTTCAGTAAATTTCGCTTATTCTCCGGAGATTTTCGTGTAATTTTCGGGCGTAATCGCGAAATATTTTGGAGAAAAATAAGCGAAATCTGTTGGAAAGCACACGTAATGTACTGAAATTTTTTCCACCTGAGAAAGTCAAACCACTTCAGTGGCAGTGCTTCACCTCATGGCCTTCTTCGAGCTTTTTTTACATCATAAAAATCTTCATGATAAGCTAATGACAATGATAAGCATGATCATTTGCAGAAATAAAGAAACGGAAGTTTTTTCTTAGGGCCAACCCAAATTCTGCGCAATGGAAGGAGCTCTCAATGGATCTTTCTTCAATCTTTTCGTAGGGGGATCATGCATACTTCTGTGATAGGCGTCTCCTGAAGACTCCTTTGTTACGATACACTTGGAAACTATTTTGATATGAGTTGATGCCTCTAAAGAGTTGCGATCTCTATAAACTTTGAAAAAGAAACTTCCAGAACGTTTCAAAAAATCTAAATTGAGGAGTTGTGCACTATTGACCACAGTAAGAGTGAGAAGTCACGATGATCAGGGAAGTCTGTAAACTGTTGATGACAGTTAGTTCGCTCGGCTATTGGATACTGGAAAAGGTACTTGCTTGATTAACACTAATATGCTCACAGGTCCTGGTTTCAAAGGAAGTTTACACACATACACACCATTTTCGGCGACCCCACTGGCATTTTAGAGTTGCTACCGATGGCGGAACAGCCAAGCAAACTAACAATAAGGCAATCTAGAAAACTGTTTCGTTCTTTCTTTTTCTAAGACTAAAATCCCACTCAATTTTACCTATGAAAAACACAGTTGAAGCACAATGCAGTACGGTAATTGCAGAGGCCTGAAGAGTTCGAGAAGAATGGAATCGAGTTGGAATTGTTTGTTTTTGTAAGAACGCCGGCCCATGAGTGATTTTCATAAAAAGATGTGCAATTGGCGCCCGGTAATTGCCGCTGTGTGTTTTTCAAAGCAGGCTGTCCCCGGCTGTCATTACTATCAGCGCGAAAATAATCACCTATAGCTTATGGTACGCGATTACTAACAAATTTGATTCAAGCAAGGTCTACTCCTCTGCTCTTGGTGAGGATGGTGAGGAACTCCCTCTGCTACGAATGAACCGTACCAAAACTTGATTAGCAGCAAAATATTGACACAAAGAAATAGTTGAGTGGAAACACTGATGAATATTGATCCTAAGATGGCAATCTTTCCAAAAACCGGAACACTATCCTTGAAAATACGTTCATGCTCCCAGATGAGGTTTTTATCCCATTTTTGCAAAAATATTTCGAATAGCCCTGTGTAGGTGAATTTCGTAAACGCCCATTGGCCTTCACACAAGCTTCGAGCAAACAATCCCAGAAATGGTAATGCTTCGCAGATTACCGAAACCTTTTCTGTCCATTTATTCATTTACATATTTGCTTATTTATCTGTTCATTTACTTATTTATGCATTTGTTTATGTACATAATAATCAGTTGAGGTCACTGATGTGTATTTCAGCAAAATACGAAAAGTGAGAATACAGCAAAACGTAGAACTGTAACGTACTTCTTGTAGTGAACGGGAAGAGAGGGGGCGGGAGAGGGAGAGAAACGGCCATTTGGCTATGCTTTCACATGTACTCCAGAATTTAGATGACCCGAACTCCATAACCCTATCGAACCACTAGTCCGAAATGAGGTGTTTCTTCCCCGTCAACTTTTTTTTTTGAACTGGTACGAAACAGGGGAGTCAAGCGTGTACTGATCGTTCCAAGGCCCTTCATCCATAGCTAGAAACGATCGAGGCACATGGTCATCAATAAAATTCAATATCAGTTTTCTCGATGTGCAGGAATCCAGTCTTGCTGGAAGACTCCATTGAAGGTACGCTGCACTGTTGGCCACATTCTTTAGCCAACGCTTCGTCTTGGTATAAGTCAACTTCAGATACATGAATACTACTTTTGAAAGAAGCGCTACTTTTCAGCCACCCTCCAGATCTGAACGAACTCTAATAGCATCAAGTAAAAATAATTAGATACATTAACTAATATAACCGTCCTACTTCTTGTCCCAAAATCCGCCGAAAGTTTTCAATTTCTTGGGAGTGGATCAAACTTAATTTCGGAGCCAAAAATCCTCACTCTTCAAACCTCTGTCTCCAAATCTTTATGCAAAAAATGTGTTTGAACTCAAACTCACGAAAAAATTTGTGTTTCATTGAAAGAAGATGTGCAAATGTCATTATACTTCTTTCGTTAAGCTGAACACAAACTGTTTTTTCAGTTGGAACTTGAATCAGAGATCAAAGGTAGATTCTCAATCAGGAAGTGGAGCGCTTTCGAACGATGAACTGGATATTCAATTTTGTCCAATCTGAAGGATTTCGAATTCTCGAAAGATTTTTGGACAAGAGCGAGGGATGGCATCGGTCAGAATAGCTTTTCTGGAATTTTCTGGAACGGTGAATCTTGACTTTTTAGACACGGATCTAATCAGATTGAAGGTGATTGCAGTGAAGACACACGGCATCCGACAGCAAAAAGGGATCTCGAGACCCATGTTAGGCGGTCTGCTCGAGCAAAGAAAAAAAAACAATTATTTCCTACATCCGGCTGTGAAGTAAGTCCGTCCATTTTTTACAGACATTGATGGTGATTCTTCCTTATATCTGAGCCCGGCCTAAGGGATAATCATCTGTATTCCCATAAAATGGCCACCCAGAACGAAAACAAAATCTCCAGACCAAAATTATCTCTCGAATGTGGCTTGCCCTGTTTTTCCAGCAATGACTCATTCTCGAATATTTATATGCCTAATATGATTTTCTCGAAAGCAGCGGAGGAGGTTGGTGGAATGCAAAGCAAACGATCAATCACAGTAAGCCTTAGAGGTGTTCGGTTGTGGAGTAGAAGAATGAGGAGAAGTGGCAGCGACAATCATTGAAACTTGGTCCTAAGAGTCAAACTATTGCAGAGAAGAGGCTTAGCGAGAGTGGTCAACTCAGAAAGCGTTGAAGTAATCTTGCCCCGTTTTCTGGCCTCGTTAGAGAACCTGACTACTGTGCCACCCTGAAAGTATGGTTGCAAACACTGACAATAACATGCTATCAATAAAAAAAAGCCGAGTTCCAAATATGAGTAAGTGGATGCTGTGAAATATTTTGACAACGCTGCAGTCAGCGAGATGGATTGCCTCTCGACCCGCCGCGAGGTTCGAGCAGCCAGCGAGCGACGTGCTCTCCCTCGAGGAAGGCTACGCCTTTTCATTTCTCGGCCCCAAAAAAGTGACGAATTCTCCAGTTTTGCGCAAGTGACGGAAAGCCAGGAACGCATTGCCAGCGAAAGAAATCGCGCCTGGGGAATCGCGTCCACGATTTGCACGAGAATAACAAAATATAACGGGGTTTTACATCAACAGCTTCGGAGAAAACCCACACCTTCATTGCATAAAATGAATAAATGGAAGTGGCACTCACGAAACGGCAATTTAGATCAAAATTGGTAAACTTATGAATTATCAAAGTTCCACTACCGAGTTGTGGCCATTATTTTTGGGACAGTCTAATATAAGAAGAGAGAGAATCCAGATAGGAACAGTCAAGGAAACATAGTGCAGAAAGATAATACCGATAACGGGTGAGCTCAGCAAGGGAGACTACTACAGCCTCATATTTACTTTGTAACTCGATTATCCAGCAGCAGCAAGAAGGCAAAACAATCGCGATCGGATGATTCTTGGGGTAGACTCGCTGGAATGCACAAATCGGTAGAGAAAAAGGAAGAATGGCATCTATTCTTCAAACAACAATTAGTTTATGTTTGTATTGTTTTTTTTGAATTTTCGCTGCTAATATTGTTCAGTTGTCCATGACCGTCCAGGATCTTTGAGCTCAACCTACACATCTTTTAGCTTCGCTGAGTGTCTAAATTCTTGAATTTGGATAGAATTTGTTGACTATGAAGGTAACTGGGAATGGAACCTGGGGACTACCAGTGATTGCGTGGGGCGGGGGAGGAGGGC